>JARQOC010000002.1:616900477-617283470 GCA_033576535.1 Allobates femoralis
CTCTGCCCCATGTGCGCTCTGTCTCTCCCCCTGTGTGTTCGCTCTCTCTGCCCCCTGTGCTTTGTTTCTCCCTCTTGTGCTCTTTCTCCCTTGTGGTGTCCTAAGATGGTGGCGTGAGTAGGTGTGCATGTTTATACTGCGTTACGCCGACACAATCTTTGTATACCCAGGTGTTCAAAGATGGCATCTACTTGAGTAAGTGTGCATGCACACCTGGTATACTCATGTGCATTTACTCAGGTGGTGATGTGTCAGCGGCAGCTGTGGATGGCGGTTTTGACTGGTAGCACTGGTGGTACTGAGCAATGTACCAGTTCCACCAGTGGGCACCATATTTGCATGGGTGTGCAATATGCTGAGGCAACAGGCACATGATAGGAGGACAACTTGATGCCAGAAGTGACAGACAGGACAGTTCGATTTTGTAAGTAGATTTGCATCAAAACACAATGGTACCTAATAGAATACACACCGAAGACTGTCTGAAAAGGATTCTATCCCATTCTTTGACAAGCCATATCCTCCACTACTAATACTGATTCTGCCGGCCACGCTGCCCACGTTCACGAGACGTCCTTGTGCTTTCCGTATCATCGGCAACATATTAAGTGTCACATCAATAACTCCCAATAGATTTACTTTCAGAACCTTCAAAAAGTCATCTGTGGTCAACCATTCATTGGTGGCTCCTGGAATACCAATGCCTGCATTGTTCACCAGACCCCAAAGACCTGGAAATGGAAGGAGCCAGATATGAGATGATATGGGTATCATTAGGTTATGTCATTGCACTAATAATTTATAGTTGTTTCAATTCAATCATGACAAAAAAGTTGTTAAAAGCTTCTCTTTCGACCCAAACTGACAATGTAAACTAAGAATATAGAGGGCAATTTATCAAAGTGTTTTTGCCAGAAAACTTGCGTAAAACACTTTGAAAAGTTCCAAGTTACATGAACATTCATTAAAAGTGGTGGAATACATTTTGTCAGAAATATTACTCTAGTCTCTGAATGAAGTAACATTTCTAGAGAGGTGCACAAAGCTGATCCATCAAATTCATTAAATGGCCTGCACCTATTAATGAATTTGGTGTATCTTATTCTTGGAATAAGATAGAATTGGTTGCTTTTCAATTAAGTTTCTTTGTATTAATTTGCATGATCTAACATTCTAATAAAAACTGCTAGATATGAGCTAGATATGAGGGACAACACAAAGACCATCACAATCCCTGCGGAAGAAAGACATTTTTCCAAAATTAGGATCATGTAGGTCTGTGTTTTTATCAGCACCATATGTGACATAACTCAGTATCCAGAACTGGTATTGAATGTCTGAACATTAGTCTTTTGAGGGAGCGCTACCAGGGCAGTCCTTGGGGTATGTTTGGCCATCCAAAACACCTGTGATCTGAATGAATCTCATGTAGGTTTTATAAAGCACTTTTGGTGATACAACCAACAAATTAGTGTACCGTAACAAAATGGAGGAAATGGACTGTGAGTATTGGACCCGCGCTGCTCATAGGGAACAAATTAGTTGGACTAACAGGGAGTCCATTACACTGAGGTTAATGCATATTTTAAGGCTTTACGCTGATAGTGTGTGTGTACTTTTGAGTGCATACTGAATATTAATTTACTTATTGTTAAATGTGCACCAAGAGAAAGTTTTATACAATGCGTAAAGAAGCTGATTCTCACCTCACTCTGCTATCATCCCTCACTGCAGCCCACCCCTTTGCAATGCGCCAGTGTCTTGCACAGCCTATGGCATGACTGTGCAGGTGATGGAGCAGGGAGCTGAAGTCGTTAACAATATTGATGTCCTGTGGATGACAGATACTGTTGGGGTGATGCAGCCCACTGCATCAATCACGTATCTGGAAATTGCACAATTGCCAGACAACCAGATTGGCTGTGATTGTAAATTACCAGTAAGGGAGGTGAAGACATGCAAAACTAGTAGATGGAATGATACACTGAGCAATGTAAGCACATCACACCCTAATTAGCATGATTGGTTCAGGTGTAAAGGTTGATATTTAATAAAGTCTATATCCCCTACAAGGCTTTGTGCCCAGTTTATACTGTCAGTTTGGGCAGACAACCTTTCTTTAATATCATTACAATTTTTCATATTTCATAGAGCTGACATCTAACTTATTATGTCTAATATTTTGTTATAGTATATTCTTGATGAAATACTTGCATAATAGTCAATCAGTAGCATATTATTTATAACTTCAGATTATTAATCCCTTTACTGCTAGTCTTCACAGGATGCAATTATATTGTATCTGCTGGAAACAACCACTAAAGGGGATATGAAGCATATCTATTCAAAGCAAATCTGTAATTGGGGTACTATAATGAGAGATCTGACCAGTCCAGAGGAGTCCCTGAATGGCTTTTTCCTGTCCTGTGTGTACCTGGGGAACTACCTGTCAATCATCTGGACTAGGGTATAGAGAAGCTGGCTAAGGAATGCATCGGACTACTCAGGTCTTTCCTTATAGTCCCTGGCTAACCTTTCAAGCTACATTTTCTCTGACAGTTGGACAACTTGGACAACCAGGCTGTCAAATTGGAAGGGGGGCAGAAGTAGGATGAAGCTGGGCGTACGGAGTCAGGGGAGCCTGCTCTTGCCCTGATACTGGGGTCCCTGACTCGCCCTGTACTCGGAGGTACCTCTGAAGGTGAGGAGGTCCGAGCCCCCAGCCTAAAACCCTAAAACTCATAAGAAGCCCTAGGAATAAGGCCCCTACCTCCACCCACGGACCACAGAACCCAGCAACCTCCAATGGGAAAAATAGCAGCAGCTTGAGATCACGTCTACACTACAGCACTACAGGGTCACAGAATAGCAGTGAACTAAATCAGCGACATCAGGTGGATGTGAGCTGACCCATTTATGGCCAAGGGGTGAGGAGCAAGCAGCCCAGGCATGCCCCTCAGCTCACCTAAGCATGAGTCATATTCATCACACACACCTGCACTCTCAGCTCCCACTCATTAGCTTCTTCTCTCCACACAGAGAGCAGGGTAAAAAAAAGGCCTCATTTAAACCGCAGCAGTAACACTTTCATACTGCAAGGCAATCAATACGTAATACAGGTTCTGATTTATGCTGCCTGTAGTTTGGGCACCATGAATCTGATGACAGGTTCCTTTTATACAAATTCTATTGACTTCTTTATGAATTCATATGCAATAAGCTCCTCATAGTGGATTAAATCTATTTAAAGGAAATAATATCTTCCAGGCATTGCAAAGTTATGAATTTTTAAATATACTTCTGTAATACACTTCATTACCTTATCTTGCATCCTGTGCCAACACTATGCTGTTTCAATGCCTAATTATGCTTCTTTTGAAGCTTATTTCATCTGTTGATTTTCAAGATCCCTACACTTTATTCCCGATAGTCAGAATACATGAATATCCCTGTCTGAGTATGGCATGAGGAGCAGAGATGCTCAGACAGCAAAATCCCTAATCTAAACATTTGTAGTTATGTTGTATATATAGATATTGTGACCCTGGCTATGATCACTTCTCTTTTCAAGCCATGAGGCAAAGGAGTCAAGGAGTCCGGAGTCACATTCCACAAGAGAATGTCAAAAAGCAAAAGAAAGAGACAAAGGGGCTAGACAAGAGTATGGTCTGACCATTATCACCCAGCTAAAAAGCCAGATAATCATCCTGAACGGGCTATACCTGGAGGAAACCCATCAGACATGGGAAGATTGGTCAGGTGAGCTGTCACTCACAATGATGATAGCCCAGCATGCCCCTGTCTCTGATTGTAGTCTACATGTGTAACTATAATCACTGATCGCCATCTTTACAGTTCTTTTTTGGTCCTTTTTCAGGTTCCCGTGACTTCTATTCCAACTTGACGGATCGCACTCAGGTGAATATATGAGCCCAAAGTTGCTTTTACAATGTAAGAATATGTTAGAACGAGGCTCCATAGACTTACATCATAAAAGCCACATCTAAGGTATAGACCCCAATGTGATTTGTAATGTTAGAACAGACGTCACGTGAGTGAGATCAGGCAGAAGAATCACTGAAAACTGGGGAAGATGGCGAGTGGTGAGTTTATTAACACACACTACATTACACACAGATTTAGACATGTTTATGGAATAGACATTTTTGGGAAGATGATAATGCCATGCCACATTTCGGTGTATTCAACATTTGAATCCCGCAAATCTCAAATACGATTGTCCGTGTATGGCCAGGGTCACACATGCCAATCCGCTTTTTTTAAGTCCCTAGAAAAACGAATCCATTTTTTTAAGGGTGCCAATAGAACACTACATGTCCTACATGTTTTTTTTGAATTTTTTGGACTTCGTCATTTTTTCACCAAAACCGCATGCACAAACACATGCGTTAACGCATGGTGCCTATATGTACCATGCATTAACGCATGCATCTCCCATACATACATTTTTTTAATGCACCCAAAAACGCTGCAAGCAGTATTTTTTGGGATGCTGCACAAAAACGCATGCGTTTTTTGAAAAACGCACACACATGCGTTAACGCATATGCGTTTTTGGACTTTGAAAATAAAATGCCCAAAATGATCCCAAAAACGGATCTAAGGCAAAAATGGATGGTATGTGTGACCCTGGCCTATATCGGGCTTAAATTCTAAAATATTAGTTCAATATAAGGCTTAAGAAATTCTGAAATTTTAGTTCAAACATAAAAAATGTTTATACTGTGTTAGCCAGTACACTCCCTGATAGAAGTTATGTCGCTTATCCATGTTATGTAAATAAAAGCTTATAACCTGATGTTAAATTCATCCATTGGTTGTATAAATTACTCTTTTGAAAGCTGAAACCCTCCGAAATTTGGTTTAGGTTAAGAAAATAAATTGTCATAAATGCTGAAAAATTTATCATTTAATGAACACAGAATGGTCAGATTTTGGCAAGACAAAAGTTTTGTTGCCCACAGAAAGTAATGTGAATTTCAAACAAATAATTAACTTAAAATACAAATATATGTTGAATAACATTGGTGAATGAAGTTGTGGTGCTATTAGAGTCATATTTAATATTTTGTGTGACTTCCATGAGCTTGAAGGACTGCATCCATGAGGTTCAACAATGATTCATACAATTAATGAAGTCATCAGGAATAGCAAAGAATGCAGTCTTACATGCCTCTCAGAGTTCATCTAGATTCTTTGGTTTTGTCTTCCAAGTTTCCTCTTTCATCCAACCCCAAACATGCTCAATGATATTCATGTCTGGTGACTGGGCTGGCCAGTCCTTGAGCACCTTGATCTTTTTTGCCTGGAGGAACTTTATTGTAGAGATGGATGTATGAGATGAAGCACCATCCTGCTGCAGAATTTGACCCCTTTTATGATTTGGAATATAAGAGGTAGTTAATACTTCTAGATATTTTAGGCTATTGATATTGAATTCCACCTTGCAAATGTTTTGTATACTGAATGTAACCCCAGACCATGATCTTTTCACCACCAAATGTAATTTCTGGGTGTATTTTGGATCCATACAGGCTCCAGTAGGTCTCCTGCAAAATTTGCAGTGGCTGTGGTGTAATTCTACTGGAGATTCATCAGAGAAATCTACCTTCTGCCACTTTTCCAGTATCCATCTGTTTAGCAGGCTGTGGGACTTTGCAAATGCCACACAGTTTTTTACTTGCCCTTTGTTTAGTGCTTGCTTCTGGGCACTGATTCGACCATCGAGGCCATTTCGAGACATAATCCTACAAACTGTTGTAGTTGACACAGGGACTTGAGGTGACCAGGCCTATTGGAGCTCTGCTGCAGTGGAAGAGAAGCTTGCTTTGGATTTTCTAACCAACAAACATTCCTCCTGAGCAGTTGTCTTGCGGGGTCTGCCGCACCTGGGCTTGTCAAACACATCTCCAGACTCTTCAAATCTTTTTTTAATTCTTTGTACTTGACGCTGAGACACATTAAAGGTGCCAACCACCTCTGCAGTGGATCTGGTCTTCAGCCTCTTGATAATCAAGGCTTTGGTCTCAGGGTGGATTTTTGGCATGTTGTCAGAGCTCAAGTTGCAGTTCAAGTGAAGGTGTGGGGTGCTGGGTTTCTTTTTAGACACACCCACTAAATAACCGATCATTTACTGAGCACAGGTGAGGATGTAAACTAGGATTGGGTGCATTATATCACCAGGCGACAAAACTTTTGTCTTCCTAAAATCTGACCATTCTGTGTTCATTAAATGATCAATATTTCAGCATTGATGCCAATTTATTTTCTTAACCTAAACCAAATTACGGAGGGTTTCAGCTTTCAAAAGAGTTATTTATACAACCAATGGATGAATTCAGCTTTTAAGCTTTTATTTACATAGCATGGATAAGCGACCTAACTCCTGTCAGGGAGTGTAGATAGAAAAATATTAGAATCTGAGAGTCCTCAGTGGTTGATACCTTTTAATGGCTAACTGAAAAGATAGTAAGAAAAAGTAAAGCAAGCTTTCGAGACACTAAGGCCCCTTCATCAGGTTAGTAATCAGGGGCGTATCTACCGGCGTAGCAGACGTAGCGGTCGCTTTGGGGCCCGGCGCTTGTGGGGGGCCCGGACCCAGCGCCGCTACGCTGCTATCCGGTCAGCTACAGGCCCCCAGTGGGTATATACAGGCCCCCCACTCCTCCCTTTCTGCTGCACACGTCACCTGTAAAGGAATACATCATACTTACTTATCCCTGCCGGCTGCCGCTGTCGCCGCTCTGCACCGTGCTCCGGCTTCATCCGGCTTCTTCCTGGTTGTGACATCATTGCCTGCGCCCGCCGGTCACAACCAGGAAGAAGTCGGATGAAGCAGGAGCGCGGTGCAGAGTGGCGACAGCGGCTGCCAGCAGGGATAAGTAAGTATGATGTATTCCTTTACAGGTGACGTGTGCAGCAGAAAGGGAGGAGTGGGGGGCCTGTATATACCCACTGGGGGCCTGTATATACACACTGGGGCCCTGTATGTACCCACTGGGGACCTGTATTACCCACTGGGGGCCTGTATATACCCACTGGGGGTCTGTATATACCCACTGGGGCCCTGTATATACCCACTGGGGCCCTGACTGTATATACCCACTGGGGCCTGTATATACCCACTGGGGCCTGTATATTCCCACTGGGGGCCTGTATATACCCACTGGGGCCCTGTATATACCCACTGGGGCCCTGACTGTATATACCCACTGGGGCCTGTATATACCCACTGGGGCCTGTATATACCCACTGGGGCCCTGTAGATACCCACTGGGGCCCTGACTGTATATACCCACTGGGGCCCTGACTGTATATACCCACTGGGGCCCTGACTGTATATACCCACTGGGGCCCTGTATATACCCTCTGGGGCCTGTAATACCCACTGGGGCCTGTATATACTCACTGGGGGCCTGTATATACCCACTGGGGCCCTGTATATACCCACTGGGGCCCTGTATATACCCACTGGGGCCCTGTATATACCCACTGGGGAGGCTGCTGTATACCCATGGGACTGCTGTATATACTGCTGGGGCCTGTATATACCACTGGGGAGGCTGCTGTATACCACTGGGGAGGCTGCTGTATACCACTGGGGCTGCTGTATATACCACTGGGGAGGCTGCTGTATACCACTGGGGCTGCTGTATATACCACTGGGGAGGCTGCTGTATACCACTGGGGCTGCTGTATATACCACTGGGGAGGCTGCTGTATACCACTGGGGCTGCTGTATATACCACTGGGGAGGCTGCTGTATACCACTGGGGCTATTGTATATACTGCTGGGGCCTGTATATACCACTGGGGAGGCTGCTGTATACCACTGGGGCTGCTGTACATACTGCTGGGGCCTGTATGTACCACTGGGGAGGCTGCTGTATACCACTGGGGCTGCTGTATATACTGCTGGGGCCTGTATATACCACTGGGGAGGCTGCTGTATACCACTGGGGAGGCTGCTGTATACCACTGGGGCTACTGTATATACTGCTGGGGCCTGTATATACCACTGGGGAGGCTGCTGTATACTACCACTGGGGAGGCTGCTGTATACTACCACTGGGGAGGCCTGTATACCACACTGCTGGGGGCTGTATACCTATGCTGGGGTCCACTCTCGGCTTATACACGAGTCAATAGGTTTTCCCAGGTTTTGGGGGCAAAAGTAGGGGGGTCGGCTTATACACGAGTATATACGGTAAACTGGGTGGCGTCAGACTGTTAACACCGATTCAGTAAGGGGGTGTGTCTTGAAGGGGGCATGTCATTGGGGGCGTGTCTTGGAGGGGGCCTCGTTCAAAAGTTTGCTATGGGGCCCTGCCAGTTCTAGTTACGCCCCTGTTAGTAATGACACAAATTCTGAATGTACATACGTATGTACATGAATTTGTGTCATTACTAACCTGATAAAGGGGCCTTAGTGTCTCGAAAGCTTGCTTTACTTTTTCTTACTATCTTTTCAGTTAGCCATTAAAAGGTATCAACCACTGAGGACTCTCAGATTCTAATATTTTTTTAGTTCAAACATAGAATTACTAAACATAATTCTTACCTTTATCTTTAACTATAGTTGAAACCCACTTGGAAGCAGATCTCACATTTTCACTATCAGTGACATCAAGGATTATGGTTTGCACTCTACTAGATGTCTCTCTCTTCAAGTTCTCAGCTGCGTTCTTTGTTAGACAAGCTGCCAGAACCTTCATTCCACGTTTATCAAGTTGCTTGGCCAGCAGGTTTCCAAATCCAGTGTCACATCCAGTAATGAAGACATATTTATCTGAGAGAGTCTCCAGTATCTGACTTTGTCTGTACCATCTGTACAAGAGGCTCAAACCCAACAATGCTAAAGCGAGGAACCACATGGCTGTAGCAGAACTGAATCACTGTTCAATACAAAAAGAGATGTTGGTAATTCTGAAAAAGTAAAGCAAGTGTTTATTTGATTTTGAGACATTTTCATATTACTTCTTACCAATAATGCCATGTATGCATTCTAGAAAGCTAAGGCCGGTTTCACATCATGGCCTGATCAGGTCCGGGCCCGGACCTGAGTATGAAACAGAACCGGAGGACAAATATGCCCTCCGGTCCGGTTTGCAGCCAGGTTCGGGACATCGCAGCAGCTGCAGAAATTTCAAGCAGGGGACAGCTCATGGTGCTGAAGTTTAGCAGCTCTCGCTGCTAAACTCCAGCACCCAGCGTCCAGCTCCTGAATCCAATTTTATGTTAGGGGGGCGCCGGATTGTGCCAGATCTGGAAGGATCTGATTTTGTATGATTTTTCTCCAGGACACAAAACGCTGCAAGCAACATTTTTGTGTCCGGGAGAAAAATCCGAATCCTTCTAGATCCACCCGGACAGATGGAAGCCGGATGGCAAATAGCTGCCATCCGTCTCCATCCGGCCCCATAGGGCTACATTAGCGCAAAATCGGGTCCGGGGCTGTCAGGTTTACACTGGACAGTCCCGGATCTCATCTTGCCGTGATGTGAAACTGGCCGAAAAATAAGGACATACTTACATAAGGTTAAAATGTCTATGGTGCATGGATTCTGAAGGCACACCTCAAATAACTGGGGTATTTGCTGGAATGCAACAACTAAATATACCATTTGTGTCTTCCTTTGCATTTTGTCCCAGTGAGCCATATGTACAGTGCCTACAAGTAGTCTTCAACCCCCTGCAGATTTAGGTGGTTTGATAAGATGCAAATAAGTTAGAGCCTTCAAACTGCAAACAAGAGTAGGATTTATTAACAGAAGCATAAATCTTACAAACCAAAAAGTTATGTTGCTCAGTTGAATTTTAATAAATTTTAAACATAAAAGTGTGGGTCAATTATTATTCAACCCCTAGGTTTAATATTTTGTGGAATAACCCTTGTTTGCAATTACAGCTAATAATCGTCTTTTATAAGACCTGATCAGGCCGGCACAGGTCTCTGGAGTTATCTTGGCCCACTCCTCCATGCAGATCTTCTCCAAGTTATCTAGGTTCTTTGGGTGTCTCATGTGGACTTTAATCTTGAGCTCCTTCCACAAGTTTTCAATTGGGTTAAGGTCAGGAGACTGACTAGGCCACTCCATCACCTTGATTTTTTCCCTCTTGATCCAGGCCTTGGTTTTCTTGGCTGTGTGCTTTGGGTCGTTGTCTTGTTGGAAGATGAAATTACGACCCATCTTAAGATCCTTGATGGAGGAGCGGAGGTTCTTGGCCAAAATCTCCAGGTAGGCCGTGCTATCCATCTTCCCATGGATGCGGACCAGATGGCCAGGCCCCTTGGCTGAGAAACAGCCCCACAGCATGATGCTGCCACCACCATGCTTGACTGTAGGGATGGTATTCTTGGGGTCATATGCAGTGCCATCCAGTCTCCAAACGTCACGAGTGTGGTTGGCACCAAAGATCTCGATCTTGGTCTCATCAGACCATAGACCTTGAACCAGTCTGTCTCAGAGTCCTCCAAGTGATCATGAGCAAACTGTAGGCAAGCCTTGACATGACGCTTTGAAAGTAAAGGTACCTTACGGGCTCGTCTGGAACGGAGACCATTGCGGTGGAGTACGTTACTTATGGTATTGACTGAAACCAATGTCCCCACTGCCATGAGATCTTCCCGGAGCTCCTTCCTTGTTGTCCTTGGGTTAGCCTTGACTCTTCGGACAAGCCTGACCTCAGCACGGGAGGAAACTTTCAAAGGCTGTCCAGGCCGTGGAAGGCTAACAGTAGTTCCATAAGCCTTCCACTTCTGGATGATGCTCCCAACAGTGGAGACAGGTAAGCCCAACTCCTTGGAAAGGGTTTTGTACCCCTTGCCAGCCTTGTGACCCTCCACGATCTTGTCTCTGATGGCCTTGGAATGCTTCTTTGTCTTTCCCATGTTGACCATGTATGAGTGCTGTTCACAAGCTTGGGGAGGGTCTTAAATAGTCAGAAAAGGCTGGCAAAAGAAATAATTAATCCACACATGTGAAGCTCATTGTTCTTTGTGCCTGAACTACTTCTTAATACTTTAGGGGGACCAAACAGAATGCTGGTGGTTTGAGGGGTTGAATAATAAATGACCCTCTGAATTACCGTATATACTCGTGTAAAAGCTGACTTTTTCAGCCCAAAAATTGGGCTGAAAAGCCCCCCCCTCGGCTTATACACGAGTCATATACTTTTGTACGAGGTGGGGGCTGTGTCCGGGAGCAGGAGGAGGCTGGAGGAGGTGGGGGAAGGCTATAATATGAGCGGCTCGTGACGTGGAGCCTCTCATAACATATTCATGATATGCACTGCGGGGGGAGCAGTGCATATCCCATTACAGGCTCCCCATAACAGTATGGCGCCCCCACCACAGTAAAGCCTCCCCATGCTGCCGCTGGTCAGTGTACAATAAATAGTGTTATTAGCTCTCACCCTCTCTCAGGGCTCAGTGTGCATCCTCCCTCCTCCCTCCTCCCTGCGCGTCATGTGACCCGCCGGTGACATCATCACGGTGAGCCCCGGTCACAGGACAAGCAGGAAGGAGGGAAGATGCACAGCCAGGAGCGAGGGTGAGAGCTAATAACACTATTTATTTTACAGTGAGCAGCGGCAGCATGGGGAGGCTTTACTGTGAGGGGGGGGGAGCCTGTATACCCCCTGTGCTGCTGGGGGCAGCCTGTGTACCCCCTGTGCTGTTGCTGGGGGCAGCCTGTGTACCCCCTGTGCTGCTGCTGCTGGGGGCAGCCTGTGTACCCCCTGTGCTGCTGCTGCTGGGGGCAGCCTGTGTACCCCCTGTGCTGCTGCTTCTGGGGGCAGCCTGTGTACCCCCTGTGCTGCTGCTGCTGGGGGCAGCCTGTGTACCCCCTGTGCTGCTGCTGGGAGCAGCCTGTGTACCCCCTGTGCTGCTACTGCTGGGGGCAGCCTGTGTACCCCCTGCGGCGCTGCTGCTGCTGGGGGCAGCCTGTGTACCCCCTGCGGCGCTGCTGCTGCTGCTGGGGGCAGCCTGTGTACCCCCTGCGGCGCTGCTGCTGCTGGGGGCAGCCGTATACACTGTGCTGGAGTCCACCCTCGGCTTATATGCGAGTCAATAAGTTTTCCCAGTTTTTGGGGGCAAAAGTAGGGGGGTCGGCTTATACACGGGTTGGCTTATACACGAGTATATACGGTAACTTTTAAAGCTTTAAAAAAAAAAAAAAATGTAAAAATCTTTTTGCCTGCAGTGCATTTCCCACTTCCAGGCTGATCTACAGTCCAAATGTCACAATGCCAAGTTAATTCCGCATGTGTCAACCAGCTAAATCTGCAGTGGGTTGAAGACTACTTGTAGGCACTGTATAATGGCTAAAAATGACAAAAACTACAAAAAGTAACTTACTCTGAATAGAAAAATTAATGCTATTTATAACTAATCATGATTTTACAGTTCCTTGAAAAAGTATACATGCCACATGAATTTTCCATATTTTTCACATTATACTCACAAACTTAAATGTATTTTATTTAGATTTTATGTTATATACCAACACAAAGTAGAAAATATTTGTGAAGTGTAAAGAAAATAATTTATGTTTTTCTAAATATTTTAAAATATAAATCTGAAAATTGTGACGTGCATTTGTATTTATTCAGCCCCCCTATTGTCAATATTTTGCAGGATGACCTTTGAGGATGTCTGGGCCACCACTCTTGCCCTGCTCCTGACCAGCCCTGGTCTAATACCCCCTCTTCCCCACCCAGGGGGGGCCAGTAGAGGAGTGGCAAAAACCCCACACAGAACAACATGGAAACCAAAGATACTCCCTCACAGTAAAGGGGGAGTCACACGCGTCAATATCGCCTGCACGATATCGGCTGCACGTGACGTTGCAGCGATATTGACGCGTGTGACATACTGAATCAACCAGCGATAAATCGCTGGTTGATGATCGCCAGGTTTTAGAATCTGTCCTAAAACCTGGCGATTGTCGCCCGGTGGACACGCAGCATCGCTGCGTGTGACACCGGGAGTAGCGATATTCCAGGGACCCTAGTTACTCGCTGTGTACCTTAGATACCAGCCGGTGAGCAGAGGAGGCTGGTAACTAAGGTACACGTTGGGTATCTAGGCAGCGCGCGCTGCCTAGATACCCGCAGTTTACCTTGGAGACCAGCCTGCTCCCGCTTCCAGCAGGCTGGCAGCGGGAGCAAGACATCGTGGAAACGATATTTAAATCGTTTCCACGATGTTTCTGGTCAATTGATCGCTGGTGAGTCTGTCTGTGTGACAGCTCAGCAGCGATCAGCCGTCAATGTCGTCAGCAATCATCTCGCTGACGACATTGACGCGTGTGACTCCCCCTTAATACACACTGAGATATAAGACAATGTGTGCATAGGAGGATATAAAGATCACGGAGGGAAACTAGATGACAAGAGGATTTTCACAGCAAACCAAACAGCACTTCAATAGATCACCAGTAACTGGATTATCATAGCACATGGACCAGTATTGCAAAACCATAGTTGGCATGGAAAGACATATTCCACCATCTTAAAAAGGTAGTGAGCATCTCTGATAGGTTTCTCTAAACATGTGATCCTAGAGGTAATCAGGAGTCATTCAGAGATTACCTCCTGCTAGCCTGATCACTAATGAGAACACAGCTGGTTGATGACCAAGCCTGCCTTTGGAGCTCAGAAGTATTAGAGAAACCATAATGTGGAGTGCCAGAATCTTTAGTGTGAATAGCGCCAGATGCTACCATGACAATCTGTGAGTTTTGAACTAATTGCTGTGTGACATCTTCTTTGCAATCTAGTTCTAGCCCCTAGAGACTGGATGGAGAGCATTAGTGAACAGTAATTTTCAATTTTTGTCACACATTCTCAGTAGGATTTAGGTCTGGACCTTGACTGGACCATTCAAACACAAGGATATGCTTTCATCTAAACCAATCCATTGTAGTTCTGGCAGTATATTTAGGGTTGGTGTCCTGCTGGAAGGTGAACCTATGTCCCAGTCTTAAGTCTTTGGCAGCACATAAAAGGTTTTCATCCAGAATTGCCCTGTATTTAGCTCTATTAATCAAACCCATGCTGAAGAAAAGCATCTCCACAGCATGATTCTGCCACCACCATGTTTGAAGGTGGAAATAGTGTTTTCAGGGTGATGTGAACTGTTAGTTCTCCCCCACATATAGCGTGTTGCATTTAGCCCTGAAAGTTCTACTTTGTTCTCATAGCAGAGCACCTTCTTTCACCGCTAGCTGTGTCCACTATTTGACTTTTTACAGACTGCAAATGAGTCTTTTTTGACTTGCTTTCAGAAATGTCTATCTTTTGCCACTCTTCCATAGAGGCCAGATATGTGAAGTATACAAATAACATTTGTCCTGTAGACAGATTCTCCCACTTGAGCTGTGGGTCTCTGCAGCTTCTCCAGACTGACCATGGGCTTCTAGGCTGTTTATATGATTAGTGCTCTCCTTGCTTGGAAAGTCCGTATAGGTGGACTATCATGTCTTGGTAGGTTTACAGTTGTGCCATACTCCTTCCATTTTTAATGATGGATTGAACAGTGCTCCATTTACACATTCACAGCTTGGGCTATTTTTTCATAGCCTAACCCTACGTTACTCTTTTCCCAAACCTTATCCCTGACCTGTCTGATGTATTCCTTGATTTTCATGATTCTGTTTGCTCCCTAATATTCAAACCTCTGAGGAATTCACAGAACAGCTGTAATTATACTGAGAAAAAAATTACACACAGGTGACTTTTGGAGGCAATTAGGTGACTTTTGGAGGCAATTAGTCACTCAGGATTTTGTCTAGGGGTAACAGACTACTGGGGCCCGAATATAAATGCACATTCCAATTTTCAGATTTATATTTTTAAATTATTTAGAAAACAGGTATTATTAACCTTACAATTCAAAAATACTTGCTACTTTGTGTTGATATATCATATAAAATCACAATAAAATACGTTTAAGTTTGGGGGTTTATCATGAAAAATGTAAAAAAGTTCACAGGATGTGAAACATTTTTCAATGCCCTGTACCTCCTACAGCTATGGTCAGTCAAGCTTGTTTGTTTGAAATGCTGCTCCTGTCATGCCCCTGGCTGTAGAGCTGGTCTCTAAGAGGCAATGAGACCGGTGCCCAGCACGCAACTCTGTGCAACCTGTCTGTGTCACTAAAGCTGAGAGGCTGGTCTGCACGAGGCACCTAGATTGGTGTCTAGCATGCAGCTCCACGCGGCCTGACTGTGTCACTGCCATGCTTCCCTCACAGCCTACTCACCCTGGCTGTGGTACAGTGCTTACCGCTCACTCTCCTTCTGGCTACCTTCTGGCATGTGTGGCACCCTGCGATATGGGTAGCCACAGGACCATCTGGTACACAGAGGGATCTCCACATCAGGTGCCCAATACTTGCAACACCTTCCACCCCAGACCTGAAGGGGGAGCTCTACTTGCTGCCTTCAGGCAAGGTCCCCTATAAATTCAGGCCTGGGGGATGAGTTAGGCAGTGCTGTTCCAGGGAGGACTGTGAAGACATCCTGGTGAACGGAGCCACGTTAGGCCCGTACCAGAGGGAAGCCTAGCCAGTGCAGGGGCCCAAGAGTGAGGGTCGGAGGCAAGGTGAGGAACAGAGTGGGGGCAGAGGAACTATACCTGTTCACGCCAGGAAGCAACCCGGACACCGGGGTCCGAGTCTGCCAGGGATTACTTAGCCCAGCAGAAAACACCGGTCAACCAAGGAGACTTCAGTCTTCTGGGACACTTGTAGCACAGCAACCACGAGAGCCAGGAACCGCAGGAGAGATAGCAGCACCCAACAGAAGGTTCTTACCACCTGCAATACAAGTGAGAGATACAGGGGAGGTCAGGCCAGGTTCCAGACAGGCCAGGACTTAAGCACACGCAAAGGACAAGGAGGCCTCAAAACTCACTGGGTATGGAGATCCTGAAGTGACTCTTGACCACCTAGAGTGTACCCTGGACGTTACCTTGCAACAACATCAGTAAAAGGTACGGAAACAACTTCCAGTGTGTGAGTGTCAGTTCTTACGACCCCTGATCCTACCCAACACATAGACTGTGTCAGCATCCAATCTGCAGAGCCACCTCCCTGTGTGAAATCCCTATTCTACACCACTGCTCCGGGGACTCCGCACCACCTACGGGGAGCATTATCATCCAGTTGCAGCAGCACCATCCAGAGAGGTCTGAAAGCAGCGCCGGTATTATAGCCGGGTACCGTAGGTGGCGTCACGAGGCTTTTTTTAATTTAATTTTTCCCCTTTTTGCCATTTTACAGCGATCACCAGGTCCACGGGCTCTGACAAGCCACCCGTGACATCATCCACTGCAACCGCCTGGAACCGGGTACCCCACTGCTCTGGGGTGGGTCAACTTCTGGCATCATGAACAGGATCCCATGCCTGATATTACTGGGTACTGTGTGCCGTGTATTGACTGTGACTGTGAACTGTTAAACATCGGGCCGCCATTACTGCGCCACAGAGCGGGAAGAAAGGCGTAACGGCCAAAAGGGTGCGAAGACAAGCCTCGCCCCGCACTCTGCCGAGAACTGCCAAAGCGCAGCGACCCAATCGGGAAATACCCAAGTGCTCAACTCCCCGCCTGCGGAGTCACCCCTTGCTTTTCTTTTTCAGAGACTGGCTAAAGTTAACTAGGGGGAAGGGAGAATGGATGCACAGCGGGAAAATGATGCAACAGTCCCTAACCCAGACATTGCTAACAATGCATTCCCAGCCGAGCTCACTACCAGGAACTCAGCCGACAGAGTAGCCACAGCACCTGGAGATGTGGCACCAATCATGCCGATCTCTCTGCCGTATGTCTCGGGAGCCAAGTGGTTACCGCAGTATGATGGCCGACTAGATATCCTGGCTGGGTTCAAGAGAATGATATGCAGTGTATTCAATATGTATGCAATGACTGGCAAGCAGAGGGCGTCTGTTGTGATGGGACAATAAACAGATGCAGCAGAGCTTGAAGTTAAAACCTGGTCAGAAGCAGATCCGGAATCAGTAACAACAATCTTTGACAAACTTAAAGCTGCTTTTGAGAACCGCATTGAGGCTGAGCTAAGAATGAGGTTTTACCACTGTAAATAGAGGCTGCAGGACAGTATTAGAGACTACGACCTACACCTCCAGGAGGCGCTACGCACCCTAAAACAGGTAGACCTGCCCAGTGTGTGGGATGAAAATAAAATGATGATTGAACAATTTATTCAGGGGTTATGGTTACCAGATGACCACAGACAAGTGCGTTGGTGGGCCCTAGAACACCCAGATGCAGACTTTGCCATCCTGAAAGAATGATGGGCCATTAAAGCACTGCAACCCTTGGAAACTTGAGATCCTGCACCAGTGGCAAGCCAGCGCTCCTCCTCATAAAGTGACGCCTCCCTCCTCACCTACTGCTGAGAGTAATATGCAGTGACCCCTGGTGACTCTGATAACCTACCTCTGAGGTGCGCCAGCTAAGTAAGCACATGGCCATGGTGCTAAAGGCCCTACAGCTCAGGCCAGAGACAAAGCCGTCAGAGAAGATCCAGCTGGTCGACAGCCCGAGGAGGTCCCATGGATGAGAGGAAGGAAGACCATGTCGCTCCGTGGGAGGACCACCGACTGCTACAGCTCCACAGGACAACCCATCTGTCGCCGTTGCAACAAGACGGCCATTTTGCCAGGCAGTGTACTTTAAACCAGCAACCCCCGGGAGCCGAGAGCCAACCTCCAGGTATAAAACGACCAGGCCCATCAGACTGCCATGATGGGTATTGGAGGACGGCTGTACCTGTCCTTCACTCTAGACGGCATTCTCACTCCTGCACTGCTGGAAACTGGCTCGTAAGTAACCACCATACCACATATCCTTTATAAAAGATTTTGGTCCGATGTTGAACATACTCCTCCAGATCCTAACCTCACTATTTATGCTCTAAATGGGTTACCAGTGAACCAAGTTGGGTTTAGAGAGGTAACAATAAAAGTGGGGAGGGTGGGGTTAAAGTGCCAAGGACTTATTGTGGTTGAAACGGTCCCTAATGAAAGAGACCCGTATATCATACTTGGTACAAATGTGATTGGAAATTGTCTGGGTGAAGAATTGTTTTCACTCCGACAGATTGCAGAAACTGCCAGCATAGGGCATAAGAGGGTCCTACAGAAGGAGATCAGAGCACTCCTGCGCAGTCAACAGGTAACCCTGTCCGGTGGTGAAATTGGTAGTGTACGGGTGACAGACCCGATTCCCATTGTGGTACCACCAAAGAGTGAAATGATGATCTGGTGTCGGGCAGCAATAGGCCTCAGAGGACAGGATTACCAGGCAGTGGTAGAGCCCATGTGTTCAGAAGGAAGGCCCACAATCCTGACAGCGAGGGTGGTGGTTGATGTATGCAAGGGAAGGGTACCCGTACACATATTAAACTTTGGAGAGGAAGAGGTCAAACTGCCCAGATATTTCACCGTTGCCAAGCTGTTCACTGTAGACAACAACTCAATACATACAGTGGAACCCTTGATTTTGGGAGGATAAAAGGGGTACACCACCATGTACCCACAGGTAACCATCCACCCATTAAAGAGCGACACAGGCCAGTACCACCGGCCCACTACCAACATGCCGAGGTTGGTAGGACATGAAGGACTCAGGGGTCATCAGAGATAGTGTATACCCCTGGGTAGCTCCATTAGTCCTAGTTAGAAAGAAAGACGGCATTATGAGAATGTGTGTAGATTACAGACAAGTAAATCGCATAACACAAAGATGCTTACCCATTACCCAGTATAGAAGAGTCACTTGCTGCATTGAAGACTGCTAATTACTTTTCAACCCTAGATCTTACTAGTGTGTATTGGCAGGTGTCTGATGCAAAAGAAGACTGGGAGAAGACCGTGTTCACAACACCCATGGACCTGTGTGAGTTTAACAGCATGCCATTCGGACTCTGCAATGCATCCAGAACGTTCCAACGGTTGATGGATTGTTGCCTGGGGCACCGAAATTTTGAAACTGTGCTACTCTACCTGGGTGACATCATAGTGTACTCCAAAACCTATGAAGAACACCTAAAACATCTAGCGGAGGTATTTAAAGCATTGTCCAAGTTCGATATGAAGCTGAAGCCATCCATATGCCATTTGCTGAAACCAAAAGTTCAGTATCTCGGGCATGTGGTGAGCGCAGAAGGAGTGGCACCAGACCCTGACAAGATCACCGTCATAAAGGAATGGCCATAACAAACTACCGTCAGAGAAGTCCGTCAGTTCTTGGGGCTGGTAGGATACTACCGGAGGTTTATAAAGGGCTACACGAAGATACGGTAGCCTCACCCTTGCAAGATCTCCTGGTGGGCCAGACCAAGAAGGGCAAGACCAGAGGTCCTCTGTTTGAATGGGGTAAGAAACAGGAAGAATCCTTCCACCAGATGAAAGAGGCCCTGACTGGAGATGAGATCCTGGCCTATCTTGACTACAACTTACCGTTCTTGCTGTACATTGATGCCAGCAACGTAGGCTTAGGAGCTGTCTTGTCACAGAAACAGAATGGCAAGGAGCGTGTGATTGCCTATGCCAGCAGGAAGCTCCGTCCTACAGAAAGAAACCCCGAGAACTACAGATCGTTCAAGCTGGAATTCCTGGCCTTGGTCTGGGCTATCACAGAACGGTTCAAGCATTACCTGGTGGCTGCGAAGTTCTTAGAAATTTGTTGAAAATTATGAACATTTTGCAGTTTTCAAATTTTAAATTTTTATGCCCTTACACAGGATATTGATGTCACATGAAACAGTTAATAAATAACATTTCCCACATGTTTATTTTACTTCAGCACCATTTTTGAAATACATTTTTTTTGTTAGGAAGTTAGAAGGGTTGAAAGTTTATCAGCAATTTCTCATTTTTCCAACAAAATGTACAAAACCATTTTATGGGACCACATCACATTTGAAGTGACTTTGAGGGGCCTATATGACAGAAAACATCCACAAGTGACACCATTCTAAAACCTCTCAAACTGATCAAAATCATATTCAAGGAGTTTATTAACCCTTCAGGTGCTTCACAGGAGTGAATGCAAAAGGTAATAAAAAAAATGTTATATTTAACCCAAAAATGTTGCTTTACCTCTATTTATTCCCCTTTAAATAATAGCATGAAAAAATTGACCCATAAATGTGTTACCCTTCTGAACATGCTGATACCCCGCAAGTGGTCAGAGGGTAGTAGGAGCACTTTCTAAATTTTTTAACACATATTTGTTTGAAACAGATTGTGGGCACCATGTTGCATTTCAAAGGCCCCTAAGGTACCTAAACAGCAGAAATTACCCACAAGTGACGCCATTTTGGAAACTAGACCCCTCATGGCAAAACAAAAGCACTGCATGTTGAAATTCAACGGGTAGATCCTTCTCTCCGCATCTTCTGCCTGGGCAGTGTTGTAGGCCCTCTACAAATTATCTAGAAATATGAAACAAAATGCACATAGGGTCTTATCTCTTTAGCAGACAGAGGTAAAATGCCTGATGAAATTTGCTCACCTGGTATGGTTGTGTAAACCCACAACCAGTGTAAACGCTCGTACAGCTGCTGCTGGATCCACACTTCCACGTGCATTGTGGCAATCAACATTAAAAACAGGATGAAGTGCCGGTGATCCGCGCTCCTGAGAAGAAAAACCAGGAACCTTGAAGTCTGCTATAACAATGCTTTTTATTCCGACATGTTTCAGAGCAGCCTCTGCTCCTTCCTCAGGGATTAATCCCTGGTTAATCCCTGTTTTTTCTTCTCATCAGCGTGGATCATCGACACTTCGTCCAGTTTTTCCCCTACAGATTAGACTGTTGGAACGATCCCACCAATATTGGTGTGCTCCACCATCTTTAGTGTGATGTGTGAGAGCTTTTAGAGAATCCTTGCCCTTAAATATGAAAAATAAAGAAGCAATGGTTACCACTGTCTAATTGGGAATTGTTTACTCATTTGTGAGAGATGCATAACACACATACAATTTAGTCATAATAATCTTTTGTTAAATGCATCATGCATGGCATGGTGGCTCGGGGGTTAGCACCACAGTCTTGTAGCGTTGGGGTCCTGAGTTCAAATATCCCACTGAGAATGAAGTGAATATTATTATAGTATATGTTGTATGAACTCACAGAGAGCTGCCGTGTCCCCTCCCGCTCTGTTATATGGACTGCATTATGATGTCAGACTCCCTTGCACGGCAGTACTGAGGAAGCTGTACAGTGACCTTCAGTCTACTCCTCCCCCCATGGTGTACAGGCTGCTGTCATTGCTATAAGTAAAGATTACAGACTGATGATTATGGTTCTGTTAAAAGGAAGACATTGATTAGTGTTGCACTGACTGAACTGTCAACAGCAGCTTTCTTTTTTAGGTTATGTTTCCACAAAAGTGTCCACGTAAGCAAGGCTCCCTCATTGCAGATCCCACAACACTGTCCACAATGGCATGTACTGCTGTAGATATTGTGACAAGGGCATGGGGCAGCAGCACATTTCACACTTTGACAGCAAAGGGTGAAATTTGCACCTACATTTTTGGTACAAATTTATATGCTTCAACACACTCAAACCTGAAGCCCTTGTTATCATGCTGTAGATAGATTTAGCAGCATGTGCATGATATATTTTTTAAATCTCCATGTGAGCACAGGAAAATGCAGTGGATTTTCCACAATAGAATATGCAACGGAAAGTACGTTACATTTTTTTTGCGCTCAGACAAAGAAGTCATGCAGGCAAGAGTATAAATTGCAAGTGTGGTATCTGTTATTGATTGAAAAGCACAGACAGTGCACCAACCCATGTCATTCTATTGGACAGTTCAGATGAACTCTTTTTCTCTTGGCCTGCCGTGCTCTGAGAAAAAACTGCAGCATGCACTATTCTCTTCCACCAAATCTGCAATCCAGAAATATGTAACATGCGCATCACTCTTCAGGATTCTCATTGACTTTGCTGGCATCAGGATTCTCTTCAAGTTTTGTGATAAATGAGCAATCAAAACACATAAAAACTCAATGAAAATTGCACAAAAGTGGAAGTGCCAGATTCATATGAAAAGTCAGCTACATGAAAGCCTGGACAAACACTTAGGGCCACGTCACACGCATCGATTTTCAGAACGATATCGCTTGAGCGATCTCCTTTTTTGATCGCTTAAGCGATATCGTCTGTGCGTTGCTGCGTGTAATCAAGCGATTTTACAATGTAAAATCGCTTGATTGTTTGATCGCAGATTTGTGAAGATGTTCACAAATCTGTCGTTGGTCGGCCGGTGGACACGCAGCATTGCTGTATGTGACACTGGGAGACGACCGATAAGCCAACTCCCAGCGCCTCTCACAAGCGCTGGGAGCTGGTCTCCAAGGTAAACTGCGGGTATCTAGGCAGCGCGCGCTGCCTAGATACCCAATGTATACCTTAGTTATTAGCCTCCTCCGCTCACCGGCTGGTAACTAAGGTACACATCAGGTATCTAGGCAGCGTGCGCTGCCTAGATACCCGCAGTTTACCTTGGAGACCAGCCTGCTCCCGCTTACCGTAGGCTGGCAGCGGGAGCAAGACATCGTGGAAACGATATTTAAATCGTTTCCACGATGTCGCTGGTCCATTGATCGCTGGTGAGTCTGTCTGTGTGACAGCTCACCAGCGATCTGAACAATATTGTTAGCGATCGCGCGTGCATGTGATCACTAACAATATCGTTCACTAAATTGACCCATGTGACGGCACCCTTAGGCTATCTTAACTCGTTGTGTTTTTGCTGCAGTTTTGGAGCATTTTTTCATGAGTTTTATGCAAATTAAAAGCTACTTTTTGCAGTACCAACAAAAATGAGGAGATTTCAGAAAACTCCTACATACACACGTTTTTTTTTCCTAACACAAAAGAGAAGCTTCTCTACTTTTGCTGTTCTTTCATGAACTTAACCCCTTCTCGACCTTTGATGTTGCACAACATCATAAAAGTCGGTGCCTTCTCGACCCATGAAATTGTTCAACGTCATGGCGGTTACCGCGGTAACATCGGGCCCTGGTGCTCTGTGATTCCTATCACAGAGCACCGGGACTTGAGGTCAGGGGGGTGGATTCCCCACCCCGCTCCCAGGATCACTGTAATTGGCTATTTAAACAGTCAATCACAGTGATTCTGTCTCCACCTATAGAAGGGGCCTTCAGAGCATGCATGGGGATCGGGCTGCCGAGAAGAGATCTGGCAGGCCAGGCACAGTGATCCACTAGGTGATGACTGTGTCTGGGCTGTCAGATCGCTTCTCTGCATCCTGATTCCCCTGCATGGGGACTGGGTTGCAGTGAAACGATCTGACAGCCAGTCACAGTGATCAGCTATGTGATCACAGTGCACGGGCTGTCAAATGACTTCATTGCAGCCCGATCCCCATGCAGAGGGATTGGGCTGCTGAGAAGCGATCTAACAGCCCAGGCACAGTGATTCACCATGTGATCACTGTGTCAGGGCTGTCAGATAACTTCTCTGCAGCCTAATACCCCTGCAAGGTGATCGTACTGCAGAAAGCGATCTGACAGCCCAAGCGTAGTGATCTGCTATGTAATCACTGTGCAGGGGCTGTCAGATCACTTCATTGCAACCCGATGCCCATGCAGGGGGATCAGGCTGCAAAGAAGCAATCTGACAGCCCAGGCACAGTGATCCTCTATCTATGTGATCACTGCCCGGGCTGTCAGATCGCTTCTCTGTAGTCTGATCCCCCGGCAGGGAGATTGGATTTCAGTGAAGTGATCTGACAGCCCGGGCACAGTGATCACATAGCGGATCGCTGTGCCCAAGCTGTCAGATCGCTTCACTTCAGCCCGATCTCCATTCATGCTGATCAGGCTGCAGAGAAGCGATCTGACAGCCTAGGCATAGTGATCACATAGTGAAAATGTGATCTCTGAGACGGGATTGTACAGTGATGCTGCTCTGTATGGCAATGATCTGCCATACAGAGCATCATCACTATGACACCAGAGACTGCAACAAGAGGACACTTGATCCCTTGCTGCAGTCTCTGAATATAGCAGAGGCGATCGAGTGTCATGGGACCATTGTTTTGGACTATATTGGAGGCGATCGAGCATCGTGGGACCATCGTTTTGGACTACGCTGGATCTTTATAATATAGATGGAGTCCAAATTTTGTTTGTGTCTTTTTTCCAATAAAAAGATTTTTCCGTGTGGTGTATTTATTTACTATTTACTAGAGATTCCTAATAGCCGGGTCTAACATTGGCCCGACATAATGAATTTTGGGCTTAGTGCCAGCTGCCAATAAAAAAGCTTGCATTATCCCCTTTATTATACAGTTTGCCACCGACACCAGGGCAACTGGAAGAGGCTGGTGTTAGACGGAGGCCATGGGTTCCAAGGCCTCTGTCGGCCATATTGTCTGTTTGAAAAAAGTAACTTTAAACTTTCTCTGTTAGTAGAAATATAAATGTCATGTCTTCTAGCTATAAGCAATGACCTAACCTGTATAAGAAAACAGATACACATTAATTAGATTTGGTCTGATCATTTAGCAAAATTTATAATCAGTTCATAAGCCAGTTCTGAATTTGTCTTATTTTTTGTGGTGTATTCTATCCCTCAAGGCTAATATGACGTTTCTTATAATCAAGAACAGAGCTGATTAATGTCAATAAGTTATGATTTGTGCTTGATCCCAAAAAGGCTATTATGAGATAATTTGTATGTAGTTAGTAATGAAATTAATGTGCTTTTTCATGTCAATATATGTTGTAAGTAATATGAAGGG
This sequence comes from Allobates femoralis, assembly GCA_033576535.1. Taxonomy (NCBI): domain Eukaryota; kingdom Metazoa; phylum Chordata; class Amphibia; order Anura; family Aromobatidae; genus Allobates; species Allobates femoralis. The sequence goes on from JARQOC010000002.1 coordinate 616,925,313, forward strand.
ATCACTTATGACAGGTGACGTAATCCTTCTTCCATAGAGAATCATGGTAACAATGATTCTCTATGGAGAAAATTGGTATAAAGACACGCCCCGTCCAAGAGACGGGGAGCCATTATTCTGAATCCATCTTGAGTGTGACACCTATGGCTCCCGCGCCTGTCATTCAGATTCCTGCAGTCATACTGCTTTTGCCGTATAGCTCTGTATTTTTTCCTACCCGAATAAAACCCACTTTTGGTTCTGAAGATGCAGTCTATGGAGTTTATCGAACGAAGAAACTGAAGAGATTATTTCTATCAAATGGCGAGCTACAGCCCGGTGGAAAGGGGGGAGATGATCCCACATCCTTTCTGAAGAACCTAGAAGATTCCTGCAAGTAAAGCTGTGAACCAAAGTGGTGAGAGGGTGAGGAATGGACTTTTCTTTCTTTTTTTTTTTTTTGCCTTTATTGCTAAAAAGGCGTGATGCATCACGTGAAATCGCATTAAGGAAATCAGCCGCTGAGAATCTCTCGTTTGCGCTCCTATCTACCCTGAAGTAACTAAGACTACAGTGCCTCTACGTGAATTATACAAGGACGTGATTAAAGCCGAGGGTACGGAGAAGGAGACGTGTGGCAACGTAACGAGTGAGGCTGATCATACGGCTGGACCTCTTTTGGTTGACCAAAGCCGGCACGTGTCTTCCATCACAGAGGTGTGAGTATCTAACTTTTGCCTGTAAATTGCATTAAGTTGATACTAAAAGCAGTTTATAAAGTCGTCCTTGTGTTTCCACCGCTAAGTGGCTAAGGAAACAGACTGACAGGCACGCTGAAACCCCATAGCTAGAAGGGGTTAATGCTGAACCACTTGGTTAAATTGTATGCAGTGGTTCACAGAAGAAAGTAGACATCTTGACAAGAAAAAAATTATTAGCAGAAAGGGCAGCCGAATAGCGGCTTTGTGTAAGTTAGTTATAGCTCAGATCAGGCTAGTGATAGACAGCTTCAAAGACAGTACGTTAATGTAGTTACACAGGGAGGGGCAGCGGAGCAGTGTATGGAGAGAACGCAGCAGCTACTGATACAATGATGGAAGTAGTAGTAGTGTCACAAAGGGAGGGGTATGAGATACATGTGCTGCAGGCAGACAGAAAGGAGGAAGAAAAATCCATCCATAGATTGTAGAATCACTTAGAATCAGGAAAAGAAATTATCTTAGAATTAGAAGATGGGCTGCCTGGTGTGTAACGTTTGATAAGTATTTTGTGATAGAATAGATCAGAAACATGATTATGATCTGATGGAATAGATTGTAGAGAATACTTGGAAAGGTTTTGCAAGTTAGGGATTTTACATAATGCTAAATTTGTGGAGGACAAAATTAGGGCATTGGTAACCATTGTTAGGGAATATGCCATCCTAGACTAAGGGCGATGATACAGATGTTTTTGCATATCGCCCTGCCTGAATGGCATCTGCTGTGGACAGGAGACAAGGACTTCCTGGGGTTATGATCAACTGCCGAAAGCGGGCTGGTCCCAGTCGGCAGAAACCCCTTGGAACTCCATGGGTCCTCTTGTATGTTATCCTTGTGGGCAATCAGGGTATCTTAGATGTAAGTGTTCCCATTTAGCTCCCAGGGATGATCTACAGGTGCAGCAGCAGCCTACCTCTACAATGTCCCTAGATCCGTATGAGGGAGCCAGTGCTCCAAATCCTGCTATTAAGAACCCTGGACAGCCAGCGGTTAACGGCCCCAAACCGTGCCAGCAGTACAATGGTCCTCAGATAGTTAACCCTGTTCTTCGGGAGCCTTTTGCCCCGTCACCCAATTATGCGACCCTTGTCCATCCCAGCAGACGGATCCATGCTGTGAGGAGAGCTCACCCTCCTCCGGGAGGAATTCCTCCCACCCTTATGCTCCACTGACTCAGGACCTGGGGGGGACGAGGAAATGGCTCTTTCAAGCGATCTGTCCGGCTAGGAGGTGACAGCAGTGGGCCGTAGAATTGCCTCTGGTGAGGTTGGTGAATTTTTTTGGGCTTCCTACTGCCGGTACTGATTGATGCATTGAACCCCCTGTTCTCCTGTACCTCTTGGCAAAATTATCCCTAGGCCAAGATGGACTGACCTTATGTCAGAGGGACAATAGAGGATACCAAAAATTGGGAAGATTTTTTTAATTGATAACAGGAGCCTCTGTTTAGTAACAGAACACAAATTGCAGCTCCCCCCAGGCTGCCAGACACCACAACTTTAGTGGGATTTGAGGGCTCCTGTATACAGGTGAGCATTCGGTGTGAACTTTGGATCAGTCCGCAATTAAAGTTTTTTATTAATGGGTCAAATGTGTTGTAAGCCATGGGTATCATTGTTAATTTGGGTATCATTGTTGATTTGTGCAATAAGGTCTTATGGCGTGACAAAGGAACTACTGTTTGTTCAGTCATTATGGATGCTGCAGAGTTGAAAATGTCACAGTCATAAATTAACCGTTGCTAGTTTGTGCTCAGCTGATAATGATGATGACATGCCTGAGATAAATGTTGATGACACTGCTTTGAAACATGAATTAGTGCAATCTTTTTCTCATTTATGGGTTTCAAAATGTACAGATTGCGGACTGATGCAAATTTTAATTAAGAATGACAGCGACCGTCTACCACCCTTTCAGCGCCAATACCGTATTCCTGAGGAAGCAATTCCTTACATAAGGATTGCTGTCAGTGAATTGGAATAACAGGGCGTGATTGTACGAGGCAACCCCCCCCCCGTGCAATAGCCCAATCCTGCCTGTAAAAAAAAGAGGATGGTAGCTATCGCATGGTCATGAATTTAAGACTTGTAAACAAATACACCCCTCAGCAACACATCTCGGTCCCTGAAGTGATGTCATTGCTGAGGAGTGAATGTCAGGTTTTTTTTTTTTTTTCTCTTGTTTGAATATTGCAAATGGCTTTTTCTGTGTACCTATTACACCTGAGTCGGCTCTCCGTTTTGCATTTACCTTAGAAAATGTCCAGTACCTGTTCTAGTCCAATTTATTTCCTTCAGGTGTTGGCACAGGTATTGGAACCCTGGGGTACGGAGACAAAGTCTTGCAATATGTCAATGATTTCTTGATTTAAAATTTATGGATTCAAATTGTTGATGAAACTGACAATATGTGTGATGCATTGTGCAAATCAATATTAAATGTGAGTCGGATAGAGTACAGCTGAATGCAACCAGAGGTTAAATGTTTGAATGTGTCAGTTTCAAAAGAGGGGACATTCATTCAAGCTGTACCTGTGCCAAATCAATATCACAGAACTCAGGTCCTGTGAATTTTTCCAGAGAATTTATTGAGGATTTGGCTTGCCTTGCTAAACCTTTGTACATCTCCTAAAAGGTATTGAGAATGAGTTTACCACAATTACAATAGAGGGAGACGCCCTGCAGGCTTTTGAAAATGTAAAACATGCACTTTAATTAGCTTTTCACCTTGATTCTGCAGAACCCCCATGTAACCTTAAAAACACTGTTTACAGGCAATGCTTGGGGTGTGAATTTTCAGAGAATGGCCCAATGGATTGTTGACTTTTAGACTAGGGATTTGCAGGTAGAAGTGGGAGATAAATATCACTTAGCACAATTGCTGCAATATGCAGGTCAGTCTCATGATTGCCAAATTGAACAGACTAATGTCGCCCCCACCCCCTTCCGTGCAGACTTTCAAACCAATGTCCCCTGTGTATACATAGATGGCGCTCGGTATTGGCATGATGGCAAATACGTCACAGGTTACGCTTTGTGGTTCCCTGACAACGAGAATTTATTGCAATATAAGCTTCCTGGACATTTTTCCGCCCAGCGGGCTGAATTAGAGGCAGCTTTGCAAGTCATTCTTTTGTGTATTGATCCCTTGATATTTTCAGCGACAGTGCTTACGTTGTCTCCTCTCTGACATTGTATTTCAATGTATGGGCACAGAGGGAGATGGTAAACTCCCAGAACAAGCCGTTTCAGCATGCAGATATTCTCAAGCAAATTGTGCAGAGAGGCAAAGAATTTCCAAATTTATGGTCCTTCTGTAAAATCAAAGGACATCAAAAGATCACATCTGACCCCCACATCGTGGGCAATGCATACCGTATATACTCGCGTATAAGCCGAGTTTTTCAGCCCAAAAATTGGGCTGAAAAGTCCCCCCTCGGCTTATACGCGAGTCACTGTATACCTGTATACAATGTATACAGGTATACAGTGCCCCCATCTATATACAGCCCCCCGCCGCAATCCTGTAAAGGAATAGATTAGTATACTTATCCATCCGCTACAGCTGTCCCGCCGCCATCGCGATTCAGCATCTTCCGACTTCCAGCGTCTCGCGTCTCCTTCCGATGGTCGCAGGCAATGACGTCATTGCCTGTGCGACCGAGGAGGAACCCGGAAGAAGACGCGAGACGCTGGAAGTCGGAAGATGCTGAATCGCGATGGCGGCGGGACAGCTGCAGCGGATGGATAAGTATACTAACCTATTCCTTTACAGGATTGCGGCGGGGGGCTGTATATAGATGGGGGGGCCTGTATATACCTCTGGGGCATATATATGTGGGGCTGCTGTATACTACCACTGGGGCTATATTTACATGTGGGGCTGCTGTATACTACCACTGGGGCTCTATATACCTGTGGGGCTGCTGTATACTACCACTGGGGCTATATTTACCTGTGGGGCTGCTGTATACTACCATTGGGGCTCTATATACTTGTGGGGCTGCTGTATACTACCACTGGGGCTATATTTACCTGTGGGGCTGCTGTATACTACCACTGGGGCTCTATTTACCTGTGGGGCTGCTGTATACTACCACTGGGGCTATATTTACATGTGGGGCTGCTGTATACTACCACTGGGGCTCTATATACCTGTGGGGCTGCTGTATACTACCACTGGGGCTATATTTACCTGTGGGGCTGCTGTATACTACCACTGGGGCTCTATATACTTGTGGGGCTGCTGTATACTACCACTGGGGCTATATTTACCTGTGGGGCTGCTGTATACTACCACTGGGGCTCTATTTACCTGTGGGGCTGCTGTATACTACCACTGGGGCTATATTTACATGTGGGGCTGCTGTATACTACCACTGGGGCTCTATATACCTGTGGGGCTGCTGTATACTACCACTGGGGCTATATTTACCTGTGGGGCTGCTGTATACTACCACTGGGGCTCTATATACTTGTGGGGCTGCTGTATACTACCACTGGGGCTATATTTACCTGTGGGGCTGCTGTATACTACCACTGGGGCTCTATATACTTGTGGGGCTGCTGTATACTACACTGGGGCTGTATATACCTCTGGGGCTGCTGTATACTACCACTGGGGCTGTATATACCTCTGGGGCTGCTGGATACTATCACTGGGGCTGCTGTATACTACCACTGGGGCTGCTGTATATACCTCTGGGGCTGCTGTATACCACACTGTTGAGGGCTGTATACCTGTGCTGGGGTCCACCCTCGGCTTATACACGAGTCAATAGGTTTTTCCAGATTTTTGGGGCAAAAGTAGGGGGGTCGGCTTATACACGGGTCGGCTTATACACGAGTATATACGGTATGTAGATTCCGCAGCCAAAGAAGCTGCCCTGATGGGCGTTGACAGATATCCACGGGCTACTATCTCTGCTGTCACGCGAAGACCCCGGGAGGAGCCGCTCCCTTACGCATCTCAGTTCCACGACCTCTTAAAGGCACAGAGAGAACAAGGTGATGCATCTTTATTTAACTCCCTTGAATCAATACCCATTGATAAAGGACAATATCTGTATTACAAAAGGGTTGATGACAAATTGTTACCATATATCCCAACTATAATGATTAAGTCTCTGATTAAATTTAATCATTCAGTCTTTGTTCAGCCAGAACCAGAAGCGCTCTTACAGCTAGTACAAAGGAAAAATGTGCCATCCCCAGAGTGGCTGATGGTCCATGGTAGTCGATTCAAATTGACTTCATTAGTCCATTCCCTCCAGCAGAGGGAGGATTCAGGTATGCCTTGGTCATTGTTGATGTTTTCTCAAAATGGGTTGAGGCCCTGCCTGCCACAAACAACGGCCTACTCTTGTGGAAAGATGTGTTTTCACACTGGGGCTTCCCAAAATTAATTGAAAGTGACAATGGACCTCACTTAGTGAGACAAATCATGTCCCACTTGCCTGGCAATAAGAGCTGTAGCCTCAGAGTCAACAGGAATTTATATGAGTCCAAATTTGTTGTGGGAGCTTAGCTCATGGTTAAGAATTTTAGAAAAAAAAGGACCGTGAGATTCCAATTACAAAGGCCCTTTTGTTATCACACAGGTGATAGGCCCAACTGTTTTGGGAGTGCTAAGGATTAGCAAGCCAAGAGACTGTTAAAATGGTTCATATTGATCAATGTAAGCTTGTTATACTGCCAGTTGAGAATCCTAGTGATGCTGGTGAGAACTGATACTGCGCTTTTATTTTATTTTTCAGGTCCCCTATTGGATCGGGATCCATGAATCCGCCTGTTTTCCTGGAGATGACATCTCACACCATCCAGTGGGACCCGGACAGTGTGATCGAGGGGGAAGACAGTGGAAGCTCCGAGGAAACAGAACAAGATCGAGAGCCACGGATCAAAGGACTCAGAGACTGTTATGGGACTTGGGACTCGGACACTTTATGTTTTTTCACTTCTGTGATGATTTTTTTGTTTTGTTGTGTTTTTTGCTTCTTTTTAGGACTATTTGCCCACACTTGAACTGTGAATAGGACCTTAGGAGCCATGGAACAAAGAAAATTTTTGAATTTTTTCTTTTTTTGAAAGATTGTAACGGGACTCATTAATACTTAAGAACTCTTACGTTGGTGATATTTACTGTAGATTTTTTTGCTACTTTGTTAGTTTTTTTCCTATATGTGTTTAATAGGTAGTAACCTAAAAGTTTTTCAAAAAGAATCTGGCTCATGTTGAGGAATTAAATAACTTTCAGGCCCGTGTAATAACATATAGTACCACTTTTATTAGACCATACCGGAGACTTGGTGCGGGTAGGGTACCTACTGCCAGACCATGCTCACTTGTAGGTTGTACACCTATTGTTAGGGCCCTTCTTCCAAGGGTACCTTCAGTCCCTCCCAACACTCCTACTGACCAGGGAGTGTACGAAATTATGTATTCCCTCAATACCATATATGAGAATTAGGACTAGACTCATATGCCAATTTGTACTTTGGGTAAATTACCAAAAGTACAACAGAGGGATTTGTTAGACGGAGGCCATGGGTTCCAAGGCCTCTGTCGGCCATATTGTCTGTTTGAAAAAAGTAACTTTAAACTTTCTCTGTTAGTAGAAATATAAATGTCATGTCTTCTAGCTATAAGCAATGACCTAACCTGTATAAGAAAACAGATACACGTTAATTAGATTTGGTCTGATCATTTAGCAAAATTTATAATCAGTTCATAAGCCAGTTCTGAATTTGTCTTATTTTTTGTGGTGTATTCTATCCCTCAAGGCTTATATGACGTTTCTTATAATCAAGAACAGAGCTGATTAATGTCAATAAGTTATGATTTGTGCTTGATCCCAAAAAGGCTATTATGAGATAATTTGTATGTAGTTAGTAATGAAATTAATGTGCTTTTTCATGTCAATATATGTTGTAAGTAATATGAAGGGATCACTTATGACAGGTGACGTAATCCTTCTTCCATAGAGAATCATGGTAACAATGATTCTCTATGGAGAAAATTGGTATAAAGACACGCCCCGTCCAAGAGACGGGGAGCCATTATTCTGAATCCATCTTGAGTGTGACACCTATGGCTCCCGTGCCTGTCATTCAGATTCCTGCAGTCATACTGCTTTTGCCGTATAGCTCTGTATTTTTTCCTACCCGAATAAAACCCACTTTTGGTTCTGAAGACGCAGTCTATGGAGTTTATCGAGCGAAGAAACTGAAGAGATTATTTCTATCAGCTGGGTACAGCGCCAGAAAATGGCACTTCAATGAATGTGGTGGGTGCAGGCTGCAATTCGCAGCATGGAGGGCCCAGAATGCTTGGGCCTCTCCATGCTAAGGATGCCAGCCCCAACTGCCCACATCGTTTTTTTTTCCATAAATTAGTTATACAAATAAAAAAAAATGTTGGGCTCTCCATACGCGACATGGTGTCCGCTAACAATTTGAATGGAAAATTAGCTCCAATTGTTAGCGGACACCATATCACGTATGGAGAGCCCCTGCTTGCCTAAACATTGGAGCTCCCCTGCAAGTGACCCCATTTTGGGAACTAGACCCGCCAAGGAACTTATCTAGATATATAGTGACCACTTTGAACCCCCAGGTGTTTCACAAATTGATCCGTAAAAATCAAAAAGTACTTTTTTTCACTTTCATTTTTACGGATCAATTTGTGAAGCATCTGGGGTTTCAAAGTGCTCGCTATGCATCTAGATATGTTCCTTGGGGGGGTCTAGTTTCCAAAATGGGGTCACTTGTGGGAGAGCTCCAATGTTTAGGCACACAGGGGCTCTCCATATGCGACATGGTGTCCGCTAACAATTTGAATGGAAAATTAGCTCCAATTGTTAGCGGACGCCATGTCGGGTATGTAGAGCCCCTGTGTGCCTAAACATTGGAGCTTCCCCACAAGTGACCCCATTTTGGAAACTAGACCCCCCAAGAAACGTATCTAGATGCATAGTGAGCACTTTGAACCCCCAGGTGCTTCACAAATTGATCCGTAAAAATGAAAAAAAGAAAATTCTTGTGAAAAAAAAAGTACTTTTTCATTTTTACGAATCAATTTGTGCAGCATCTGGGGCTTCAAAGTGCTCACTATGCATCTAGTTAAGTTCCTTGGGGTATCTAGTTTCGAAAATGGGGTCACTTGCGGGGGAGCTGCAATGATTAGGGACACAGAGGCTCTCCATACGCGAAATGGTGTCCGCTAACAATTGGAGCTAATTTTCCATTCAAATCGTTAGCGGACACCATGGCACGTATGAAGAGCCCTTGTGTGCCTAAACACTAGAGGTCCCCACAAGTGACCCCATTTTGGAAACTAGACCCCCAAAGAACCTGTCTAGATCCATAGTGAGCACTTTGAACACCCAGGTGCTTCACAAATTGATCCGTAAAAATGAAAAAGTACTTTTTTTTTTCACAAAAATTTTCTTTTAGCCTCAATTTTTTAAATTTCCCATGGGCAGCAGGATAAAATGGATCCTAAAATTAGTTGGCCAATTTCTCCTGAGTACACCGATACCTCATATGTGGTCATATACCACTGTTTGGGCGCAGGGCAGGGCTCGGATGGGAAGGAGCGCCATTTGACTTTTTGAATGGAAAACTAGCTCTAAAAGTCAAATGTGCTCCTTTCCTTCCGTACCCTGCCATGCGCCCCAAACAGTGGTTTATGACCACATATGAGGTATAGGTGTACTCAGGAGAAGTTGCCCAACAAATTTTAGGATCTATTTTATCCTTTTGCCCATGTGAAAATGAAAGAATTGAGGCTAAAAGAAAATGTTTGTGAAAAAAAAAGTACTTTTTCATCAGTTTTTGAAGCTCCATGGGGGTTTAAAGTGCTCACAATGCATCTGGATAAGTCCCTTGGAGGGTCTAGTTTCCAAAATGGGGTCACTTGTGGGGGAGCTCCAATGTTTAGGCACACAGGGGTTCTCCATATGCGACATGGTGTTCGCTAACAATTGGAGCTAATTTTCCTTTCAAAAAGTCAAAGGCACTCCTTCCCTTCCGAGCCCTGCTGTGCGCCAAAACAGTGGTTTATTACCACATTTGACATATTGGTGTATTCGGGAAATATTGCCCAACAAATTTTAGGATCCATTTTATCCTGTTGCTCATGTGAAAATGAAAAAATTGAGGCTAAAAGAACATTCTTGTTGGAAAAATTAAAATGTCCATTTTTTCCTTCCACTTTGCTGTAGTTCCTGTGAAACACCTGAAGGGTTAATAATCTTCTTGAATGTAGTTTTGAGTAGCTTGAGGGGTGCAGTTGTTGGAATGGTGTCACTTTTGGGTGTTTTCTGTCATGTACACCCCTCAAAGGGACTTCAAATGTGATGTGGTCACTAAAAAAATGTTTTTTTAAATTTTGCTGGAAAAATGAGAAATTGCTGATGAACTTTGAACCATTATAACTTCCTACCAAAAAAAAATGTTTTTTTCTGAAATTGTGCAGATGTAAAGTAGACATGTGGGAAATGTTATTTATTAACTATTTTGTGTCACATAAGTATCTGGATCAACAGAATAAAAATTCTAAATTTGAAAATTGTGAAATTTTCAAACTTTTCGCCAAGTTTTTGATTTTCTTTCACAAATAAATGCCAAAAATTATCGACCTAAATTTACTACTATCATGACGCTCAATATGTCACGAAAAAACAATCTCAGAATCGCTAGGATCCATTGAAGCGTTCCAGAGATATTATCTCATAAAGGGACACTGGTCAGAATTGAAAAAATGGCCAGGTCATTAGGGTCAAATTAGGCTGGGTCATAAAGGGGTCAATGAAAGAAAAGCGCAAATAGGGTCTGATCCAATTAATAATAGGAATTCTGAATGGTGTAGGAACCACTCACCTGAGTGGGTTGTGGGAGCTACAACCACTATTAAATCATAATCGGCTGCTGCAAACCACCCTTGGAACAAAGAAGCCACAAGATTGCACTGCCGATCAAAGGTGACGATCCAAGACAATTCCACGGGTTCTAGAAAACGTATTTTATAACATCAACGTGTTTCATGTGCAGCTGCCCACTTCATCAGGATATAAAATCCTGATGAAGTGGGAAGCCGCCCATGAAACGCGTTGCTGTAATAAAATCCATTTTCTAAGACCCCTGGACTTGTCTTGGATCATGACCTTTGATCGGCAGTGCAAACTTTAACAACCCACTTCCTTATAATAGACATGGCTTTCCTGTTTTTTTTAAAAGATGTAGCATGTCAATTCTTTTAGTGGATTGGCAGCATTTTTCACTATTGAAAGTAAGGATAGTGTTCAGAGAATAAGGCCCCATAGCCCCGGTCAACGCCAGACACAGAATTTCTCACAAAGCTGAAGAAGAGTGACCGAATCTGTACTCCAACCTATAGGTTGGAATACAGATTCGGAGGACGTCGTTGGACTACTACAACCTTGGATTGTGTCGGAGCTTGGTGAACAAGGATAGTGTGGAGGAGTCTACATTCAAAAGAACTATTTTTTCCCCTGTGTGTTTTTCTTCACTTTACACTTATCAGGTTAGTAATGGGGGTGTCTGAGAGATGTTTCTATATTACTAACTCCTGGATTTGATGTCAGCTGACACTATACAGCTGACATCACCTCAAAATATTATTACACTGATTTCCACTGCACCAGGAAATTGGGAACATGCGGGGCAAAGCGCCAGAATTGGTGCATCTAATGTGATGCCCCAATTCTGGAGTGACTGCAGGCTGCTATTTTTAGGCTGTGAAAGGCCAAATAACCGTGGGCCTTTCCAGCTTGATAATACCAGTCCACAGCTGTCTGCTGTACATTGGCTGGTTATCAAAAATGGGGGGAAACCCCAAGCCATTTTTTTAAAATTATTTATTTATTAGGTTAAATCAGGCTAAAAAAAACCCTTATGGCCCCATAAAAAGCACTAAAGGGTGAAAAACTATGTTATATTATAATATGCTGGGGAGACTTTGCTTTTTTTTCAATTTCAGCGGACAGTGCATGCTGAGCATCGCCTCATCAGGTGTTATGTAGACCCGATGAAAAGTTATGGCCGGCCAATCACAGTAATGCCAGTAGCGATCATGGCCATGTCATTACTGTATATGGCAAGCTATTCTTGTATGTTTATTGGCTGTTAAAAATAATTTGCTCTAGCACCCGCTGATACTCAGCCGAGTAACAAACGATCCAAGCACCCCAATGCTCGATCGAGTAACGAGCAGTGGACCAGTGGAAGCGCTAAGTAAAGCACGAAACGACTCGTTGTCTGCTCCTTCTCCTCCCTCCCTGCTGTATGTAACTTTCCACCATTAATTAAAAATCTGTGTGCATAAAGTCTGACACGGGTGAGTGCACCTTTTTCTTTAAAATTTTTGCTAAACTAATTGATAGGTATTACTCATCCACTCAACAATTTATGCCAACAATCTACGTATTTCAGACATTTGGGAAAAGGGCCCTTAAGGATAGTTTTATACTTGCTGAATTCATTCATGACTCCATGTGAAGCTCTAAAAATCGGACAGAGCTATAAAGTTCCAATACCAAATGGAGTCTAAAACATACAGCTTTGGACTATGTTTGATTTTTATACTTATGGCAAAGTCGATCTTTTAAGCCAACACTACTCATGGGGGAGAGTCATGAGGACAGTATGCACATTAGACTGTCAGCCAAGACTGCAAACATCAGCAGGCTCATCCGGCATGAGTCTAATAATATGCATAGGGACCTTTAGTTGTTTTTGCCTTTAGTTGTTTTTGCAAGAAGAGAATTAGGGTAATAGTGCTGCATAAAGAACTCTAGCAGTTTTTCCACATCAACCAACCACAGAATCACAGTACTGCCTGTATTGCCCTTACTATGAACATTAGGGGGAAATTAGGAACTCTATACAGCTAAGGTCTGATTTTTGTGGCAAAACCCATTGCTTGAACTTTTGCAGACAATGCAAACTCCCTGTAACTTTTTCCAATTAAAGTGTTTCTGTTGGAAATTTAGATTGTAAGCCCCAGTGGGGACAGTAATAATTATGTCTGTAAAGTGCTGTGAAATTAACGGCGGTATATAAGGGAGTAAGGTAAGGTAAACATAAGAGGAAAGTACCCTTCCTATCATTCTGTCTTATGCAGAGATGAGAGAGTCAGAAAAGCTCCCCCTCCATTGGATCCCTGCAGCTGTTTTTTCATGTCAGTTCCTGATCACGCCCTTGAGGAGCACACATACTATTCTCTTAAAAGTTTTAAATACACAACCACTAAATAGCTAAAATAAAAGGTTGATAGAGATAACGTGTAGGGACAAGTCAACAATTTTTTGCTACACTACAGAAGACTGCTTGGGAAGCCAGACAAACTTTAATGCTAGCATCAATGGCTGAATGAGGATAAGCCGCATGGTCCTTGTCCACTGGTAGATGCCCCACCTACAGTAATGCCAAGCCTGCAACAAACTTATCAAATATTATGTAACTGTTTTGATAAAGTGTTGTTATTCTGCCAACCATTTATTTGACCATCAGAATAAATACAAAAAGACAATCTTAAAATCTCAATGCAAACTTCTAATTTAATCCAAGGGAGGATGACTGGTGAATTTAAAATAATTCTTTCTGTGGTCTCACCTACATTTTTAATTGCCTAACCCTGCCCCCCAATTATTTTTTATTCTAGTACCATTATGTTTCTATCCCTCCTTGCACTCAGCTTAGCACAACCTATTGTTCTTTGATGAGTGGAAATGACCCCTGTATTGCTGTTTGCCTTGAAGAGCCAATGATCATTGCTCTCTCCTACCTTAATTTTCTGCAGTCAGGACTAATATTATTCAGAAGTTCAGGACTGTTCTTCACAAGCGCTCTTGGTCATCTGCTAGTTTACAGTAACCCAATAATGAGCTGCAGTAATTGTACTTTGAGAGAGATGGGTGTGGAGACTAGAAAGAATGCACTTGTCTTTACTGCCACCATATATATTGCTAGCGTGTGTCCTTGGGAAAAGATCAGATTGCAATCTACCTATCACTGAGATAAAGTTAATTGTCTGAAAGTAGATAAGGGCTGTGTACTCTTGTGGATAGTGAGATATGAAGCCTGACATCAAATGTTCAAAACATTGTTACCCTTTTGCTCATCTGTGTAGCTGACTAGGTCAAGAGGAAGACATTCTGCAACAAATTAAAAGGCAACAAATAGTAATAGGGTCTTTATTATGAGGATTTTAACTATCCAGACATCCCACCTTTTGGATAGAGGTGCTCACACCCCATCACACCTAGTACATTCACTAGTCTGCTGGTAGAGTGGGGGAACCAGATAATAGGCCACTATGTTTAACAGGCAAACTCTGAGTAAGCAAAACCTATATAAGAAAATGAGTTGTCAGCCCAAATTATGGTATAAACTGAATTAAATTTTATTGGTACATAGTTAAAATTACAAAGAGATTATAAATAAAACATCATCAATTGTAAAAACACCACATTAATAATGCATCAAACTATTTCCGATTGTTGCGGATCTTAAAACAGGGATTGGGGCCACAAGCATAAAAACCATCAGTCTGTGAGAGTATTGTACATCCAGTATAAATCAATCAAACACCTGCATAATTCAAGTAGTATACATCCGTGGGTATTCCTTAAGTGATGTATTAGTACCAACCAGGGTAACCAGTTTAATCTCCAGACCCCACTATCCAATATTGGTCAAAAAAGAGACGCTCCGTGTGTAAAAGTGCTTTGTGCAAAAGTTGAAAATTAATAAAAAGTGTATAAAATTTTTTTTTTTTTTTTTAATATATATATGTAAAAATTATTATATATATATAAAAATGGTGCCACATCTTCACACAAGAAATTAATTAAATGAACGCAGTGTCAGAACAATTTATAGAAACCATCACACCATATAATTAGTAAAAAAAGTGTGTAAAAAGACAGAAGGATAATAGGTGGCCGCTTGTAAACCATATAGCTGGTATAACCTTGTGAGAGTAACTAGGTTTCTGACATAGGAAAAGTGGTGCTTTTCTATGTGATAGAGGAGGGATACTGTCTCCCCATGGCAAAATTAACACTTTTTTCTATCTGTGGAAGATTCAAGGTTGATCCCTCTGGGTCAGGATAATCACTGAACATTCCCCTCCCGACATATTGGTCTAATTTTGAAAGGCTCCTCTTTTTGTGCACTTTATACATTGTGTATCACTTGTTGTTTCAATACTTTTAAATATTTTTAATTAATTTTGCAGCAATAAGTTGTCTTTTTACACACTTTTTTTACTAATTATATGGTGTGATGGTTTCTATAAATTGTTCTGACACTGCGTTCATTTAATTAATTTCTTGTGTGAAGATGTGGCACCATTTTTATATATATAATAATTTTTACATATATATATAAAAAAAAAAAAAAAAAAAAAAAAAAAAAAAAAATTTTTTATACACTTTTTATTAATTTTCAACTTTTGCACAAAGCACTTTTACACACGGAGCGTCTCTTTTTTGACCAATATTGGATAGTGGGGTCTGGAGATTAAACTGGTTACCCTGGTTGGTACTAATACATCACTTAAGGAATACCACGGATGTATACTACTTGAATTATGCAGGTGTTTGATTGATTTATACTGGATGTACAATACTCTCACAGACTGATGGTTTTTATGCTTGTGGCCCCAATCCCTGTTTTAAGATCCGCAACAATCGGAAATAGTTTGATGCATTATTAATGTGGTGTTTTTACAATTGATGATGTTTTATTTATAATCTCTTTGTAATTTTAACTATGTACCAATAAAATTTAATTCAGTTTATACCATAATTTGGGCTGACAACTCATTTTCTTATATAGGTTTTGCTGGTAGAGTGGGCTGTGTATGTTACTATGCAATGAGGATCTATTCTTTGAGGCTTTAGGATGGGCTTTAGTTCAGGGATCTCAAACACGCGGCCTACAAGCCACATGCGGCCCCCAAAGCTGTTTTGTGCAGCCCACAGGCCCAGGCACAGTGGTCACCTTGACAACGCTGCCTCCTGCCGCAACTGCCCTCAGTCACTGTACCGCCGTCACCCTGCTCAGATATATGAATGGCAGCTGCCATCCAATCTGAGGCCCGCAGATTAAGTCATACAGCGATGTCAGCTGCTGGCCTCTGGATGGCAGCTGCCATTGATGTATCTGAGCAATGGGTGCTTGTCCCTGGCAGTGTTGGCGATACATTTCAAGTGTTGATATTGGTATGGTGACTGCAGAGGCTGTGTTGTCAAGGCGACTATAGTGCCTGGGCCGCATGTGCTGAAAAAATGTCGCTGACAGAACGGAGGACAGGTGAGTAGTGTGTGTGTGAGTCTGTGTGTGAGTCTATGTGTGAGTCTATGTGTGAGTCTGTGTGAGTCTGTATGTGTGTCTGTTTTTGTGTGTCTGTGTGTGTGTGTGTCTGTGTGTGTGAATCTCTCTGTGTGTGAGTCTGTCTGTGTGTGAGTCTGTCTGTGAGACTGTGTAAGTTTGTGTGTGTTAGTTTGTGTTTGTGAATGTGTGTGTCTGTGTGAGTCTGTGTGTGTGAGTCTGTGTGTGAGTCTGTGTGTGAGTCTGTGTGAGTCTGTGTGTGTCTGTGTATCTATGAGTCTGTCTGTGTAAGTCTATCTGTGTGTGTGTCTGTGAGTCAGTGTGTGTGTCTGTGTGTGTGAGCGTGTGTATGTGTGTGAGTCTGTGTGTGCTATCAGGATGGGGATAGTAGGACATTTTGAGGACCAGTATGGGGCAGATTGCAACAAGGGGACCAGTATGGGGCACATTGCTACAAGGGGACCAGTATGGGGCACATTGCTACAAGGGGACCAGTATGGGGCACATTGCTACAAGGGGACCAGTATGGGAGACATTGCTACAAGGGGACCAGTATGGGTGTATAACTACAAGTGGACCAGTATAGGGGACACTGCTACAAGGGTACTAGTAGACACTGCTACAAGGGGACCAGTATGGCGGACACTGTTACAAGGGGGCCAGTATGGTGGACACTGCTGCAAGGATGGGGACCAGGATGGGAACATTACTACAAGAAGGGGACCAGGGTGGGGACATTACTACAAGATGTGGACCAATATGGGGAAAATTACTACAAGATGAGGACCAGTATGGGGGACATTACTACAAGATGAGGACCAGGCTTGGGGTATTACTACAAGAAGACCAGGATGGGGCATTACTACAAGAAAGAAACCAGGATGGGGGATTGGTACTTTAAGTACAGTTGAAACAAAAAGTTTACATACACTATATAAACAAACTCATATGTATGTTTTTCTCATTATCTGACATGAAATCAGAATAATCCTTTCCCCTTTTTAGGTCAATTGGGATTGCTATAATTATTTATATTTACCAAATTGCTAGAATAATGAGAGAGAATGTTTTAAGGCATTTTTATTACTTTTTCAAAGTCACAAGTTTACATACATTAAGATTATTATGCCTTTAAACAATTTGAGACAGCCCATATGATGATGTCGTGTGTTTGGAAACTTCTGATAGGTTTATTGGAAACATCTGAGTTAATTGAAGACACACCTGTGGAAGTATTTTAATGCACACCTGAAACACATTGCTTCTTTGTTTAGCCACTTGGGAAAGTCTAAAGAAATCAGCCAATATATCAGGAAGAAAATTGTGGACTTGCAAAAGTCTGGTTCGTCCTTGGGTGCAATCATCAGCCTAGAGGCTGATGCTGGTGTGAACCCTAGCCTCTCTCTTTGTCTCTCATTATTCTTTTTTTTAATCAGATAATTTTTATAATTTTAATCATCAACAAATACACATATAATTAATTGCAGAATTATATACTAAATAGGTATCAAATAGACGTTACACACATAAGATCAAAACAAAACCCAGAAACTCCCGCCCAACCCCATCCCTCCCCGCCCCCTCAAGATCCACGTCCCTTTAGGCATCCGGGGCTACACATAAAAATATTCAGAGATCAAAGAATCAAAAATCAAAGATACAGTGCGAAGATCATAGATTAAGATATTGCCCGTGCAAACTACATCAACTCTGACGAAACCAGTTCCGGTCAATTCAACCATTTATCCCAGAGATTACAAAAGACTCGTTCCCGTCCTCTCCTAGAGTAAATGGCCCTTTCCCTATAAATATTAAGATTAATCTTATTGACATACTCACTACGGGTAGGTGTCCTGTCAGAGACCCAATAGAGAGCTATCAATTTACGGGCCATATAGAGTAGTCTGGAGATAGCTAATAGTGTGTGTTCATCACCCTGCAACATATCAGTACATCCCAGGATGCACACGTTCGGATCCATGGAATGTTCTGCTCCATCACTGAGCGAATTATGGTAAGGACTTTATTCCAAAAGACCTGAATACGGGGACATGTCCAAAGCATATGAAGAATGTCCGATCTTCCATCTGACATTTAGGGCAAGTAGAGTCAGGCCGCAGTCCCTGTCATAAAGCCAT
The DNA here is from genome assembly GCA_033576535.1 of Allobates femoralis. NCBI lineage: Eukaryota > Metazoa > Chordata > Amphibia > Anura > Aromobatidae > Allobates > Allobates femoralis. The sequence goes on from JARQOC010000002.1 coordinate 616,943,549, forward strand.
TTAGGGGTTCTGTACACCCTATACAGAATATATAACTGTGACATACGTGCGGGTTCGCTAAGGACAGGTTAGGGCAGTGATGGCGAACTCCAGGCCTCGAGTGCCACACACAGTCCAGTTTTCAGGATTTCCTTAGAGTTTGACAGTTGGTCATTTGATTGCCAACTGTCAAATGCAATGGAAATCCTGAAAACCTGGACTGTGTGTGGCACTCGAGGCTGGAGTTCGCATCACTGGGTTAGGGACATTCAGTAGCATCGATTCCCATTGTGCATCAGTAATAGGTCCCAGCTGTGTCTCCCACTTGGCCCTAGAAGTCATGGGATGTGTAGATAGAAACACACTATGGAGGCATCCATATACAAAGGATATCAGGCCTTTACAGGTAGACTGTGAGCCAAGGATATTGACTACCGCATCTTGTTGAATCACAATACCAGACACCTGTTGCTGAGTGTTAAAGGCATGGCGCAGCTACAGATATTGGAAAAACATAGAATGTTGTAACTCATAATCTGCACTTAACTCCTCAAACGTTTTAAATACCCCAGCACTCAGCAGCTGCGCAATCCACCAAATACCTATCCTTCTCCACTGTGCGAAACCCTTTAGAGATTTCAACTCCGGCAGACGGGGATTATCCCATATTGGGGTATATTTAGTGTATGCAGTAATGCCTCTTATGTGCTTAACCTTCTCCCAGACCTTCATCATAAGAAGTAGCGTGGGACAGCTCATGCGGAACGGGCGAAATCTGTCAGCCTCTAAATGTGTGAGCAGTGACCCCCGCCCTGTCAGGTACTGGATTATCCGAACTGCGGAATTAGCCGAGTTTATCTCAGCACCTCTCGCCAAAGCCAAACCACCTCATCCTTAGGTTTTGCAGATGCTTCAATTTAATACGTGCCTGACCCCCCCTCCAAATGAAGTCTTGAAAGACAGCGCTGATCCTATGAAATCTGTTCTGGGGTAAACAAATCAGGGCGTTATGCAGGATATACAACAATTGAGGCATAACGATCATCTTTGATAGATTGACCCTACCTACCACCGAGAGGTGCAGTTTAGCCCAGGCCCGAGTTTTCTGTTTAATTTTAAGCAATAAGGGTACCAGGTTAAGACGTTCATAGTCAACTAATTTGGCTGAGGCCACAATTCCCAAATATCTAAATTATTTTACAATCGGTATTGTCGTGTCTATGTTCCGGTTAGAGTCGAGGGGAAGTAGAATCGACTTGTCCCAATTAATGACCAACCCTGATAGACCACCAAAAGCAGCCAAGACAGACATTGTTCTACTTAAAGATTGGTCAGGATCAGCCAGAAAGAGGAGCAAGTCATCAGCATATAGTGCCAGTTTCTCCATATGGGCCCCGTATTTGAAACCCACAATATCAGAGTCATGCCTTATCCTAGCCGCTAGTGGCTCCACTGCCAGAGCAAAGTCTCTCATTATTCTGGCATTTGGCAAATACTAATTATGGTAAGACTAATTGACCTAAAACAGGAAAAAAAATTTCTGATTTCATGTCAGATAGTGAGAAAAACGTGCATATGTGTCTTTTTATATAGTATATGTAAACTTCCGGTTTCAATTGTATATAATTAGTACTGATAAGTATGTTCATTAGTTGATACCCATACATACGCATGTCTACCTACTTGTACTTCCATGACTTGTTTCTCTTTTAATAATGTATATTACTATGATGTACTATTTTAATATTTATTAATTGTTTACTTTAATATTATCAATGAAATGCTTATATTTTATTATCATTTTTTGGGTGTGAGACATAAAATGTTTGTGGGGATGTAAAGCAAAATATCGCCAAAACGTCACAAAAAAATGATAAGTATCTAACACCTTTAAACAAGGGGAATTATAGAAGTCATCATCAGATAGCATCTGCTGGTCTAGGCTGTCCCATGCTTAATATGAAGTCTGAAACCACTGTAGGTAAATAGGAAAAAGGCAAGTAGAAGAGCGTGGCATCCCATCCTGTGGAGTAACGAGTCCAGGGGTGAACGGCGGTCAGAGCATGCTCCATGCAGTTGGTCACTAGAGACAGGTCTTTGCTACATATGATTGACATTTTGTCAATGATGTCCACACCTAGAGGTAAATATGTAACAGATCAAAATCTCATAGATCATTCATCATGTTTGTTTTCTTCCACATATGTCCCTATAGATAATCTCACATTTTCACATACCGCATACATTATATGAATGATAAAATGGTTGAGATTGTGAGGATGTTTAAATAAATTAATCTTTTAGGCTTGACTTGGTCTATGACTGTTGACTTGTTGCTGGACCAATCATTACATCCCTCATGCCTCTCAGTAGGGACTTTTAATATCTTGAGGACCTATTACATTTATCATTTATTCATATAGAACATACGAACTCCCAACATAATTGTTAGAGCGTCTGATTAGAAATGCTAAATATTGAGTAAGGATGCTTTCACACTGGTGGTTTTGCCCGAATCCAGCGGATCCGGACAAAAAACTGCATCTGCCGCAAGTGCCGCAACTGCTGAAACCGCACTTGCTGCGTCTGCCGCACACTTACCGCAAGTGTCATAGACAATGCATGGGGCTTGTCGCAAGTGTGCTGCAAGTGCCGCCATTAGGCGGAAAATTCGACAGATGCATTTTTTTGACCGGATCTGCCGCATTTTTTCAAAACCGCCAGTGTGAAAGCACCCTAAGGGTACCTTTATACGCCACAACCACGGGAGACATTTTTGACGGAGATATGTGGCCCTGGAATTATCGCCGCCAAATTGCCTCCTAATTGTGGCGTGTAATGTGGGAATTTGGTGGCGATATGTTTCCTCGCCCCGTCGCCTGATTTCAGAGCAGTGCTCTGAAATCGGAACCTGGCGACATTTGGTTTATTGCCGCCAAATTCCCACATTACACGCTGCAATTTGGAGGCAATCTGGCGGCGATAATTCTGTGGTGACATATCGCCGTCAAAATTTATCGCCACGGTTGCGGCGTGTAAAGGTGCCCTAAGGGGGATATCTACATTTAAAAGATGGGAAAAGTGAATAACGTTCAAAAGAAAGAACGTCGGCTGTAAATCACCATCTATAACTGTGCTGTAATCACCTATATGTTCTGCTGGACTCATATCTACCACTATATGGTCAAGATATGGCAGTAATATCAGATTTGTCATTATGTGGAGATATATTTTCAGTAACAGCACGGTCATCTCCTGATGTTCCCATATACCCATTTTAAGGGTGCGCCAACATAGTTATGATCAGTGTTACCTTGTTAGGGGCCCACTCAGATGTTTTTTCCCTGCCTGAGCTGAACCCCAACCTACTCTGTTTATCCACAACAAATCTATAGTGTGTAAAGGTACCTCTAATGGGAAGCAAAAGAGCATTAACAGGGTTAGATTAATTGCAGTATATAGTGAAAGGACACCTGAATACAACTGTCTTGTATGAGAAGATATTACCACAATCTACATACTTTTTACTATGATTAAAGAGATCTGTCACCTCCAGAACACCTCCTAAGCTAGCAAAACATGTCCCTGCAGCATCCCATCACTAATCTCACACTCCTTTTGTCTCCTAAAAGCATCCTGTGAAAGTGCATAAAAACGTTATAATACTTACTCATTAGTGATTATAATTAGCAGGGGCTATATTCTTTAGTCACCAGGGCTGGCTGTTTTGTAGGCTCCAGGTTCCACCCTCTCTCTGTCTGTTTGCTCTGCTTGTGCAGGCTTTACCCTCCCCCCTCTCTATCACTCACAGAATGCAAATCATTAGTCCTGCCTTCAGCTGCACATCACAGCAGCACAGACAGAGAGAGGGTAGATTCTCGAGGCTGCAAAACAACATGCCTTGGTGACTAAAGAATATAGCCCCTGCTAATTATAATCTCTAATGAGTAAGTATTAAAACGTTTTTATGCACTTTCACAGGATGCTTTTAGGAGACAAAAGAAGTGTGAGATTAGTGATGGGATGCTGCAGGGACATGTTTTGGTAGCTTAGGAGGCGTTTTGGAGGTGACAGGATCCCTTTAAGTTTTTGATATAAAATACTTACTCTGTTGATAAAACTGCACTCCGTAGCTTTTTCTGACTTCCTCTGAAGTGGTGTCCCAGGAGTCTTTTACACATTTTTTATGCAATTCTTTACTTGTAATTTCTGTATTAAAAAAGCCAGGTTCAATTATGCATACCTTCACCCCAAAAGGTTTCATTTCACGTCTGTAAAATAGAGTGAAATAGAAGTCATACTGTAGTGTATTCAAAAAATGTTTTTTTTACAAAAACGTCTGAGCATTACACATCACCAGCATTACAACTGACTGTCACTTATTAATTATCAGGTTGCACGAGCAAAGAAGAGAAATATCAGTGGTGCTGTAGAAACAAATATTAAGGTTCACATGAATTTTTAAAGCTGCTGTATTTTGTCTGACCCAAAAAATGCAGCGTTTTACAGTTCCAGCCAGGTGGATGGGATTTATACAAATCTCTTGCCCATTGTGCTTCTTTTTATCTTAGTGTAAACTGACCTGTGGTGTGTGCTTCATATCAGCAACATGCCCATTTATCTTGTGGGTATGCTAAGTTTTATGCGCAGATTTTCCTTAGGGTACCGTTACATGACGCAATATTGCATGTAATTTTACTGGCAATTTGCTGGTTGCAGTGAAATCATGGACACATTGTTCCATTTTGTTGCTGTGTACAAATATAACAATTAGGGACGAGCGAGAATGCTTGTCACTACTCGGTACTCGCACGAATATCTTGGTACTCGGGGTACTCGGAGAGCACCGAGTAATCTCGCGATACTCTTGCTATGCTCGGGGTCCACCTCCTTAAATGTTGGCGCTCTTTACAGAGCCAACCCGCATGCAGGGATTGGCTGACAGACACTGTAATGTCACAGCCATGTTGGTTGTGGCATTAATGATGTTAAAGATGTATAAAAAACACCTAACCAGAGTAGACTGATTTGATATAAAGAGCTCTACACAGGTATACCTGGTAATGGCTATAACTCAATTGATGACACAGACTCGGTCTTCAAATGAATAGCTCTATCGTTTATTGTTGTATCAGCTTATATACGTTTACAGAAGGAAAAATAGGTTACATCATACAATGACAAATATGATGAATATATGCAGTATAGACAGTTTTGAGATGATTAATTAGTGACCTTTAAGAGAATTACAGAAGATAAGAACTTCTTTTTTACAAAAACGTCTGAGCATCACACATCACCAGCATTACAACTGACTGTCACTTATTAATTATCAGGTTGCACGAGCAACCTGACCGCGCTGTGCTCGTCACTCTGCTCCACAGACAGTCAGTGTAGGGAGAGCTGCTGCTGATTGAGGGACAGATTTGTGGCCTTTAAGCTAGTGTAGGCACAGGGCTGCCAGTCTAATTACCACAGCAGTCCTTCTGAGGACTAATAGAGCTGAATACAGGCAGGCAGGGAGGCAAGGTATATAGGTAACTTAGTAGTGCCAGTATACCAGCCTGCATCACATCTGGGGCAGGTGTACAGGCTGGAAATCTCATCCATCCATCCCAAAATAGTGCTTTTAGGGATTAATTTAGCTCTCTATAGGCAGGAGTAGGTTTTAGCGCAAATTAGGATACGCCAAAAGACTTGCTATTATGTCAGTATTTGTGTCTGACCAGTCCACCTGCAGGGCCTTAATCTCTAATCTCAGTGTCGTGCTAAAAACCAAATCTTGTCTGCATTCATTTAGCATCTTAGTGCAGCTGCAGTAGGTTGCAGTGTAAATTAGGATACGCCAAAAGATTCGCTATTCTCGTCAGCGTTTGTGTCTGACTAGTCCAACTGCAGGGCCTTAATCTGTTATCTCAGTGTCCAGCTAAAAACCAACTCTTGTCTGCATTCATCTAACATTTGTGTGCGCCAGGATTAGGTTGTAGCGTAAATTAGGATACGCCAAAAGATTCACTATTCTCGTCAGCGTTTGTGTCTGACCAGTCCAACTGCAGGGCCTTGATCTGTTATCTCAGTGTCCAGCTAAAAACCAACTCTTGTCTGCATTCATCTAACATTTGTGTGCGCCAGAAGTAGGTTGGAGCGTAAATTAGGATATGCTAAAAGACTCGCTATTCTCGTCAGCCTTTGTGTCTGACTAGTCCAACTGCAGGGCCTTAATCTGTTATCTCAGTGTCCAGCTAAAAACCAACTCTTGTCTGCATTCATCTAACATTTGTGTGTGCTAGGAGTAGGTTGTAGCATAAATTAGGATACGCCAAAAGGTTCACTATTCTCATCAGCGTTTGTGTCTGACCGGTCCAACTGCAGGGCCTTAATCTGTTATTTCAGTGTCCAGCTAAAAAACATTTCTTGGACGCCTTCATTTAGCTGTATACAGTCAGCACAACATTAAAAATGCACAAGGCCGGTGGCAATGGACAAGGAACTGGACGTGATGGTGGTGCAGACAGATGCCGAGGCTGTGTGCAAGATCGAATTGCGCCACGACAAACACCCACATCATCTCGCTCGACCTTCCTGTCCCAATTTCTAGGGGACCGCAGCAGTGCTCCACTATTAAACTAGGACAAGTGTAAACAGGTTGTTAGTTGGATAGCGGATAATGCTTCCAGTCAGTTTGGCACCACCACAAATACCCTGTCTTCCACACGGTCAAGTGTCAGTATCCGTGAGACTGGACCGCACATTGCACACCTTGATACTTCCTTCCTCCCACCATGCCGAGTGCCCAGCCCTGGACATAACTGATCCCACACTTGGACACTCTGAGGAACTGTTCATTTATCCATTCGTAGAGTCTGGCCTCTCGCCAGCTCCAGTTGAAGTGGGTCATGAGGAGATCGTATGTGCCGATGCCCAAATATTTGAGCAGCCACGGTCTCATGAAGGCAACGGTGGGAACGTGTCTCAACAAGAGGTGGACGATGATGAGACACAATTGCCAGAAAGTTAGGAGGAGGACCAGGGTGCGGAAGTGGAAGATGACATGGTGGATGATCCAGTAACTGACCCAACCTGGCAGGAGGACAAGCAGAGCGAGGACAGCAGTGCACAGGGGGAGTTAGGCGTAGCATCACAATAGGCTGGAAGAAGCAGGGTGGTGTCCGCAGGCAGAATGTAGGCAACCGTTCCCCGTAACAACAACACGAGTGATGTTGCCAGTCCAACTGTTAGGTCTTCCCGAGTCTGGCTGTTTTTTAAGGTGTCTGCAGATAATTTGAAAAAGGCCATTTGCAACACCTGCCATGCCAGCATCAGCAGGGGTAGCAAAACTAGCAGCCTGACCACCACCAGCATAATCAGGCACATGGCAGCAAAGCACCCGACTTTGTGGGATGTACAGCAGAGTCCAGGAGCAGTGTCTGCAGGTGACACCGCTGCGTCTTCCACTGTTGTGCGTGCAAGACAATCCCCTGTCCATACTGCAGGCGAAGATGCCTCCTGTCCTTCACCTGTACTTGCACAAGCAGAAATAGCACCATCATCAGCCACGTCCTTGTCCCAGCGCAGCGTTCAGTTATCCATACACCAATCTTTGGAACGTAGGTGCAAATAGGCTGCCAACGCCCCACATGCCACAGTTCTAAATGCACACATTTCGCGACTGCTTGTGCTGGAAATGTTGCCTTTTAGGCTCGTGGAGATGGAAGCATTCCGCAACCTGATGGCAGCGGCTGTCCCAGAAGAGGGCAGTTGTTGAGTACCAGCATCAACTAGGCCGTCGGTATACGGTTCATACTCCACACATAAGACCTCAGGAGTGGACATGGATGTCCGACATATGTACCGTCCTCCAAAACTTTGAGGACTCCACCAAGATGGTGAGCGGCGATGATGCCATCATTAGCGTCACCATCCTGCTTCTCTGTCTTTTAAAACGCTCTCTGCTCAAAATCAAAGACAATGCATTGCAGACGGAGCACGATGAGTTGCAGCAAGAAACCGTACTGGGTGATTACACATAGCCCAGCCTCATCTCATCCCAATGTGCATTGGAGGACTATGACGAGGAGGATGAAGAAATAGAGCTACTTTCATGCGGAATTGACGGTAATACATGAACAACCGTCAGACCGTTGGTTGAGCGTGGATGGCCAGAGGACAGGAGAGAGGAGGAGGAGGATGAGGCCAGCATGGCCAGTCATGCTGTTGGTGAGGACCCTGTCTTGCCTGTTAACAGTCTGGCGCACATGGCTGACTTTATGTTACGCTGCCTGTCTCGTGACCCTCCCGTTATCAAAATCTTGGCGGACACTCATTACTGGTTGGTGACACTTTTAGACCCACGCTACAAGGAGAACTTTATTTCTTATTCCCGAGGCGGAGAGGTCTACAAAAATGCTGCAGTACCAGAAGGCCATAGTCGCGGAATTAGTCAAAAAATTCCCTTCTGAAAACGCTAGCGGCAGAGGTCACGATTCGGTGGACAACCAAGGTGTCTGGCCGAGAGAGGCAAAAGTTCAATCCAGCAGAGGTAGGGGAACACTCTCAAAGATCTGGGACACTTTTCTCAGCACCTCCCGTATCACAGGCCCTGAGGTAGTGTCACAAGGACTGCAAAGTTTGCCAAGATGCTGAGGGAGTACCTTGCCGATCGTACTAAAGTGCTTCTAGACTCCTCTGTGCCTTATAATTATTGGGTATCCAAGCTGGACACGTGGCAGGAATTGGCTCTCTACGCCTTGGAAGTCCAGGCCTGCCCTGCCGCTAGCGTTTTGTCAGAGCGTGTTTTTAGTGCCGCAGGTGGAATCATTACTGATAAACGCACCCGCCTGTCAACTGAAAATGCTGACAGGCTGACTCTGATCAAGATGAACAAGGGTTGGATTTGGCCTGACTTCACCACACCACCACCAAATGATAGCGGAATTTAAATTTTGTGCTGGTATATTGCCATGCACCTCCGCACACCCACACATCGGTACACACTTCATGTCTTTGGCTACTTGCTGTACTGCTCCTCCTTCTCCTCATCCGCCACCATCATATGATCAGTGTGACCGTGGTTCATGATGCCACAAAAAAAAAAATTTTTGACATCATATTTATGATGGTGATGACCCTAACCGTTGAACAGTTAGGCATTAGTTTCATGTATACTCCCCAGGGGTAAATGTTTTAGTCCATGTTTACAGAATGAGCATTACAAGTACAAGAGACCTGCTCCTTTGTAATGGGAACAATTTTTAGAGGCTCTCATCCATGTTTCTTCCCAGGGGCATCGCAATGCCTCCCAATTTTTGGCAGCCCTTCCTAGGGCAATCCTACAAAAGACCGACTTCCTTAAAATGGCACATTATTTAAAGAGGCCCTCATGCACGCCTCCATCCAGGGGCATTAGAGTGCCTCCCAACTTTTGGCTGCCCTGCCTAGGAAAATACTACAGAAGATCCACTTCCTTAAAGTGGACACATTATTTATATAGGCCATCATGCACGCCTCCATCCAGTGGCATCAGAGTGCGACACAATTTTTGGCTACCCTGCCTAGAGCAATACTACAAAAGACCCACTTGCTTAAAATGGGCACATTATTTAAAGAGGCCTTCATGCACGCCTCCATCCAGGGGCATTGTGGTGACTCCCAATGTTTAGCAGCCCTGCCTAGGACAATACTACAAAAGACCCACTTCCTTAAAATGTGCACATTATTTAAAGAGGCCCTCATGCACACCTCCATCTAGGGGCATTGTGGTGACTCCCAATTTTTGGCTGCCCTGCCTAGGGCAATACTACAAAAGACCCACTTCCTTAAAATGGGCATATTATTTAAAGAGGCCCTCATACACACCTCCATCCAGGGGCATCAGAGTGCCTCCCAACTTTTGGCAGCCCTGCCTAGGACAATACTACAAAGACCCACTTCCTTAAAATGGGCACACCATTTAAAGAGGCCTTCATGTACATCTCTTCCCAGGTGCATGGGAGTGCCACACAATTTTTGGCTGCCCTGCCTAGGGCAATACTACAAAAGACAAACTTCCTTATAATGGGCACATTATTTAAAGAGGCCCTCATGCACACCTCCACCCAGGAGCATTGTGGTGACTCCCAATTTTTGGCTTCCCTGCTAGGGCAATACTACAAAAGACCCACTTGCTTAAAATGGGCAGATTATTTAAAGAGGCCTTCATGTACATCTCTTCCCATGAGCATTGTGGTGCCTCCCAATGTTTAGCAGCCCTGCCTAGAGCAATACTACAAAAGACCCACTTCCTTAAAATGGGCACATTATTTAAAGAGGCTCTCATGCACGCCTCTATCCAGGGGCATCAGAGTGCAACACAATTTTTGGCTTCCTTGCCTAGGGCAATACTACAAAAGACCCACTTCCTTAACATGGGCACATTATTTAAAGAGGCCTTCATGTACGTCTCTTCCTAGGTGCATGGGAGTGCCACACAATTTTTGGCTGCCCTGTCTAGGGCAATACTACAGAAGATCCAATTCCTTAAAATGGGCACATTATTTAAAGAGGCTCTCATGCACGCCTCTATCCAGGGTCATCAGAGTGCAACACAATTTTTAGCTTCCCTGCCTAGGGCAATACTACAAAAGACCCACTTGCTTAAAATGGGCACATTATTTAAAGAGGCCCTCATGCACGCCTCCATCCAGGGGCATTGTGGTGACTCCCAATGTTTAGCAGCCCTGCCTAGAGCAATACTACAAAAGACCCACTTCCTTAAAATGGGCACATTATTTAAAGAGGCTCTCATGCACGCCTCTATCCAGGGGCATCAGAGTGTGACACAATTTTTGGCTTCCCTGCCTAGAGCAATACTACAAAAGACCCACTTGCTTAAAATGGGCACATTATTTAAAGAGGCCCTCATGCACGCCTCCATCCAGGGGCATTGTGGTGCCTCACAATTTTTGGCTGCCCTGCCTAGGGCAATACTACTAAAGACCCACTTCCTTAAAATGGGCACATTATTTAAAGAGGCTCTCATGCACACCTCTATCCAGGGGTATCAGAGTGCGACACAATTTTTGGCTTCCCTGCCTAGGGCAATGCTACAAAAGACCCACTTGCTTAAAATGGGCACATTATTTAAAGAGGCCCTCATGCATGCCTTCATCCAGGGGCATCAGAGTGCCTCCCAACTTTTGGCAGTCCTGCCTAGGACAATACTACAAAAGACCCACTTCCTTAAAATGGGCACATTATTTAAAGAGGCCTTCATATACGTCTCTTCCCAGGTGCATGGGTGTGCCACACAATTTTTGGCTGCCCTGCCTAGGGCAATACTACAAAAGACAAACTTACCTATAATGAGCACATTATTTAAAGAGGCCCTCATTTATGTCTCTTCCCAGGGACATCGGAGTGCCACACAATTTTTTTGAAAAAAAATCTTTCATATAATCCAAAAAACTAACATATACCAACTCTGTCTCACAAGTGGGTGTGAGCACTTAACATTTTTTCCATGAAAATCCTTTTTTTGATTAATTTTGTAATGTTTTCTGACAGTCCGTAAAAGTGGCGTAATAGTCTGACAACATTGTTCACAGCAGTGAACTTGGGGTCTGAAATGCTTCCAGGGGTCTTCCCCATGCTGTTCCCATGTCATTTGAGCACTGTTCTGATACTTTTGTGACATTTTTAGGGTTTTTCCATGCTGCCGGGGGTCATGCCAGAAAAATACTCGGGTCTCCCATAGGATAACATTGGGCTCAGTGCTCAGGCCGAGTACACGAGTATCTTGGGATGCTCGCCCCGAGCTTCGAGCACCCGAGCATTTTAGTACTCGCTTATCTCTAGTAAGAATGTGTCCATGATTTCACTGCAACCAGTAAGTTGCAAGTGAATTTGCTTGCAATGTTGCGACGTGTAAAGTTACCCTTAGATTAGGTGCAGAAAAAAGGCAAGGAAAAAAAAACTGATGTGCTTAAACCAATAATGAAGAGAACCATTCAGCATGATTTCGTAGTGTAAAGTACAGACATACCTAATGGATCTATAGTACTGAGCTAATTCATCCTTTTGATGAAAACTTTGCTCTGTTGTTCATCTTTAAAGGGAACCTGTCACCTCGATCTACCCCCCCAACCTATCACTACCTGTCCCTGCACCTTCCTAGCTGATCCCTAACCATCCCTGTCTCACCTAAAAGGGCCATATAAAACTCTTAGGCTGGCTTCACACTACGTTTTTTACTATCCTGTTCTGTTCGTTTTTGAAACAAACTGAACAGGATCGTTTTTGCCCCCCCATGTATCCCTATGGCACCGGATTGGCCTTACTTGGCCATCCAGTTTTGTGAATCCGATCCAGGATTCGTTTCTGTCCTATTTTTCACCGGTCCCAAAAAATAGACCTGCAGCCTTTTTGGGCTCCGGTGACAAAACAGGACAGAAACGAATCCTGTCCTGTCCGGCACACTTAGCATGGGGGCCTAGGGAGCCAGATTCGGGAAACAACAGAATCGTTTCCCAGATCCGGTTTAAGGGTACAGAGCATGCGCAGAACAGGAGCGCTGCTCTGTACTCATAGTAAATCTGTCTAATTTCACTTTAGCAGTGTATCTATATACACTGCTAAAGTGATATTAAATAAAGGGTTGGTTAAAAATAAAAAATCATAAATACTCATCTTCCGGCGACTTCTGAGTGTCCCACGCTGAATCTCCCGCCCTTTCAAGGACCTTCCATGATGTCACTAGGAGGGCAGTGCAACCTGATCACATGACCACATCAGTGTTTTAATTGGTGCTGATGCGGTCATGCGATCGGGTTGCCCCGCCCCTCCCAGTGACATCATGCAAGGTCCTCAAATGCCAGGAGATTCAGCGTGGGACACTCAGAAATCGCCGGAAAGGTGAGAATTTATCATTTTTTATTTTTAATCATCCCTTTATTTATTATCATTTTAGCAGTGCATATAGAAAGTGATATTACACAGCGCTGACAGCACTTATCACACAGCGCTGACAGCAGCTCGGCTCCCCGCTGCTCTGTCTGTGTCCGGATACTGGACTGGACACAGAAATGGCATCTGAAGGTACCAGTCTGGTGTTGTCCGTTCCTGTCCATTTGGATCCTGCAAAAAACAGGATCCAAATGAACAGGACAAAAACGAAGTGTGAAGCCAGCCTTATAGTTATATACTTAAATGTAGTTTGCACTCATAGTCTGCGATGAGCGGCCTCTGGGGCTCCATTCTTCTCTCCTCGCTTGCTTGAAGCATGGCCCACTGGGCGTCATCGTACCACATGACCAGCCCACACAATGCACCGGGCTGGATATGACGTCCCGGCTGGCTTCTGATTGCAGTAGAAGAGGCGGGAACTTTGATATAGAGGCAGAATAGAAGAACAACGATGATGCCCAGCGGGGCATGCTAGAAGCAAGCGAGGAGGGAAGAATGGAGCCCTGGAGCCCGCCCATTGCAGACTATGGATGCAGACTACATGTAAGTATATGTCTTTTTCTTAATCTTTATAGGGCCCTTTTAGCTGAAACAGGTATGGTTAGGGATCAGCTAGGATGGTGCAGGGATAGGCAGCAGCCTTGGACTGCTCCGGCGGGTAACCGGGTAAAACTCATGGGAGGCCCTCAGGTCTAGAGCATACCTCCCAACCGTCCCGGATCCAGCTGGGAAGTCCCGATTTTGAGCTTCTGCCCCGCTGTCCAGGCCGGGAATTTACATTTCCCGCACTGCAGTGAGCTGCCGGCCACGCCCCCTAGACATTTTAGCTCTGTGTGTCATGGATCATCAGTGCTCTGCACCGAATGTCCAGTTCAAGTGTCTTTTGTTTTATAATAAAGTTTCGTGCCGCTCGTATACATGCGGGGATTGCTGACACTGCCCTGCGACCTCGACAGTTCCCTCCGCACACTGCTCTCCCTCACCCCAGCTGTTGCTGAGGATTCATCTATCGTTCTGCAGTGAGTGCCCAGCATCAGTGAGGGGAGAGAGACGTCATTCTGTAGCAGAAGGTGGGCGGGCAAAGTCTGTGCGGGAGGTGGGGGGAGAAACACAAGGCAGTCTGCTCTGAGGAGAGGGGGAGAGGAGTGCAGCCACAGGAGCCCCCTCCCTCCTGTAATCTCACTAACTGCTCCGCTGTCGGGAGCAGGAGGAGGGGAGAGAAGGATAAGGAGGTCTCCTGCGTGATGATTCCAACTTCAGGCCTCATCCACTGCTGTACTGCCACTGAAGAAGAGAGTGAGTATATATGTGTTCATGTATGTATGACAGTATGTGTGATGTGTGTGTGATGCTGTAAGAGTGATGCATGTGCTGTTTGTGAGTGATGTGTGTGGTGTGTGAGTGATGCGTGTGTGTAAGGAATGTGTGTGCTGTGTGTTAGAGTGATGCATGTCTAAGTGTGATGCTTGTGACTAATGCATGTGTGAGTGATGCGTGTGATGTGTGAGTGATGTGTGTAGTGTGTAAGTGTTGCGTGTGTGTAAGGAATGTGTGTGCTGTGTGTTAGAGTGATGTGTGTGTTAGTGTGATGCTTGTGAGTGATGCATGTGTGTGAGTGGTGCATGTAGTGTTTGAGTGATGTGTGAGTTAGTGATGCATGTGTGTCAGTAATGCGTGTGCTGTATGTGTTAGGGCCACGTCACACACACAGATATCTTTGCAGATATTGTTCACAGATCTCTGGTTGCAGTGAAATCATGGACATATTGTTCCATGTTGTGGCTGTGTACAAATGGAACAATGTTCCATGATTTCACTGCAACCAGAGATCTGTGAACAATATCTGCAAAGATATCTGTGTGTGTGACGTGGCCCTTAGAGTGATGTGTATGATGTGTGAAAGTAATGCATGTGTGTGAGTGATGCGTGTGACGTGTGAGTGATGTGCGGAGTGTGAGAGTGATACGTGTGTGTGAGTAATGCGTGTTCTGTGTGTGAGTGATGCGTGTGATGTGTGACTGCAAGTGACATCTACTTCATTAACTGTATTTAGAGAGTTAACACTGTTTTCTGTGGTGTTACATAGGACTGCAGATGACATCTACTACATTATCTGTACTAGGAAATATCACTGTGTTATCTGTGGTGTTACATGGGACTGCAGATGACAACTACTGCATTATCTGTACTGTTATCAGTATTATCTGTGATGTTACATGGGACTACAGGTAACATCTATATTATCTGTACTCAGAGATATCACTGTGTTATCTGTGGTGTTACATAGGACTGCAGGTAACATCTCTGCTGTATTTTTCGGACTATAATATGCTTTTCTCCCCATAAACTTTGGGTGAAAGAGGGGGTGCGTCTTGTAGTCTGAATATACGGACCTGTGTGACTGTGTGGCGCCACAGCTCTGGAGCAGCTGGAGGATCCTGGCATAGGCTGCAGAGGCAGTGGGAGGTCACTCATTAGTGTAATGTATGTTGCACTGCATTCTCAGCGCCGAGGTGGGTGGAGGAGCGGTGCATATTATAAGTATACACCCCCCTACATCACTGTATGTGGCCCCCCATGCTGCTGCACACCAGAAAATAATAACCAATGTAACCTCTCCAGCGCTCCCCTCCATCTCTCCATGCTTGCCACACTTTGAATACTGAGTTCTCCTGCATCCCCGGCATCTGATCACGTTACCTGCACAGCACAGTGATGTCATCGCTGCGCGCTCCGATCATATGAGGACTCAGGACACGAAGTGCGGCAAGCAGGGAGAGACGGAGGGGAGTGCTGCAGAGCTAAGTTACATTGGTTATTATTTTCTGGTGTGCAGCAGCATGGGGGCCACATACAGTGATGGGGGTGGCCATAACCAGGATGGGGGCTATATCCAAGATGGGGTGGCCATATCTAACATTGAAGGGGGCTATATCCAGGATAAGAGGGTAATGTATAAATTACCTGGAAGGGGCCCAGGATGGGGACATTATAATAATAATAATAATAAAACTTTATTTGTATAGCGCCAACATATTTCGCAGCGCTTTACAGTACAACGGTACATATAAGAAAAATATACGGTACAGACACGTAATGCAGAACAGTAGTTACATACAAGAAACATAGAATCAACTTAGGAAATACAATAAAAAAGGCAGAAAATGAAGGTGACCCTGCTCGAAGGCGCTTACAATCTAAGACGGGATGGGAACACAAAGTACAGGGCTTATAACAATGAATATCTTACGTCTAAGTGACTACTGTTAGGGAGAAGGATAGGCCGCCCTGAAGAGGTGTGTTTTTAGGGAGCGTCTGAAGCTATGCAAGTTGTGGAAGGTCCTAATTTCTTGGGGTAGAGCATTCCAGAGTTTTGGTGCAGCTCGAGAGAAGTCTTGAAGTCGGGAATGGGAGGTTCGGATTAATGCCGATGTTAGTCTGAGGTCCCCATAAGTGTTAGCAGCAAACATCATCCCCATAACACTGCATTATAACCACATTTTTTGCTTAATTTGTTATTTTCCTTATTTTCCTCCTCTAAAGCCCGGGTGCGTCTTATAATCCGAAAAATACAGTACTGCATTATCTGTTCTCAGAGAGTTATTTTATGGTGTTCCATTTTAATTTGGCGGGGTTGGTTGGCTGCAAAACATTATCCTTGTGGCTTGGGCCTCGGATCTTTTCTGACCCTAGCAATGCCCCTGTCACCATGACTACTGGACGCTCCATCTCTTGTCAGCATTTCCTGCTTTCCATTTATACGCATGCGCCACCTTGTGTTCACTCTCCGTCATCCAGGTAGTGATGTACACCCCTGTGATGTCAGCACCCTGCAGTGATTGGCTGTATGCACCCCTGTGACATCAGCACCCTGCGGTGATTGGCTGTGTGCACCCCTGT
Organism: Allobates femoralis; assembly: GCA_033576535.1. Lineage (NCBI taxonomy): Eukaryota > Metazoa > Chordata > Amphibia > Anura > Aromobatidae > Allobates > Allobates femoralis. The sequence goes on from JARQOC010000002.1 coordinate 616,960,367, forward strand.
GACGTCAGCACCCTGTGGTGATTGGCTGTGTGCACCCCTGTGATGTCAGCACCCCACAGAGATTGGCTGTGTGCACCCCTGTGAGGCTGTCTATCGAGGATGGAGGGAGGCTGTTGGGAGAGGAATATTTTTGTGCAAATTCGATTCTGTGGAGATAATCCTATACAAAAACAAAACCACCCAGCAGCCCCAGCCTTGACCTTCTTGTGTGTCAGCCGCAGCAATCTGTATGTGCTCCTTCCAGCATACACACATGGCGACTGCATGAGACAATGGCATCTCTTCATGCCTTGAGAAATCAGAGCACGCCCCTATCACGTGATGGAAATGACATCCTACCTGGAAGGAGCCAATACATTCTAGTATCTATCGTTTGTCTGTATCCAGCCTCACCATCATGTGAATGCTCCCTGTCCGTTCCCCTCCTTCTTGGATTTTGCCATGATCACTGGACAGTCGTCTAGCAAGCTACTAGCAGGAAGGCCCCGCCTATTCCTTTTCCCATCCAATCAGAACAGTCAAAAAATGTTGGAGCGAAGTTTGAAAATGAGGGTTCTTTGGCGCCTCAGGTGCCCGGTATATCTGCTCCACCGAGAGCGCTGCTTCACTTCACTATGGGAGTCAATGCTGGAACCAGAGGATGTCACGTTTCAAGAGACAAAGGTGAGGGCAGCGTGGGCCTCATACAAGACTATGTGCCCGGCAACAAAAATGTCCGCATGTATGGTACAATGTGAGGAATGTGGTGCCCTGCCCGTTATAATGTGATCATCGTATTTTCCTGCATCCCCCAGTGTGGAGCTTGTATCGTGTCCTGTAGTTGTCATGGCAGAGTGCCATAAGGGGGCGCCATACACAGTACTGTGGACTCAGATTAGGTGTCCATTTTGGTGGAGTTGGATTCAGGGAAATTGAGGACTCGTAGTCGGAGGTTTGGCTACTGACTGCACATCCCCGACTTTGCAGGGCAGGCACTAGTCTCAGCCTTCCTGCTGCGTTGTATGATGGGGCAGCCCAACGTCTGTGCTGTCAGTACTAAACTGCACCAAAACGCATCAAATGAAATGGAAAAGGCAGAAAAATGCAGCTAAAATGCAATAATCAGAAGTTTAATATTAATAAGGGCATCTGTTGAATGTTCGTCACTTGTAAATGGGTGTGGCTTGGGCGTGGTTAGGGGCGTGACTAAAATTTGCGTGGCGCATTAAGTGCGCCACAACTTTTGTCCCTCTTTCTGTTCTTCAAAAGTTGGGAGGTATGCTAGAGGCCCCGCCCACCTAGCCCTGCCTCTCACTACCCCCTGCTGAACAGAGCGGGCCGAGCGGGTCCGATCCGTGCGACGGTGTGAGTGCACACCCCCAGACAGTCTGCACCCGTCCTTAAGTGACTGACAGTCTGTCAGTCACTTAGGGATGGGTGTTGCAGCGGTGGGGAATGTCCGGCCGCGAAGACCTTCTTTCCGGCTAGTGACTGCAGTGCTCGGCCGGCAGCTGCATTGTGTGGCTGCTGGCCCTTTAAGCCAGCGCACATGCTGTAAAGAAGCAGAGCACTGTCTGCACATGCAGGGAATTCCTCACACAGGCAAGTGCCAGAGCAGCAAGGATGTGGTCTGTGGGCGGTGACAGCACATGAAGTCCTCCGTCCTACAGATGAAGAGGATCAGGCAGAGTTGCAGCAATCAGTGTGAAAGCAGATTAGGCTTGTGTGCCCCCCAGTAGCAGCAGCAATCAATGTGCCCCCGTAGCAGCAGCAACATATGCTCTCCCGTAGCAGCAGTAGTGTGCCCCCTCAGCTGCAGCAATATGTCTCCCCTCCCCCCCCCAGCAGCAGCAATATGTGCTCCCTCCCCGTAGCAGCAGCAATCCATGTGCCCCACTCATCACGTGCAGCAATATGTTCCCCCAGTTGCAGCAATATGTGTGCCCCCCAGCTGCAGCTGCAACAATCAGTGTGCCCCCGCCCAGCTGCAGCAATGTGTCCCCCCCAGCAGCAATGTGTGCCCCCCAGCAGCAGCAATATGTGTCCCCCCTGAGAAGCAGCAATATGTCCCCCCCATTAGCAATATGTGTCCCCCAGAAGCAGCAATATGTGTGTATGTGTGCCCCCAAGCAGCAGCAATATGTGTGTCCCCAGCAGCAATATGTCTCGACCAGCAACAGCATAAAGTGTGCCCCCCAGCAGCAGCAATATGTGTGCCCCAGCAGCAATATGTGCGCTCCCCCAACAGCAGCAGCAAAATGTGTGCCCCCCCAACAGCATAAGCAATATGTGTGACCTCCAGCAGCAGCAATCAGTGTTCCCCCCAGCAGTAATATGTGTGTGCCCCCCAACAGTAACAGTGTGTCTGTGCTCCCCCACCCCCAGCAGTAGCAGTATGTCTGTGACCCCCCATAGCAGCAGCGTGTTTTGCCTCCCATAGCCTGGTGCCGGAGACCGGGAGTCGCAGAGGATGAAGCTGCTGGGTACCTGGTGCCGGACACCAGGAGCCGCAGAGGAAGAAGCTGCCTGGTGCCGGGTACCTGGTGCCAGAGACTAGGATCCACAGAGGAAGAAGCTGCCTGGTGCCGGAGACCGGGAGCCAAAGAGGAAGAAACTGCCGGGTACCTGGTGCCGGAGACCGGGAGCTGCAGAGGAAGAAGCTGCCGGGTACCTGGTGCCGGAGACCAGGAGCTGCAGAGGAAGAGGCTGCTGGATGCCTGGTGCCTGCGAGTGGGAGACTGGGAGTCGCAGAGGATGAAGCTGCTGGGTACCTGGTGCCGGACACCAGGAGCCGCAGAGGAAGAAGCTGCCTGGTGCCGGGTACCTGGTGCCAGAGACTAGGAGCCACAGAGGAAGAAGCTGCCTGGTGCCGGAGACCGGGAGCCAAAGAGGAAGAAAACTGCCCGGTACCTGGTGTCGGAGACCGGGAGCCGCAGAGGAAAAAGCTGTCGGCTGCCTGGTGCCAGAGACCAGGAGCCGCTAAGGAAGAAGCTGCTGGGTACCTGGTGCCGGAGACCGGGAGCTGCAGAGGAAGAAGCTGCCGAGTACCTGGAGCCGGATACCAGGAGCTGCAGAGGAAGAGGCTGCTGGATGCCTGGTGCCTGCGAGTGGGAGACTGGGAGCCGCAGAGGAAGAAGCTGCCTGGTGCCGGCGAGCGGGAGACCGAGAGTCACAGAGGAAGAAGCTGCCTGGTGCCAGAGACCGGGAGCCACAGAGGAAGAAGCTGCCTGGTGCCGAAGATCAGGAGCTGCAGAGAAAGAAGCTGCCTGGTGCCGGGTTCCTGGTGCCCGTGACCGAGCGCTGCAGAGGAAGAAGCTGCCGGGATCCGGGATCAGGAACGTGGAGTCAGGTAAGGCGCTGTTACAGCCGAAGATAGTAGCCTGGGGGGGACAGAGTGGGATAGATGGATGTATAGATAGATGGTGTGGCCTGGAAAAGGGGGCAGAATGGGATGGATGTGTGGGGGGCATTATGGAAAAGGGGAGAGAATGTGATGGATGGATAGGGGGGCGGCATAGAAAAGGGGGGAGAATGGATAGATGAATAGATAGGGGCGGCATAGAAAGGGGGGAGTAGCTGGATGGAGGGATGGGGGCCGGCATGGAAAAAGGGGGAGAAAATGAATGGATGGGGGAGAAGGTACATGAATGGAGGGGGGATAGGGAGAAGGTACATGGATGGTTTGGTGGATGGGAGAGAAGGTACATGGATGGATGGGGGATGGGGGAGAAGCTACATGGAATGTGGGGGAGAAGCTACATGGAACATGGGAGAGGAGAGAAGCTACATGGATGAGGGATGGGGGAGAGGCCGCGTGGAACAAGGGAGAGGAGAGGCTGCGTGGTGCATAGGAGAGGAGAGGCTGCATGGAACATGGGAGGTGAGAGGCTGCGTGTAACCTGGAAGGGGGATGGTGGGGAAGGATGAGCTGCATGAGACATATTGGGGGAGGATAAGCAACATGGGATTCAGGGGAATGGGGGTGAGGATGAGCTGTATGCAAGATATGGATGTAAGATGAGCTGCATGGGACATATCGGGGGTGAACAGTATGGGACATGTGGGAGGAGGATGAGCAGTATGGGACATGTGGAAGGAGTATGAGCAGTATGGGACATTTAATCTGCATACACATTTATATAGGGAACGTACTATTCTGGTGATGTAGTGATGGTGGTTCTGATTATGTATTATTGTATTGCTGATGGTTCTGGTTATGTACTGACAGGAGTTATAGTAATGTATTATTGTATTGATGGGGTTTCTGGTGATGTATTGATTGTTTTTGGTGATGTATTACTGTATTGACAATGGTTCTGGTGAGGTATTATTGTATTGACAGTGGTTCTAGTGATATGTATTTGTATTGACGGTGGTTCTGGTGATGTAGTCATGTGGATGCTGTAATCTTGAAAGGGAACCTGACCCCTAAAAATCACCCCCCCATCCTGTTAATACCTGTCCCTGCACCATCATTATGCTATTCTACCTATCCCTTTGTGTAAAAATTGTGTAGTTTGAAACTTTCAAAAAGTGATTTTGATACCTCTACAACTATGGCTTCTTGTCTCCTGAGAAGTCGCGTTCCCTGTGACTTCTTTTCGCCGCCTTTAGTGCTTGTATTCACGCCCGATGGGCGTGATAAACCATTTGAATCCTCCTCGCCCCCCTCCATGGGCGGATCAGCCGATATGACGCTAATCGCGTCATTTCAGGCGCTGCTGACGTCGATACACCCTTTCGGGTGATGAGCTGCGGTAAAGTACACCTCACGCATGCGCAATACTTAGGCCCCTTTCACATCAGCGTTTATTTGGTCAGCCGCGTTTTTTTTGCCGCAAATGCCAAAACCGCACTTGCCGCAAGCCCGCCTATACATTGTATGGGGCTTGCCGCAACTGTGCCGCAACCGTGACACAAGTGCAGCCGGTATGCAGCAATCGCGGCAGATGCGGTTTTTTCACCGCATCTGCCGCGATTTAAAATAAAACGCTAGTGTGAAAGTACCCTTACATCATTACCAGCTGCTGCATTTTAAAGGCCTTTCCCACAAACAAGGTTAATTTAAAGTTCATCTTAATAATAAGTAGACCCTGTAATGATAATAATTTCCACAATTGGATGTGTTTAAAAGAAAATGTTCCTGGGCTGAGATAAACTTATATATGTGTACCTGCTGTGTACTGAGTAATGGATGTGTCTGACCGTACAGGGATTCTCTCGACACAGGAACATTATTTTTAAACACCTCAAATTATGGAAATTATTATTCCAAAATCTATTGATTAAAATTAATTTTAAAATTAATTTTGTTCATGGGAAAACACCTTTAATAATTGGGATATAAGTCCCACATTCTTCTGATGATACGGTTTCCACAGGTCAGATTCCACCAATAAATAATGTGCAGAGTGATGTGCAGGAGCCACCAATATAATGGGTATAAGGCGGCCGTCACGCGCATCAATTTAATGCACGATATCGCTTAAGCGATATCGTTTGTGCATCGCTGCGAGCAATCAAGCGATTTTACAATGTAAAATCGCTTGATCGTTAGATCGCAGATTGGTGAGCCGGAGCTCATATCAAGCGATAATCGCTTGATCAATCTGCCTCATCGTGGTGTGTGACACCACGATGAACGATCTCCTAGCGGCAGAGCCTATGCTGGGAGATGGTATCTATGGTAAACGTCGGGTTACTAAGCGCCGCGCGGAGCCTAGTAACCCGATGTGTACTATAGTTACCAGCGATCTCGCTGCACCACATCGCTGGTGAGTCTGCCTGTGTGACAGCTCACCAACGATGTGAGCGATATTGTTAGCGATCGCGCGTGCACGTGATCGCTAACAATATCGCTATCGATATTGAAGGGTGTGACGGCCGCCTAACAGCTACCAGGTATTTACATATAGCTGAAGGGTGGGTGGGCCCCTGAAATCAATTTCCCTGGTGGGCCCCAGACACCCCAGTCCGACTCTGACAGGCAGTGATAAGTTAGGGGGGTAGATCAGGGTGACAGGTTAACTTCTCTATTTAAAATCTCAGCTGTGACCAGCCATTCACAGTACAGAAGCAGGTGAAGGGATCAGGCATTTAAAGATAGGGAGAAGATGCAGTGTACAGTCCAGCCACTGTGCGCTGAAGTCTAATTAGCCAAAAACTTCAAATGATGATTAAAGGGAACCTGTCACCTGGATCTAAGCCCCTACACTATCACTACCTGTCCCTGCCCCTTCCTAGCTGCTCCCTATCTATCCCTCTCTGAGCTAAATCCGCCCTATAAAACAGCAGAAAAATAACTTATAACTTACAGCAGTCCCTGAGGCTGGGGACTGAGAAGGCGGCGCCAGGCTCCATTCAGCCCCTCCTCCATGCAGCAGCACACGCCCCACTGGGCGGCGTTATTCTTTCTTCATCGCCGCCTCCTCCATTTGGAATCTCCCACCCACTTTACACTGTAAGGTAGTGGTTAGGATCGGCACGACAGAAGGCAGTGACTCAGGTATTTACTCACACAGCACACAGTTCAGGTATTCACAGACCTCCAGATTCCGATGTAACAGGTCAGACTAACCCCCCGACCAGAATATACCCGAGGTATAAACTGGGCTAGCCCAGAATATACCCCCCTGGGCCAGAATATACCCTTGGTATATTCTGGCCTAGCCCAAACTATACCCCGGGGTATAAACAGGCCTAGGCCAGATTATAACTCTCCGTATACCACAGCAGCTGTAGATCAGGGCCTCAAGCCGTGCACAGGGCCCCAAGCAATGCATGAGGGCAGGAGGCAGCACAAGGTGGCCCCAGGCAGCAGAAAGTGGCCCTACGCAACATACAGGGGCCCCAGGCAGTGCATGGGGGCCCCAGGCTACACACAGGATCCCAGGCTACACACAGGGGCCCCAGCCAGCATACAAGGGCCCCAGGCAGCACAAAGTGGCCCCAGGCAACATACAGGGGCCCCATGCAGTACCAGGGGCCCCAGGCTACACACAGGATCCCAGGCTACACACAGGGGCCCCATGCAGCATACAAGGGCCCCATGCAGCATACAAGGGCCCCAGGCAGTGCACAGGGCCCCAGGCAGCACAAAGTGGCCCCAGGCAACATACAGGGGCCCCAGGCAGTACCAGGGGCCCCAGGCTACACACAGGATCCCAGGCTACACACAAGGGCTCCATGCAGCATACAAGGGCCCCAGGCAGCACACAGGGGCCCCAGGCAGCACAAAGTGACCACAGGCAATATACAGGGGCCCCAGGCAGTGGGCCACCCGGGGCCCCTGTGTGCTGCCTGGGGCCCCTGTGTGCTGCCTCTGGCCCCCATGCGCTGCCTGGGACCCCTTTGTACTGCCTGGGGCCCTTGTATGCTGCATGGGGCCCCTGTATGTAGCCTGGGACCCTGTGTGTAACGTGGGGCCCCTAGTACTGCCTGGGGCCCCTGTATGTTGCCTGGGGCCACTTTGTGCTGCCTGGGGCCTTGTGCACTGCCTGGGGCCCCGTGCACTGCCTGGGGCCCTTGTATGCTGCATGGGGCCCCTGTGTGTAGCCTGGGATCCTGTGTGTAGCTTGTGGCCCCTAGTACTGCCTGGGGCCCCTGTATGTTGCCTGGGGCCACTTTGTGCTGCCTGGGGCCACTTTGTGCTGCCTGGGGGCCTGTGCACTGCCTGGGGCCCCTAGCACTGCCTGGGGCCCCTAGCACTGCCTGGGGCCCTAGCACTGCCTGGGCCCTAGCACTGCCTGGGACCCCTGTATGTTGCGTAGGGCCACTTTGTGCTGCCTCGGGCCCCCATGTGTTGCTTGGAGCCCTGATCTACAGCTGCTGTGGTATACGGAGGGGTATAATCTGGCCTAGGCCACTTTAACCCCGAGTATATTCTGGTCGGGGGGGTTAGTCTGGCCTGTTACAACGGGGCACAGCCGAGTAGAACCTCATACAATCCCAGCAGCTCCTGCTGCTGTCCTGACACACTCCACCCCCTCCCCACAGCCCAGGGCAGCACATATCATCTCCTATTCACCCGCACACCTGGGTGTCAGTGATTTCAATCAGCACTTAGCTCCAGTAGCAGCTAACCCTGTGTGTGCTGCTACTGAGCAGAAGATACAATCTCCCATATGCTGTGTCTCAGTCAGGGGACACATCACCACAACATGATAGGTGTAAAGCAGGCGGGATATTCCAAATAGAGAAGGCGGCGATGAAGAAAGAATAATGCTGCCCAGCGGGGCGTGTGCTGCTGCATCGAGGAGGGGCTGAATGGAGCCTGGCGCCGCCTTCTCAGTCCCCATCCTCAAGGACTTCTGTAAGTTATAAGTTATTTTTCTGCAGTTTTATAGGGCGGATTTAGCTCAGAGAGGGATAGATAGGGAGCAGCTAGGAAGGGGCAGGGACAGGTAGTGATAGTGTAGGGGCTTAGATCCAGGTGACAGGTTCCCTTTAAAGAAGAACAACAAAGTGCATTTCTTCACCAAAAGTATAAATTTAATTAGTATTACAGCACCACCATTGCAGTCATGTTTTTGAATTACATTACAAAATTATGCTGACATGTTCTCCTTGGTTCCCTGAAAATTGCCCACAGGAAAAATGCCCACATGGAAAAATGCCCACAGGAAAAATGCCCACATGGAAAAATGCCCACATGGAAAAATGCCCACATGGAAAAATGCCCACAGGAAAAATGCCCACAGGAAAAATGCCCACATGGAAAATTGCCCACACGGAAAATTGCCCACATGGAAAATTGCCCATACGGAAAATTGCCCACATGGAAAATTGCCCACATGGAAAATTGCCCACATGGAAAATTGCCCATACGGAAAATTGCCCACATGGAAAATTGCCCACATGGAAAATTGCCCACATGGAAAATTGCCCATACGGAAAATTGCCCACATGGAAAATTGCCACAAAGGAAAATTGCCCACAGGAAAAATGCCCACATGGAAAATTGCCCACACGGAAAATTGCCCACAGGAAAATTGCCCACACGGAAAATTGCCCACAGGAAAATTGCCCACACGGAAAATTGCCCACATGGAAAATTGCCCACATGGAAAATTGCCCACATGGAAAATTGCCCACAGGAAAAATGCCCACATGGAAAATTGCCCACAGGAAAAATGCCCACATGGAAATTGCCCACAGGAAAAATGCCCACACGGAAAATTGCCCACAGAAAATTGCCCATACGGAAAACTGTCATTTGCAGCATCACAAAGTTCCAGATCTCTGATATTTGAGGTGCATGGGAAGGATGTTCACCTGATATGTGATCACCTTGTTGAATCACAGTTGACCTAGTGCAGAAATGCTGAAGATCTGTGGTTTGTAGCAGTCGGTCATTATCTGCAATAGATAGATCCAGTCTGCTCTCATCTCTCAGTGATTCTGCCTTACTCCTCCCTCCCACCAGCCCAAAACAGCAGAACCGAACCAGCAGCAGAGATTCAGAGGAGCCATCACTGCTATCTGTACTCACAGGAGTATCACTGGATTATCTGTGGAGTTACATGGGACTGCAGGTCCCAGGGGCGTAACTACAATAGGTGCAGGGGTTGCGATCGCACCCGGGCCCCGGAGCCTAAGGGGGCCCCAAAAGTCCCTTTGTCCCATAGAAAAAGACTAATATTATTAAAGACTTGCAATAATTGGGGGCCCCATTGGAGCTTTCGCATCAGGGCCCCTGGGCTTGAAGTTACGCCACTGGCAGGTCCAATACATTATCATCTTAGTGGGAGTCCACCAAAAGCAGGGTGCTGCTGTCAGAGATAGTTGGTCCTGGATGCATTATCAGCGGGATTTTGATGATTGACAGTCGTGCGAGTGCTACCATCAGTGTGACATCCATGTGACCTATACCTCTATACTATCCCCCTGCCCTGCAGAGCATCTCACCTACACCTCTATACTTGTATTGCATGACATCTCACCTATACATCTATACTATCCCACTGCCCTGCAGAGCATGTCACCTACACCTATACTGTTCCCTGTTCTGCAGAGCATCTCACCTACACCGCTATACTATCCCCCTGCCCTGTAGAGCATCTCATCTATAATTCTTTATTATCCTACACTGTAAAGCATCTCACCTACAATTCTATGTTATTCTCCTGCCCTGCAGAGCATCTCACACCTCTTTACCATCCTCCATCTTGCAGAGCATCTCACCTACACCTCTATACTATCCCCAGTTCTGCAGAGCATCTCACCTACACTTCTATACCATCCCCCATCTTGCAGAGCATCTCATCTACACCTCTATACTATCCCACAGTTCTGCAGAGCATGTCACCTACACCTCTATACCATTCCCGTCTTGCAGAGCATCTCACCTATACCTCTATACCATCCCCTGTCTTGCAGAGCATCTCATCTACACCTCTATACTATCCCACAGTTCTGCAAAGCATCTCACCTACACCTCTATACCATCCCCTGTCTTGCAGAGCATCTCACCTACATCTCTATACTATCCCACAGTTCTGCAGAGCATCTCACCTATACCTCTATACCATCCCCGTCTTGCAGAGCATCTCACCTGCACCTCTATACCATCCGCAGTCCTGCAAAGCATCTCACTTATGGGGCCGTGACACGTGTTAATATCACGTGCACGATCACTGCTGCATGTGACGTTGCAGCGATATTGACGCGTGTGACATGCTCAATCAACCAGCGATAAATCACTAGTTGATGGTCGCCAGGTTTTCGGACTGGACTGAAAACCTGGCGATGGTCGCTCGGTGTACACGCAGCATCGCTGCGTGTGACACCGGGAGCTGCGATCAGCCAGCTCCCAGCGCCTCTCAGGAAGCGCTGGGAGCTGGTATCCAGGGTAAACTGCGGGTAACTAGGCAGCGCGCACTGCCTAGATACCCGATGTATACCTTAGTTACCAGCCTTCTCCGCTCACCGGCTGGTATCTAACTTATACATCGGGTATCTAGGCAGCGCGCACTGCCTAGTTACCCGCAGTTTACCCTGGATACCAGCCTGCAGACATCGTGGAAACGATATAGAAATCATTTCCACGATGTCGCTGGTAAAATGATCGCTGGTGAGCCTGCCTGTGTGACAGCTCACCAGCGATCAGCCGTCAATGTCAGTGATCAGATCGCTGACGACATTGACGCGTGTGACGGCCCCATTACACCTCTATACCATTCCTCGTCTTGTAGAGCATATAACCTAAAATTCTGTATTATTCTCCAGCCCTGTTTTCCTGTTGGCATTCATGTCTGTGGGCATTTTTCACATATCAGGTGAACATCCTCATCTTGCACCTCAAATATCAGAGATCTGAAACTTTGTGATACTGCAATTAGCAATTTTCCATGTGGGCAATTTTCCATGTGGGCAATTTTCCATGTGGGCAATTTTCCGTGTGGGCAATTTTCCGTGTGGGCAATTTTCGTGTGGGCAATTTTCCGTGTGGGCAATTTTCCGTGTGGGCAATTTTCCATGTGGGCGATTTTCCGTGTGGGCAATTTTCCGCGTGGGCAATTTTCCGCGTGGGCAATTTTCCGTGTGGGCAATTTTACGTGTGGGCAATTTTACGTGTGGGCAATATTCCGTGTGGGCAATTTTCCGTGAGGGCAATTTTCCATGTGGGCAATTTTCCGTGTGGGCAATTTTCCGTGTGGGCAATTTTCCGTGTGGGCAATTTTCCGTGTGGGCAATTTTCCATGTGGGCAATTTTCCTGTGGGCATTTTTCATGTGGGCATTTTTCTGGTCATCGTTCTCCTTAAGCATGTTTCTGAATACGCTGAATATGTTTTCCTATAACTCCTCTACATGGCATTTTCTTGTAAAATCTACTCAAAAAAGTTGCATTTTACTTATTTTAGATGTAAATGTGGAGAATGAATTCTACATACCGTATATATTAGACTAACATTGGCCAAGTCGTCCAATAATGGGATTATATATGAGCCCTGGACATTTTATTGTTTGGGGGTCGGGAAATATTGAGTTGGCATGACCGACTTCAGAGCGCTGATAATGTCTGGCAATGGGTCTCTCAGAGCATTTAGGAGCAATCAGCCAACACAACTAATGTGTAAGGTGGTCTTAAGTCATACAGCAGTGAGAAGGGATAAGGGAACACACATGTACAATCCAAGTTTGATAAGGGAAGAAATCACTCAAGCTTCTGAAAATTAAGATCACACAAGTTGTTTTTTTATCAGTATGAGTAGGGAGAAGGAAAGACACATCAGGAGTAATGGTGTGGATAGTGGAAGGCTTTATTTCTGAATGTGTCAACTATTATTTCAGTTGTAGCTACATCTGTTTGTCTTGTCTGCTTTGTGACATATCCATCACCCATTGGCTTCACAAAGTTAGGGAACAGTCCAGATATATCTGACATTGCTACCGCCACGAACAACGTTGTTGTGTACAGTGTGCCAATTTATCCCCCTTTCCCACCACATTGTATAACACAACAACTCATTGGGGAGAAAGGGTTGCATTATGCCTGACACTACAAAAATAGTGCATTTCCCACCAAAGTTAGCTGAATGAGGAGATGGGTGTCCATTATCTTCTGCATCTAGGCTCAGAAAAATTTCTTTCAAAGCATCAGTTAGTGCATCATGATCCTGTTCTTGACGCCAGACTGAGGCGGTCGACAGGGTAGGGGTACTCGGATACCGGGACAGATGGTCACTTTGATGGGGGATCACGGCTGGTCGGTTCCCGATTCCGTGCCCTGGACCCTCAGTGGCGGGGATTAGGGGGAATGGTCATAAGGATGGGGGTAGTAGTGTTGTGACGCCACCTGTGGTACCTGGTAACGATGGAAACCAGTGCTGTGGCCGGCCGCTGAGGTGATGGTGGTGCAGCTCAGTGTAGTACAGCTCCCCACAGGTGGAGCTATACCTCAGGGCAGCGAGGGTGAATGAGGGGAGTTGTAGTAGCGGCTTGCAGGGAACGCTGTGGGTAGGGATGGGCGAGTCTACTCGCTAGGACTCGGGACTCGGCGATTCTGAAGGTACTCGCAGGACTCGTTACTCGGCGAATCTCCCAGCTTGGACTCGCACAGTGACGAGTCCAATGGAATTCAATGGCAATAAGCTTGACTCTTCACAGATACCCGCTGTCAGCAGCGAGTCTGAGCGAGTCTACGATTCCGAGTCCTACGAGTCTACGATTCCGAGTCCTGTATACTGTATTCGGGAGTCGGACTCTCGAATACAGAATATGATTATGTTCCGAGTCAGCACAGCGTGCGTGTTAGGTCAGAAAACTTGTGAAGATAGCCAATCATAGTCAGTAATGGCATAGCAAAGTTGGTTGTGTCAGGACTATGATTGGCTGCTGTCCATCGTGATGCCTATGTCATGTATGACAGGCAAGGCAGTATATAAGGCTTGTCCCCGCCATTTTGGCCACATTCCTGAGACGATCTGACCTAGTATAGGGAGAGAGAGATATATGCTGGAGCAGATCAGGGATTGTCAGTGTAGGGAAGATTCCTTATATTAACCCAAAAAGCTCTTCTGAGAGCTAGGAGGAGGACAGAGTAGTGCTGTGTAGGCAGGCAGGCAGGCAGGGAGGGAAGGAAGGAGAAGCCTTACAGTGCACACAGGACGGACCTCATAGCTTAGCTTACTCACTCAGCTTTGCTAACAGCTGCAGTCAGAGGCTTAGCTGAGGTGCTGTTTCCTTTTTGTTTTTGCACCAGATCGATTTTTGTTCCTAATAAGCCATAGAGCGTTATTTTTTCTGTGGCAGACCAGTGCGTTGCTGCTCTCCTACCTTTAAATAGCACGTACACCACCTTAGGGCCCTTTCACATCAGCGTTTTTTTGAAATCGCGGCAGATGCGGTGAAAAAACCGCATCTGCCGCGATTACCGCATACCGGCTGCACTAGCGGCGCTGTTGCGGTTTTTGCCATGCAAAGTATAGGCGGACTTGCGGCAGGTGCGGCAAGTGCGGTTTTGCACTTGCGGCAGGTGCGGCCGCGAAAAAAACCGCGGTCAGCCGCGGTTTTTTTCGCGGCCGCACCTGCCGCAAGTGCAAAACCGCACTTGCCGCACCTGCCGCAAGTCCGCCTATACTTTGCATGGCAAAAACCGCAACCGCGCCGCAAGTGCAGCCGGTATGCGGTAATCGCGGCAGATGCGGTTTTTTCACCGCATCTGCCACGATTTCAAAAAAACGCTGATGTGAAAGGGCCCTTAGGGAGTGTAGTGTGCGGCTTCACTGCCAAGTGTGAGCGCGCACACTTACCCCGCCAGCAAGTGACGCATACAGCAACACCAAACCACATCTCGGTGGCTGTGCGCACTTAAAACCAATTTTTTTAGGGAGTGTAGTGTGCGGTGTGTTTGGACTCGCACACTTTCAGAGACACATCAGCGAGTTGTAAATGTCATTATTCGCTATTACTCGGTTCCCTATTCATTAACATTGGACTCGCTGGACTCGCAACGAGTCCCGAGTCCTTGACTCGGACTCGTTGGGGTCTTGCGATTCCGAGTCTTTTAGGACTCGCCCATCTATAGCTGTGGGCAGCGCCGGGGAAGCAGACTCACACACACAATAGTCTTTGTTTCGGTACCTTTTTACTGATGTCCGGTAACAGGTACAGTCCAAGAGGGGTACCAGATTCTCGATGCTATTTGGAATTTTCACCTTGAGAGTTGTGAGGCCTCCTCTGCTACTGTGTACAGTGGTTTGAGGTAAGCCCTGCCTATAACTGAACTCGCCGCTTTCTTCCCTCTCAGGGCTTTACTCTGTAACCGACAATGAGGGCCTTCTGTGGGGTCCCTACACTCCTCTTGGGCCCCTGGTCCTTTGCTTGGTCAGGTTTGAGTGTCTCTATTAAGTAGTACCTCAGGGGAATAGATCCTCCTGCTTCAGTGTTTCTCCTGCAGGGTCGGATTCCGGTGTCTGGGTGAGCTAAAGGGATCCTATATATGGTCCCTTGTCCTTTTTCCTTACTCCTCCACTGGCCTCCGTCCCTCTCTCTGGGGTACTCCACAGCGGGTCAGTGTCCCTTGGTTCTGGGCCTTGCTTTGTCCAGCACCCGGGTCTTTCCAGCACCTTCTCTAGGCTGCTTCACTGGACTTCACTGCTCTCTTCACTGCTCAGAGCACACTAACTGCCTAACTGAGTCCTTTCCTCAGGTTTGGATCTTTTATAGGAGATCTGGCTTAAGGCAGCCAGTGGACTGGAGCGAGGACTAAAGGTGAAGCTGAGAGGTAGTACCAGTAACCTACGCTTCATAAAAAGCCCCATAGGGGCTATGAGAATCCCCCCTTTTGGGTTAATATATATAAGTGTATGTTCATTAATTCTCATTTTTTTCATGTCACACTAAACATACAGGACACATAGGGCTGGGAATTCAATGGCAATCAAAACCCATTTGAAGGAGTGGGTGATAGGGATGAGCGAGTCTACTTGTTACTAATTGTTACTCGCCGAATAGTAGGGTACTCGGGCTACTCGTTACTCTGTGAGTTTCCTAGCCATTACTCGCACAGTAACAAGTCCAATGTAAATCATGGGAAATGCAATTCCTCTGCTGCTGGACCCTATAAAGAGGTCTGGCAGCAGAGTAAAATCCTGCAATTCCCTAATTCATTGTTCAGAAGCCTGCAGTAAAAAGCCGTAAGCTGTAAAATCAAACCGGATTCTCCTGGATTGCCCCAGTCCGGTGCAATCCGGCGCCATAGACCCTCATGTTCATTTTCGCCGGATTGCACCTGACCGGGTGAATCCGGTTTTGACCGGATTTCGAATTGTACCCTAAACTGGATTCTCCCGAATTGCCCCAGTCCGGGGCAATCCGGCGCCCCATAACATGGGACTCTATGGTACCGGATTGCACCGAACCGGGGCAATCCGGGAAAATCCAGTTTGAATTTACAGCTTACGGCTTTTTACTCGACGTTCTAAACAATGAATTAGGGAATTGCAGGTTTTTCTTCTGCTGCCAGACCTCTTTATAGGGTCCAGCAACAGAGGAATCAATCGCAATACTCGCTTCACCATTGACTTAAATAGGACTCGCTAATGAGTACCGAGTATCGGGACCTACTCGTAGCAAGTCTAAAGAGTCCGAATATTTCAGTACTCGCTCTTCCCTAGTGGGTGAGTATAGGCTTTGGAAAATAAAGCCTTCATATAATTGCACGTATTACAAGTATACTTAAAAATACTGTATATATTTTAAATGCCTCAAAACAGAAAGCAGAGGCAAACATATTAACATGGTTAACAGTACTAACCTCAGAGAATCTGAAAATGATTCTACTCCATACTTGGAAATGCAGTAACCGCCAGGACTTATGGTTAATCTTCCCGCTATACTCGCTACATTCACTACTCGTCCCGAGCTTTCCGGATCAAGGGTAAGAAGTGGATGGTCACATCTACAACCCCCAATAGGTTCACATTTATGATTTTAAAGAAGTCCTCTTTTGTCATCCATTCTGTAGTACTACTTGGGACACTAATCCCTGCATTGTTTACAATGCCCCAGAGTCCTGCAGACAAAGAATATCTAGTGTTAGAGTTACATAGTCACTTTGATCCCCTGAAAACAGGAACACTATGGAAATCTCCACTAGGGTAAATGGACACGACACCTTTTACACTCAGTAAAGCAGACAAAATGTTCAAGCAGAAGACACTTCAGGAAAACACTGGTGACAGTATCATAACTTGGAGCTCATGGCAATTGCAGCCCCTGCATACATTGTAGTTACATCCCTGAGTAAAAGCGGTGGCGTACTGTTCCTAAGACTCCCATGTGTCTTCTTTTGAACTTTCCCTTTGAGTTGTATTATAAAATACAGCCCCTCTTCCAAGGAGGACATGCCGTAAATATGGTCAGGATCACTTCTATAACCGCTTGGTATGTTTTGAAGGATGAACATATGAACTGCAAATCCTTTTTGAAGATAGGGAAGCAAATATTAATTCTTTTGTCTTTTCTGGCAGTTTCCACGGCAGAATTCACTTGAAATAGATGTGTGCACATACCTTATGGTTTCTCTGCCAAAACTGCTCAAGGGGATCCTTACTTACAGACTCATGATCAGTTGTGGCTTCAGGAAATATTAGCATTTACAATGAAGCTTTACTTTTACCACATGATGCTAATTTAAGTACTAAAAGGAGTTTTCCCACAACATGTATCGTGTATCAACAAGACTGGAAATAAATGTCTGATTGCTGGGGCCCCGCCAGTTGCTGTACTCAGGGCTGCCTCTAGGAATTTCAGGGCCCAAAAGGCCAGCTTCATGCCACATTTATTTGCTGTCAGGTTCTGTCCGGTGTTTTGCAGGAAGCACCGGACAGAACCTGACAGCCCAGGACAAAACAGAATCGGATGGCATATGTGCCGTCCAATCCTGTTTTCTGCCGGAATCCTCCCTGCGCGCGGCAGCCACTGTCCAAGTGCTGAAATTTCAGCATAGTGTCTGGAGGGGAGCTCTCTAGGTGCTGAAATTTCAGCCGGCGGCTCTTTTAACTGCGTTGTCCAGGTGCTCAACAAGCGCGGCTTGAATGTCAGAGTCACCGCTCGTTTAGCACCCGGCGTCTGGGAACTGGAACAATTTTCTGTCGGATCCGGTGCAATCTGGCACCCATAGACTCCCATGTTAGGGGGCGCCGGATCTCACAAGATCTGATTTTGTCCGATTTTTGCCCCGGACACAAAAAATACTGCAAGCTCCAATTTTGTGTCCAGGGCAAAAAAACAAAATCTGCTAGATCCTCCCAGACAGCATAAAACCAGATGGCAAATCACTGCCATCCGGCCCCATAGGGATACAATAGGGGCTAAATCGGATCACACCAGACAGCCACAGATCCAAAACCTGGTGTGAAGTTAGCCTCACTGGCAAAATTTTGGGGGCCCCTGAGGCTCCGCCCAGGCCCTACCCAAGCTCCGCCTCCACCTCAGCTCTGCCTCCAGCCCTTGAAAGCTTCCACAGTAGCAATGCCCACTCTAGAAAAACTCAATTGCTGCACTTCTTACACACACACATACACACTCACACACACAAAGCTGTCTGAGTAGTTGTCATGTGACCAATCATTCATATGTGATTTTCACACTTACAGTCAGGTGCTGACGAGCTGCTCTACCTAATTCTCTCAATGTTCAGTGAAAAACAGAAAAGCAGGAAGAAAAGATGTCAAAAGTATGAAAACCACATGTGTAGAGTGTCCATGTGATGACCGCTGGAACCAGCAAGAGCTGAATCCTGATAGTGAGTATATTACACACTGTTAGGATTGGGCTACACTGCTTAATGTTATAATTAAAGGGCTTGTCCAGGTGTGAGATGAGTCTGTAGTCCTTCTAGGTAACTGCAGTTCTCTGAATTTTCACAGCGCATGTTCTGCACACTTTAAGGATTCTCCTGTGCTAATGTCAAGATTGGATGATCAAGGGAGCACAGGTATGCGATTTATATACTTTTGGCCACATTCTGACCAGACGTATCTGGCCTCAATTAACTCAGTTTCATTGATCAAGGCCTCGAAACATCACAACAACCACCCAGAAAATCATCATTAGAATCACCATCAATATAGGAATACATCACCAGACCCACCAGAGGTACAAAAATACATAACTAGAACCCCCATCATTATAGAAACACAGCATCACAACCCAATTCCAGAAATTCATCAGAACCACCATCTCTACAAATACATTCATCAGGCAGCATGGTGGCTTAAGTGGTTAGCACTGCAGCCTTTCCAAATTTCTTAGATTGCAAGCGCCCTCTTCAGTACAACCCACCGATTTTCAATTAGATTTAGGACTGGGCTCCGGCTGAGCCAGTCCACTTTTATTTTTGTCTGGTGAAGCCATTCTTTTGTGGACTTGGAAATATGCTTAGGGTGGTTGTCATCTTGTAAGGCTGTGGTCACACATGCCAATCCGTTTTTCATAGTGTTCCGTTTATCAAATCCTTTTTTTTTTGGGTGCTTTTTGAGCCTCTTGTGCTGCTCTGCGTTTTTTGGACTTAGCCATTTTTTGGCAAAAAAATGCTAGTAAAAACAGATCCGCTAATGGATGATGACCAATTTGTGCCATCGTTAACGATCCGTTTCCCTCAGGGCCCCATGTTACCAAAAAACAGTCCGTTTTTTTCCATCACCCAAAAACATTGCTTGCAATGTTTTTTGGACCCTGGGAAGAGGTCTTCAAAAATGGAATGACCCATAAAGTGCCCCATCCGTTAACTGACTGTTTTTTGGAACGTTCCTAAAGCAAAAGCTGCTGGCAAGTGTGATCACAGCCTCAGATGAATTCCTTTTCATCTTCGCCTATTTTGTTGCAGTACTTGAAGAATTTTTTTTACAAAATTGACATTTCTGACACTGTTCAAAATTCCTTCCACCATGGCTAAAGCTCCTGTTCCAGATATCAAAAAAGACAGTCCCAAAAACAAAAGTGTTTCCTCCACCATGCTCCACTGTGGGTACTTTTTGGTGATGCGCAGTGTTAGATTTGTGCCAAACATATCTTTTGCAATAATGCCCAGAAAGTTAAACCTTGGTTTCATCCAACCATACCATATTTCCCCACATGGATTTTGCAGACTTGATGTAGATTTTGTCAAGACACAGCCAGTCTTGGATATTTTAAGGAAATACTTCTGTTTTGCCACCTTACCCAACAGGCCGGACATATGAAGAATAAGGAGATTATTGTAACCTGCAGTATATAACTAATATGTGTCAGAAATTCCTGCAAATTTTTTAACGCAGATGTAGGCATTATGGCAGCCCCCCGGACCAATTGTTTTCTTGTATTTTCATCACTTGTTAAGGGATGCCCAGTTGTAGTTAATGTCACATTTGTTCCAAATTTAAGCCACTTCTTGACCATCTTCACAGTATTCCTGGGTATAACTAATGCCTTGTAATTTTTTTGTACACTTCTTCTGACTAAGAAAACTTAAAAAAAAAATTAGGACCCTTTGCTGATTTTAAGCTATTTATGATCCATGGTGTTTCCTGTAATACTAAACAAATACTTTTTCTCAAGGAAATCTTACTTGAACAGCTAAACTTTATATGGGATTAATCAGAATCACTTTAAATTCTGGCAGCTTTGTACTGACTATTATCTAATATGAACATGGCAAATTCTGAACACCACCACATCCCCTATTATAAGAGGGTGTTCCTCCTCAAAATGATTTTAGTTTGTTTCTCAATTGAATTATACAGGTTATCCGTGACATTAAAGGTGTAAAAGGTTCTGAAATTATTATTCTTATGATTGTTTAAATGACAAAAAAATGGCATTTTAATGGGTTATGTAGACTTTTTGTTTCCACTGTATATCTGTAAGGCTTGGGCAATGGTGGAGTAACCGAACTGCAAGTCAGCAAATGCAGTATGATGGTCACACTTGGCACTAGCCGCCCGACTACTGCACACCCTTAAGAGCTGCAGTACTTTTCACCCGCCTCCTGGTCTTGGATAGGGGGACTTTACCAGAGAACTTCCCAGGCAGCAACCAGCGTGGCGTGGTTACCGATCACACAGGCCACAGTCGGATTAGACATACTACTAAATAAATAAGCAGTGCAAAAACAAAACAAAACCCAAGGGATAGCTTAAACCAAAAGCCAAAGCAAAACCTAACCTGAGAGCACACAGCACTACTCACCTATAACTCTAAGGCCGGTTTCACACCACAGTTTATCTGATCTGGAGCTGTCCGGTTTAAACTGGACAGCCCCAGATCAGATTTCGGCCCCATAGTATGCTATGGGGCCGGATGCAGCTATTTGCCATCCGGTTTCCATCTGTCCGGGAGGATCCGGCAGCATTCCGATTTTTCTCCCAGACACAAAAACGTTGCTTGCAGTGTTTTTGTGTCCGGAGGAAAAAAATCGGAGCAAATCGGATGCTCCCGGATCCTTGCAGATCCGGTGCCCCCTAACATGGGGATCTATGGTGCCGGATCGCACCGGATCCGACATAACATCGGATCCAGGAGCCAGACGTTGGGTGCTGGATTTTTAGCAGCGAGCGCTAAATTCAAATCGTGCTTTGCTGATTGGTTGCCGCGATCATTTAGATGACTAATGAGTGGCATAAAGCAATAGTAAATTGAAATATAAAAAAATGGCCACAAGATGGAGAAAAAGCGCAATACTTATCGGGTTCATGCCTCGGATTTTAATAGAAAAAGTCAGGAAGGAAATTTTGTGAGAATTTAACCTGATAAGTATTGCGCTTTTACTCCATCTTGTGGCCATTTTTATACATTGCAATTTACTGTTGCTTTATGCCTCTCATTAGTGAAAAGAAAATGTATAAAATAGTATTTAGGGACAAATATAGTAGGGACAAAAACTGAATTCTGCCAGATCCTCCCGGACAGATGGAATCCGGCTGGCAAGACAATGCTATCTGGTCCCATCCGGACCCTTAGGAATACTATGGAGACAAAATCAGAACTGGGGGCTGTCCGGTTCTCACAAAAGTGCAACCCACCTTTAAAAAAAAATACCACTGGAAATATGGATAAAAGTGTGTATTAAATATATTGGCATAACAAGAAAATTATTTTATATACAGTACAGACCAAAGATTTGGACACACCTTATCATTCAAACAGTTTATTTTCATGACTATGAAAATTGTAGATTCACACTGAAGGCATCAAAACTATGAATTAAACAATGTGGAATTATATACTTAACAAAAAAGTGTGAAACAACTGAAATTATGTCTTACTAGATGAATCTAAAGAATCGGGTAGTCTAGAATCCATATATAGTTTATTTACTAATAGTTAGGGGAGTGCGGTGAAATTAATTATGTGTATACAGGTGGGTCAGTCGGTAGCAGAGTATACGGTGGCTCAGTGGTTAGCACTGCGTGGTGGCTCAGTGGTTAGCACTGCGCGATGTCTCAGTGGTTAGCACTACGCGGTGGCTCAGTGGTTAGCACTGCGCGGTGGCTCAGTGGTTAGCACTTCGTGGTGGCTCAGTGGTTAGCACTGCGCGGTGGCTCAGTGGTTAGCATTGCGCAGTGGCTCAGTGGTTAGCACTGCGCGGTGGCTCAGTGGTTAGCAGTGAGTGCGGTGGCTCAGTGGTTAGCAGTGAGTGCGGTGGCTCAGTGGTTAGCAGTGAGTACGGTGGCTCAGTGGTTAGCAGTGAGTGTGGTGAGATTGGTCAGTGCAGCGCCGTGGGCAGAGTGGTCAGTGCAGCGCCGTGGGCAGAGTGGTCAGTGCAGCGCCGTGGGCAAAGTGGTCAGCGCAGCGCCGTGGGCAGAGTGGTCAGCGCAGCTCCATGGGCAGAATGGTCAACGCAGCGCTGTTGGCAGAGTGGTCAGTGCAGCGCCGTGGGCAAAGTGGTCAGCGCAGCGCCGTGGGCAGAGTGGTCAGCGCAGCTCCATGGGCAGAATGGTCAGCACAGCGCCATGGGCAGAGTGGTCAGCGCAGCGCCGTGGGCAGAGTGGTCAGCACAGCGCCGTGGGCAGAATGGTCAGCACACACATACACACACGCACACACATACACACACTCCGCTATACTTACCACCGACCCTGCGTCTTCCCCGCCGCCTGGATCCTGAGTCGACATGTCGCCGCCCCCGGACGACTGGATCCAATATGTGGTCCGGGTAGTTTGGCGAGACATCTTGGACGCTATATTGGATCCAGTAGTTCGGGGGCGGCGACATGTCGAATGAGGATCCTGGCAGTGGATGCAGAGCCGGTGGTAAGTATAGTGGAGTGTGTGTGTGTATGTGTGTGTACAAAGTTGAGGGAAGTGCGGACAAAGTGATGGAAGTGCCTACATACACACATATATACACATACTGTACATTGCATATGGAGGGGTGAGGAAAGCGGAGGCTGGAGGGGTGAGGAAAGCGGAGGCTGGAGGGGTGATGAGGGGTGAGGAGAGCAGAGGCTGGAGGGGTGAGGAGAGCGGAGGCTGGAGGGGTGAGGAGGGGTGAGGGGGGCAGAGGACAGGGGAGGCTGGAGAGGGCAGGGGAGACTGGAGAGGGCTGGAGAGGATAGGCAGAGGCTTGAGAGGACGGGCAGAGGCTGGAGAGGAACGGGCAGAGGCTGGAGAGGAACGGGCAGAGGCTGGAGAGGAACGGGCAGAGGCTGGAGAGGAATGGGCAGAGGCTGGAGAGGAACGGGCAGAGACTGGAGAAGACGGGCAAAGGTTGGAGAGGACGGGCAGAGGCTGGAGAGGACGGGCAGAGGCTGGAGCGGGCGCGGGCAGAGGCTGGAGCGGGCGCGGGCAGAGGCTGGTGCGGGCACGGGCAGAGGCTGGTGCGGGCGCGGGCGGAGGCTGGAGCGGGCGCAGGCAGAAGCTAGAGCGGAAGCGGGTAGAGGCTGGTGCGGGCACGGGCAGAGGCTGGAGCGGGGGCGGGCAGAGGCTGGAGCGGAGGAGAGAGGAGGCGCCGGGACAGACGGGAACGTTCCTGGCCGGAACTTCCGAAAGCGGAACTTTCCTGGCGGAACGTTCCTCCGCTGGTCCCTGTAGCCGGGCGCCGCCCGGGTACCCCGCACTGGTGACGTCACCACCATGGTCCGGAGGCCATCACGGAAGTAACCTTCGGGTTTTCCGGAAGTGGCCTTCGGCTTTTATATTATAGATATTCTAGGTTCTTCAAAGTAGCCACCTTTTGCTTTGATTACTGCTTTGCACACTCTTGGCATTCTCTTAATGAGCTTCAAGAGATAGTCACCGGAAATGGTTTTCACTTCTCAGGTGTACCCTGTCAGGTTTAATAAGTGGGATTTCTTGCCTTATAAATGGGGTTGGGACCATCAGTTGTGTTGTGCAGATGTCTGGTGGATACACAGCTGATAGTCTTACTGAATAGACTGTTAGAATTTGTATTATGGCAAGAAAAAAGCAGCTAAGTAAAGAAAAACGAGTGACCATCATTACTTTAAGAAATGAAGGTCAGTCAGTCCGAAAAATTGGGAAAACTTTGAAAGTGTCCCCAAGTGCAGTTGCAAAAACCATCAAGCGCTACAAAGAAGCTGGCTCACATGAGGACCGCCCCAGGAAAGGAAGACCAAGAGTCACCTCTGCTGCGGAGGATAAGTTAATCCGACTCACCAGTCTCAGAAATCGTATGTTAACAGCAGCTAGGATTAGAGTTCAAGCAGCCGACACATCTCTACAACAACTGTTAAGAGGAGACTTTGTGCAGCAGGCCTTCATGGTAAAATAGCTTCTAGGAAACAACTTCTAAGGACAGGCAACAAGCAGAAGAGACTTGTTTGGGCTACAGAACACAAGGAATGGACAATAGACCAGTGGAAATCTGTGCTTTGGTCTGGTGAGTCCAAATTTGAGATCTTTGGTTCCAACCACCGTGTGTTTGTGCGATGCAGAAAAGGTGAACAGATGGACTCTACATGCCTGGTTCCCACCGTGAAGCATGGAGGAGGAGGTGTGATGGTGTGGGGGTGCTTTGCTGGTGACACTGTTGGGGATTTATTCAAAATTGAAGACATACTGGTCCAGCATGGCTACCACAGCATCTTGCAGTGCCATGCTATTCCATCCGGTTTGCGTTTAGTTGTACCATCATTTATTTTTCAACAGGACAATGACCCCATACACACCTCCAGGTTGTTTAAGGGCTATTTGACCAAGAAGCAGAGTGATTGGGTGCTACGCCAGATGACGTGGCCTCCACAGTCACCAGACCTGAACCCAATCGAGATCGTTTGGGGTGAGCTGGACTGTAGAGTGAAGGCAAAAGGACCAACAAGTGTTAAGCATCTCTGGGAACTCCTTCAAGATTGTTGCAAGACCATTTCTGGTGACTACCTCTTGAAGTTCATCAAGAGAATGCCAAGAGTGTGCAAAGCAGTAATCAAAGCAAAAGGTGGCTACTTTGAAGAACCTAGAATATAAGACATATTTTCAGTTGTTTCACACTTTTTTGTTAAGTAAATAATTCAACCTGTGTTAATTCATAGTTTTGTTGCCTTCAGTGTGAATCTACAATTTTGATAGTCATGAAAATAAAGAAAACTCTTTGAATGAGAAGGCGTGTCCAAACTTTTGGTCTGTACTGTACATACACACACATACTGTCTGTCGCCTTGATGTCCAAATGATGGGAGGGGTGGTGGTGTCAATTACACTCACTCAATAAATGAATTACATGGGCATCATTGAATGACTATTTTTGGCAGTGTCCACAAGCAGTGGCGTAGCTTAAAGCTAATGGACCTTTATGCTAAAGCTGCAACGGGGCCCCCAAGTATTGCAAATCTTTAATAGCAGTAGACTTTTTCTATAGGACAAAGAGACTTTTGGCGCCTCCTAGACTCCAGGGCTCGGATATGATTGCAACCTCTGCACCTATTGTGGTTACGCCCCTGCCACCAAGGTCTTTCATGAGACACCCCTCTTAAGTAATTTTATTATTGCACTAAACATATTTTAAATCAAACCACACCTTTGTTGCCAACAATTGCAGATGCCCATTTAAGAGCATCACGAACACTTTGGGTGCTGGTGACATCTAAAATTACTGTCTTCACCCTACTTGACGTCGCCTTCTTTAGGTCTTCAGCTCCTTTCTCCGTCAGACAAGCAGCCAAAACCCTCATTCCACGTTTGTCCAGATTCCTTGTAAGCAAGTTTCCAAATCCAGAATCACAACCCGTGATGAAAACATATTTGTCTGTGAGATTTTCCAGGATAAGACCATATCTGTATCGTCTGTACAAGAAGATCATACCCAACAGAGCCAGCAGAGGGAGCCACATGATGTAAGCAAAGCAATGTGTCACTAAAATACAATTCAGAAATACAGAGTTAATATCTGTTGACATTACATACTCATTTACTCAGGAGTGCCATGTGGCCATCTCATGATAAAGAACATGATGAATGCAAATTCACAGAGAAAAGATTACAAATGTTTTTTATGCTTAAGGCTCTGTTTTAAAATGAGCCATGACAGCTATACCAGATTTGTTCCACATAGATGGATAGAGTGGATCTGTGCTGATGTATTACATGTAACTAATAATAAAAATCATAATTATACTCCTAGTGCAAAATATTGCAAACTAAAGAAACCAGCCAAAGAACCTACAGAACAAATATTCAAGTCATGTGTAGCTATTATTCTATCGTATAATGACAATTTTACACATCTCTTCTTGCTGACTTATAATAAGAAATGTTTTTTTTTTGCTTATAGTTGACAAACAAAAAAAGTCCTGTATTACGATGGGCACACAGGTATATGGCTCTTTTCACAAGTTGCTGAAGATACAGTCTAGAAAACAGTTCACACCCAGGAAGGCCTGGGAAAGGAAGTCTCTGAGAAACAAGTCCAGGTACAGAGCAGTCTTACTTAAAAGTCCAGCACAGTCCCGAGCACTGCTACAGCTACAATCAACGAAGAATACAACAAGCTTACGTGACACTAGGCTGCAGGCAGAAGCTGAAGCAGGGAAAATAGCACAGAGAAGCTTGTAACTGAGTGGAGCTGGCAGCAGGTATGGAAAGCCAAACCTCAGGTATGCAGACACAGAAGAGCCAAATTGGTATTACAGGAGGCGGTGTAACAACTTAAGAAGCAACAAGAAGCAAGGATCCAGGCAGAATACTCAGGATGTTCATGAGTGACCCTGGAAGTACAAGCGTGTGGACCCAGTAAGTAATTACGCTGATGTTTAATCACTATTTTGTTTCTTTTTCCAGCCCCCCCCAGCTCCCCAAGCCACCATTTCAGAACTTTAAAAACCAGGTTTGTACTCAAGTTTGGTCAAGTCCATTCCTGAACCCAGATTTTAAAAAAAAGTCTGTCCGGATCTGCTGAACCCGAACATTGGCGAGTTTGCCCGTCACTAGTTGTAATTTAATTTTTTCATTAAAAAGTTGATTGGATAGTATAAAACATATAAAGAAGTGCAGACAATGATAGGCTGTTCAGCTAAAATGATCTCCAATGCTTTAAAATGGACAGCAAAACCAGAGAGATGTGGAAGAAAATGGAAGACTAACATTCGAATGGATAGAAGAATAGCCAAAATAGCAAAGGCTCAACTAATGATCTGCTCCAGGATAATCAGACAATCTCAAGTTACCTTTTAGTACTGGGAAAGTTACAGTAGAAGATGCCTGTGTGAAGCTAATTCATTAGCAAGAAGTCCCAGCAAAGTCCCATTTTTAGAAGAAAGACATGTACTGAAGTGGATACAATTTTCCAAAGAACACACTAACTGGCCTAAAGAGAAATGGAGAAACATTTTGCAGACTGATGAAAGTAAAATTGTTCTTTATGGGCCCTAGGGCTACAGACAGTCCATCAGACGACCCTCAAACTCTGAATTTAAGCCACAGTGCACTCAGACGACAGTGAAGCATAGTGGTGCAAGCATCATGATATGGGCATCTTTCTCTTACTATGGTGCCAGGCCTATTTACTACGTACCAGGGATCATGGACCAGTTTACATACAGTGTTGGCCAAAAGTATTGACACCCCTGCAATTCTGTCAGATACTCAGTTTCTTCCTGAAAATGATTGCAATCACAAATTCTTTGGTATTATTATCTTCATTTAATTTGTCTTCAATGAAAAAACACAAAAGAGAATGAAGCAAAAAGCAAAACATTGATCATTTCACACGAAACTCCAAAAAATGGGCCAGACAAAAGTATTGGCACCCTCAGCCTAATACTTGGTTGCACAACCTTTAGCCAAAATAACTGTGATCAACCGCTTCCGGTAACCATCAATGAGTTTCTTACAATGCTCTGCTGGAATTTTAGACCATTCTTCTTTGGCAAACTGCTCCAGGTCCCTGATATTTGAAGGGTGCCTTCTCCAAACTGCCATTTTTAGATCTCTCCACAGGTGTTCTATGGGATTTAGGTCTGGACTTATTTCTGGCCACCTTAGAAGTCTCCAGTGCTTTCCGTCAAACCATTTTCTAGTGCTTTCTGAAGTGTGTTTTGGGTCATTGTCCTGCTGGAAGACCCATGACCTCTGAGGGAGACCCAGCTTTCTCACACTGGGCCCTACATTATGCTGCAAAATTTGTTGGTAGTCTTCAGACTTCATAATGCCATGCACACGGTCAAGCAGTCCAGTGCCAGAGGCAGCAAAGCAACCCCAAAACATCAGGGAACCTCCGCCATGTTTGACTGTAGGGACCGCGTTCTTTTCTTTGAATGCCTCTTTTTTTCTCCTGTAAACTCTATGTTGATGCCTTTGTCCAAAAAGAGAGAACATTCTTCCAAAACATTTTAGGCTTTCTCAGGTACGTTTTGGCAAACTCCAGCCTGGCTTTTTTATGTCTTGGGGTAAGAAGTGGGGTCTTCCTGGGTCTCCTACCATACAGTCCCTTTTCATTCAGACGCCGCACAATCTTGTATTGAAATCTCTTGTCAATTTTTATTTTCCGTCCACATTTAGGGAGATTAGCCACAGTGCCATGGGCTTTAAACTTCTTGATGACACTGCGCACAGTAGACACAGGAACATTCAGGTCTTTATAAATGGACTTGTAGCCTTGAGATTGCTCATGCTTCCTCACAATTTGGTTTCTCAAGTCATCAGACAGTTCTTTGGTCTTCTTTCTTTTCTCCATGCTCAATGTGGTACACACAAGGACACAGGACAGAGGTTGAGTCAACTTTAATCCATGTCAATTGGCTGCAAGTGTGATTTAGTTATTGCCAACACCTGTTAGGTGTCCCAGATAAGTTACAGGTGCTGTTAATTACACAAATTAGAGAAGCATCACATGATTTTTCTAACAGTGTCAATACTTTTGTCCACCCCCTTTTTTATGTTTGGCTTGGAACTATATCCAATTTGGCTTTAGGACAATTCTTTTTGTGTTTTTTTCATTAAATGAAGATAATAATACCAAAGAATTTGTGATTGTAATCATTTTCAGGAAGAAACTGAGTATTATCTGACAGAATTGCAGGGGTGTCAATACTTTTGGCCAAGACTGTGTATCAAAAGACTTGAAGAGGTCATGTTTCCTTTGAATTGGGTGTTTCAACATGACAACGAGCCTAAACACACTAGTAATTGAGCAAAATCTTGGTTCCAGTCCAACAAAATTGAGGTTATGGAGTCCAATCACCAGATCTTAATCTGATAGACCACTTGTGGGGTGACATCAAAAATGCTGTTTCTGAGGCAAAAGCCAATAATGCAAAACAATGCGGGAGGTATTCAAAGCATCCTGGGCTGGAATAACAGTTGACAGGTGGCAGAAGTGGGTTGACCATATGCAACAAGATATGAAGCAGTTCTAAACAACTGTGATTATACAAATAAATATTAGCTTAGTGAGCATCAATGATGAAAATGCCAACATGTACTGTAGAAAAATGAAACATCAAAAATACAGCAACAATTCAGCAAATATTGGGAAGCAGCTTTTTTTTACTGCCAAGAGAGCAGGTTTTGAGGCAGAAAAAAGCAACTTCTGAACATACCCTAACAGTCAGAGGAAAAGTATATTAGAAGCACGTGCACCACTTCTGCATTTTTTTTTAGTGTTTACACCTAAGCTAGCTTCAATGTTATTACAATATAAATAGACTGATCCCGTATATACTGTACATATTAAGCATTGATTGAATGCACAAATGAATCACAGATATTTGAATGAGGCTTTACTCATTGTAGTGCAATACAAACTGCCTCACAACGTCCAAGAAAATTTCATAATGGATTCCCTTCTATATTTGACTTTTCAACTTACCGTAATAATTCCAATTTTTGCTTATAAGGAATAAAAAAAGAAAAAAAGAAATCATAATAACACCTTACCTTATGAACTTTCTTCTTCACCTGCTAACTCCAAATTCACTCACTAATCACAGCCTGTATAAGAACCTAAGCTCATTGCCTCCAGGTAACCATGACATAAGCAAAACCTCCTGTGTTGTTTTAAAAATTTCCCATGAGGCCCGATTATTACTTGTGATGCTCATGATTTACATTAACATCCCTAGGCAATGTTGTCTAATTTCAAATAAATGAAATAGCTGGAATTGTGGCACCCCTGGGTCAAAGTGCCACAGTGTCATCACTGCACCCGAGTGGTGATGTCACAAGAGAGCAACAAAGGGTATTCTCATCAGGTAACACACAACACTTACACCTCCAGGCCAGAAGGAGGAGACCAAGTCCAGGTTCAGGGTGAGTTCCCATATATATTCTGGTCTAGGGAGGAGCTAGTTAGTGCAGTTCCTAGGAGGACTGTGAAGAAGACCTGGGTGTAAAAGAGCTGTGCTAGGCTCATCCCAAGGTCCGCTCACAAGTTCCAGGCCTAAGGCTAGGGTCTGAGGAGAGGAGCAAGAACACACCTGGGAGGCTGAGCAACTCCGTCCTCACCCCAGAGGACAGGCACAAAGAACGGACACTGGAATCCGAGACAGCGCAGGGCAGGGCAGGGCAGTCAGTACCAGAAGGTGGGAATTCCAAATTCTCCAACCACCCTGTACCGGAGGCACAGTAACACCGTTAGAGTTCAGCAGCTCACACCCGAGATCAGGGTAGAAAAAGGACTTGAGTTGTCTGTTATACCGGTACCTCGCAGGAAGAGACAGAACCGGCAGCCTAGCTTATGCAGCAGCAGGAGCCAATACCAAGCGCAATAAGGAAGCCAAAGATCCAGTCGGATGAGAATAAATCCGAGTTGCTCTCAAAAGACCCGTGGACAGCTCCATATAACATCTGCTCCAGTAAAGAACTGAGAAACTACAAAAACAGTGAGTCAGACCACTGACACCATTTCTTTCTGAACTTCTGTTTTCCCGCAGTTGCGAGGCGGTGGAGGTTCTGCAGCAGCCGCAATCAAAAGCGCTTAAACTGGTTGTGGGTTTCACAACCTGAGAAGGTGAGTGAAAACTCATTTGCGACCACTGAGAACTGGTTGTCTCTTGTGATAAGGCACAATCTGTGCCTCTTGTGTCTCCTTTGTTTTGTTGTAGATATTCCTTGTGCCCGTCGCCCTGCATCTCACACATAGACTATTGACACTGTCCCGGGGATTGGCTTTACCCATGGAGAGCCGTCCCATCTCAGCTGCTATCCATCATCCCCGGAGGTTCTTCAGCAGCAGTGGCCATCCATAGCCACACACCACGGGTGGCATCACGAAGACTCCTCTGTATATAACCCCTTTTTCAACTGAAACCCAGGGCACGGAAACAGGTCACAACCCCCGTGACTTCCCCCAGAGGCAACAGCAGCTAGGCCCGGTCCCAAGTACCTCATCGCCCTGGGGGAGCCTCAGAATTACTCACTTTATATAATCACTATATATAAAATGGATACGTTTGCATAATATATAAGCAAATTCTTGTTATTGAGCAAGTAGTGGCAACATGGCAAGAGATACATACTCACATGGTATATACTATGGTCTATGTTTCACCCGTTAATAATACCGCATCATCGTGCATGGTCTTGTGACTTTATAGGTTTAAAGGAGACCAACCAACAGGATTTAGTGCTATTCACCAGGTGACTGGCATGTGCAGCATGACATTGCCATTTGAGTTTTTATTACTCCCCTGTTAGCTTGTCTTTCGGCTAAAAGCCAAACCTCACCTCCCTCTCATCCGACAAGATGATCTGTGAAGATGACACAGAGAGGGCTGCTGCGGCAGATACAGAGAGGAGGAAGCTCACTGACAGCGCAGGCACAGGAGGAAGAGGTGAGTACACACCACATTGCATACAGCTCTAATCTCCTCCTCTGACACAGTGGACTGAATCCACAGCTCAGTGCACTCAGCGGTCATATCCTTTTCACACATCTGTAGATTCGGTACACTGTGTCAGAGGAGGAGGTGACTGCTGTGTGTAATGTGGTTCAGTTTACGTAGGTGAATGTGGTAAGTGGCCATATTGGGGACGAGGGGAGGGGGTAGCCATGTTTGGGACTGTAAAGGGTTAATAAGAGTCTGGGGGGCGAGCATACTGGAGTCTGGGGATTGGGCCTGTAGGAGTCTGTGGTTCACCGAGCATGCTGGAGTGTGGGGTGGGGGAGGCGGGCCTATGGGAGAGTCTGAGGGTGGCTGGGCACTCTGGAGACTGGGTAGGGGCCGGCCTGTAGGAGTCTCGGACATACTTGTAGGAGACTGGGCGTAAACAACAAGTAGTGACGTTTGCACCCAGGCTCCAAAACAAACATGCCTCTGGTCGGTGGAAGAGGCTGCTGATCCAGATGTAAAAATGTCAAAATGCTGATGTTGCGCCCCATTGGTTAGACATCACAGTTGGCTATTGTACCCATAAATGAGTGTGCGGTTACCCCTGTCACAGAGGAATGTAGGGTTTGTAGGAGGATCCCATCCAATAACTCCCACACACCCACCTAGGCAGATGGTAAGGGCCCATACCCTAAGGGGGGAGGGGAGTTATGGGAGGAGGGAGGTAGAAAAAAGAGGGATTCTAAGTTTGCCTCGAGGAAAGATGGAGTACGGGAGCCCTGAGAGATAGAAGGGGACTCCAAGAGAGGGGGCCTGCAGAGAGAGAGAAAACAGGCATCCCAGACTGAAGGAGGGTACCCCCCCCCCCGAATCGGAGCGACCATACTCTGGGAGGGAACCCTGGTTCATACACCGGAGTGCCGGTTCCGAAGACGAGGCACAGAGAGTTCAGCCCCTGAGCCGTAACATCGGAAGTCGCGGGTCCGTTTACAAGCCCTGACACCCTGTCAGAAAGGAATTCAGTCACACCAGGATAATCCACCAGGGTCGAGATCCGGGGGAGAGAGGACAGTGGGAAGCCGGGACACTCAGGAAGCACCTCAATCGTGCCTGGTACTAAGTGTGTGGTTCCCGGACAGGCAGTAGCAGCAGGACACGGGTTAGAGACAAGGAAGGCATACCACGGGAGACTCCAAGAGACACTGCAGCCCATTGTGACTACCAGGCCGCCCACCCTTTCTTAACAACAGTTGTCTTCTGTGAACTGTACCATCACCAGCATTGTTCAAGTAAAATACCCGAGTAGAATGACAGAGTCTCCGCGTAATTATTTCACCGCTGCACTGCTACTTATCTACCTCCATCATCAGCACTTCCATCACTACAAGTGCTGTCCTGCCTCAGAGGGCCAGCTCTACCTGCAGGGAGCTGTATTGTTTCGGCTGCTGTACCATCGCCTTCCGGAGGTCTGAAGCGGCGCTGGTGCTACATCACCAGAATCTGCGGAATTTCCCTTTTTTAGTTGACCACCAGGGCCACGGGTCTGGGCAGGCCACCAGTGACATCCCTGCCGCAGCAGAGGGCCCAGATACCCGAGTCCCCATACTTTGGGCTAGTCACTGACAGGATGTAAATTACAAACTGTCAGCAATTTACAGCCTAGATACACATATAAATGATAGAAAAAGCCTTGACAACCCCTTTAAACAAGGTGGGATCCAGTCTCCCTGAGTGACTGGGCTGTGGGTGGAGCTTCACCGCAGTCACAGCCCAGCATCGCTGCACTCTCTCCTTCACCTCTTCCATTCACAGAGCACTACTATGCTGAATATCACTAGGGGTGACTGCGTTCTGGGGCTGCTTAAAGAGGACCTGTCACCAAACCAGGCATGGTGATCTAATTACAGTACTAAATGCAGCATGTCTGCTGCATCCAGGCAAGGGGTCCCCCAGCCCTTGAGCCCCCCTGTACCCTGAGATAATATACTTAGAAAAATTACATTGAGGAGCCAAATAGGAGGTGGCCTGTGGCTGGAGCCAAAGGGCAGATTCACACCCCCTGCATGTGTAATCTGCCCACCGCTGCCTCCCTGATGCCAATCATTGTCTCCCTTGTCTGCATAACACAGAGCTTATTTTAGTAATGGCTGCTTAGCCCTGCCGCCTGCGGTGATGTCACCACTTATACCCGCCCTGCTCTATGGTTAACATAGAGCCTCCACATTTTAAAAAATTAGGACCAGACACCATGAAAGTGGCATTAATTGACTCAGAATAAAAATTGTATAATGACGAGATCAATGCAGCACACTGAAAAGTACACCATCACCTAGTCTGTCCAGTCTGTGACTGGGATGAATAAGTACTTGGAGAAGCATGACTTGTTCCTCTTGATGAAAGATATGTAGTCTACACTTTCGGGGGACAGCCAGATGCGCTTAGCTATTAGCACACCACCAGCTGCCCTAAAGACACATTCCGAGAAAATGCTTTCTGCGGGGCTTGACAAAACCTCCAAGGCGTGACTGGCAATCTCAGGCCACTCTTCCATTTTTGAAGCTCAAAATGCAAAAGAGTCCAAACCTCCCTGATGGCATGGACAGGGGCATAACTTCAGGTACAGGGGCCCCAATGCGAAAGCTCCAACGGGGCCCCCAATTATTGGAAATTTTAATAATATTAGTCTTTTTCTATGGTCAAAGGAACTTTTGGGGCCCCCCTAGGCTGCAGGGTCCAGGTGCGATCACAATCCCTGCATCTAATATATAATTGCCGTAGCTCACTTCCGTCATATTCGGCGCTGTTTCCGTCGTCGTGGACGTGGCTGCCTCTCAAAGCCTAACTCGCAAGCTTTGCGAGTCCTTGCAGAATAGCCTCCACTCTCTGTCAAAGGTTCACTTGCAATGTCTTGGACTCCTAACTCGCAAAGCCTCACTCGCAATGGCTTTGCGAGTCTTCACAGAATACGCTGCATTGTCACTCAAAGCCTCACTTGCAATGTCAGTCTCTCTCTCTCTG
Source organism: Allobates femoralis (assembly GCA_033576535.1). Lineage (NCBI taxonomy): Eukaryota > Metazoa > Chordata > Amphibia > Anura > Aromobatidae > Allobates > Allobates femoralis. Next base: position 616,995,071 of record JARQOC010000002.1, read on the forward strand.
CCTCTGCCCGCGGCAGCTCCAGCCTGTGCCCGCGGCCGCTCCAGCCTCTGCCCGCGGCACCTCCAGCCTCTGCCCGCGGCAGCTGTAGCCTGTGCCCGCGGCAGCTCCAGCCTGTGCCCGCGGCCGCTCCAGCCTCTGCCCGCGGCCCCTCCAGCCTCTGCCCGTGGCAGCTCCAGCCTCTGCCCGCGGCAGCTCCAGCCTCTGCCCGCGGCCGCTCCAGCCTGTGCCCCCGGCCGCTCTAGCCTCTGCCCGCAGCCCCTCCAGCCTCTGCCCGCGGCAGCTCCAGCCTCTGCCCGCGGCAGCTCCAGCCTGTGCCCGCGGCCGCTCCAGCCTGTGCCCGCGCCCGCTCCAGCCTCTGCCTGCGGCCCCTCCAGCCTCTGCCCGTGCCTGCATGCTGCCACCCTGAGTGCCATCTGCAGACAGGAGAGCACATGCCGAGCATCCGCCACGGCCCCCGGCCTCTCCAGCACTAGGTGCCGGCTGGGTGTCAGACAATGGCAGCCTGCCGCCCGGTACTGTGAGCCCGCCCATTGTCTGCAGAATTGAGCGGGCACTAATGGGGCACTGCTCCAGGACGCAGCTCCCCTGTCCTCTGTGCCCTCCAGCCTCCCCTGTCCTCTGTGCCCTCCAGCCTCCCCTGTCCTCTGTGCCCTCCAGCCTCCACTGTCCTCTGTGCCCTCCAGCCTCCACTGTCCTCTGTGCCCTACAGCCACCCCTGTCCTCTGTGCCCTACAGCCTCCCTGTCCTCTCTGCCCTACAGCCTCCCCTGTCCTCTGTGCCCTACAGCCTCCCCTGTCCTCTGTGCCCTTCAGCCTCCCCTGTCCTTTGTGCCCTTCAGCCTCCCTGTCCTCTGTTCCCTCCAGCCTCCCCTGTCCTCTGTGCCCTCCAGCCTCCCCTGTCCTCTGTGCCCTCCAGCCTCCTCTGTGCCCTCCAGCCTGCCCTGTGCCCTCCAGCCTCCCCTCTCCTCTGTGCCCTCCAGCCTCCCGTCCTCTGTGCCCTCCAGCCTCCCCTGTCCTCTGTGCCCTCCAGCCTCCCCTGTCCTCTGTGCCCTCCAGCCTCCCCTGTCCTCTGTGCCCTCCAGCCTCCTCTGTGCCCTCCAGCCTGCCCTGTGCCCTCCAGCCTCCCCTGTCCTCTGTGCCCTCCAGCCTCCCGTCCTCTGTGCCCTCCAGCCTCCCCTGTCCTCGGTGCCCTCCAGCCTCCCCTGTCCTCTGTGCCCTCCAGCCTCCCCTGTCCTCTGTGCCCTCCAGCCTCCCCTGTCCTCTGTGCCCTCCAGCCTCCCCTGTCCTCTGTGCCCTCCAGCCTCCCCTCTCCTCTGTGCCCTCCAGCCTCCCCTGTCCTCTGTTCTGTGCCCTCCAGCCTCCCCTGTCCTCTCTGCCCTCCAGACTCCCCTGTCCTCTGTGCCCTCCAGCCTCCCCTGTCCTCTGTGCCCTCCAGCCTCCCCTGTCCTCTGTGCCCTCCAGCCTCCCCTGTGCCCTCCAGCCTCCCCTCTGCCCTCCAGCCTCCCTGTGCCCTCCAGCCTCCCCTGTGCCCTCCAGCCTTCCCTGTCCTCTGTGCCCTCCAGCCTCCCCTGCCCTCTGTGCCCTCCAGCCTCCCCTGTGCCCTCCAGCCTCCCCTGTCCTCTGTGCCCTCCAGCCTCCCCTGTGCCCTCCAGCCTCCCCTGTCCTCTGTTCTGTGCCCTCCAGCCTCCCCTGTCCTCTGTTCTGTGCTGTTCTGACCAAGGCACTTCCCTCACTTTGTCCGCACTTCCGTCACTTTGTCCGCACTTCCGTCACTTTGTCCACACACACATACATACACACTCCGCTATACTTACCACCGGCCCTGTGTCCGCCCCCTGGATCCTCAGTCGACATGTCGCCACCCCCAAACTACTGGATCCAATATAGCGTCCAAGAAGGCTTGCCAAACTTCCTACAAGCCATATTGGATCCAGTCCTCCAGGGCCGGTGACATACTTTGTCCAAGATGGCGTCCGGGAAGTCTCGCCAGAGGACGGCGACATGTCGTCTCAGGATCCAGGTGGCGGGGAAGACGCAGGGCCGGTGGTAAGTATAGCGGAGTGTGTGTATGTGTGTGTGTGTGTGTATGTGTGTGCTGACCACTCTGCCCATGGTGCTGCGCTGACCACTCTGCCCACGGCGCTGCGCTGACCACTCTGCCCATGGCGCTGCGCTGACCACTCTGCCCACGGCGCTGCGCTGACCACTCTGCCCACGGCGCTGCGCTGACCACTCTGCCCACGGTGCTACGCTGACCACTCTGCCCACGGCGCTGCGCTGACCACTCTCACCGCACTAACTGCTAACCACTGAGTCACCGCACTCACTGCTAACCACTGACCCACCGCACTCCCTGCTAACCACTGAGCCACTACGCTTACTGCTAACCACTGACCCACCGCACTCACTGCTAACCACTGAGCCACCGCACTCACTGCTAACCACTGAGCCACCGCACTCACTGCTAACCACTGAGCCACCGCACTCACTACTAACCACTGAGCCACCGCACTCACTGCTAACCACTGAGCCACCGTGCAGTGCTAACCACTTAGCCACCGCGCAGTGCTAACCACTGAGCCACAATACAGTACTAACCACTGAGCCACCATACAGTGCTAACCACTGAGCCACCATAAAGTGCTAACCACTGAGCCACCGTGCAGTGCTAACCACTGAGCCACTGCACAGTGCTAACCACTGAGCCACTGCCCAGTGCTAACCAGTGAGCCACCGCGCAGTTCTACCCACTGAGCCACCGCGCAGTTCTAACCACTGAGCCACCGTGCAGTTCTAACCACTGAGCCACCGCGCAGTGCTAACCACTGAGCCACCGTATACTCTGCTACCCACTGAGCCACCGTATACTCTGCTACCCACAGAGCCGCCTGTATACACACAATTAATTTCACCGCACTCCCCTATTAGTAAATAAACTATATATGGATTCTAGACTACCCGATTCTTTAGAATCGGGCCGCCATCTAGTTTATCATAATTGGGCAGCACGGTGGCTCGCGCTGCAGCCTTTGCAGCACTGGGGTCTTGAAGTCCTGGGTTCAATTCCCACCGAGGACACTAAGGACAACATCTGCAAGGAGTTTGTATGTTCTCCCTGTGTTTGTGTGGGTTTCCTCTCACATTGTAAAGACATACTGATAGGATGTTTATATTGTGAGCTCAAAGAGAGACAGCATTACTCATGTATGTAAAGTGCTATGAAATTAATAGTGCTATATAAATGAATAAATTATTATTATTATTATTACGCCCCTTGGCATGGATATTGCACTCTAGATACCCCTGCATCATTCTCTCCAGTAGTTCACTATGTGACTGTACGTAGTTCGTCTGGTGGGCGGGCTGGTTGAAAAAAAAAAAAGTCAAACAAGTCCAAGAAACTGCTTCTGACAGCAAGGTTACATTCACACTGTGCGTGTCTGGTCTGTTTTTGCTCATCAGTTTTTATAGCCAAAACCAGGAGTGGAACAATCAGAGGAAACGTATAATAGAAATATGTGCACCACTTCTGTACAGTATTTATCACCCATTCCTGGTTTTGGCTACAAAAACTGATGAGCAAAAACAGACCAAAAACACAGTGTGAATGTAGCCTAAACTGCAGTTGCTGCTAATGTTTTTACGCTGATGACTTGATGTTTCCTGGAGTGCAGCAAGAAGGCACTGATGTGTCTGACACATCCATGAGGCCCAAGTCCTTGTGTTGGTGACAGAGTAACAATCAAGCATTCTATCTCCATCCTTTCCCGCCAACCTCAGACAATAGAAAAGGGAATATTTTCTTCTTCATCTACTGACTGTTCTGTGGCCATCACCTCTTTATCCTCATCCTCAACCATTTCTCTCCCCAGCCCCTCTGTACCTTCACTAATAGTTTTTCTGGTACTATAATCCCCCCCCACCTCTTGCTCTACTCCTCCCTGCCATACCACCAGCTGTGTGACAAGAGTTCAAACCTTAGACATACTGGTATCCCTTCCACATCTTCCTCTTCTTCCTCCTCTTCTTCTGGGACCACCACTTCATTTAGACTTTTCAAATATTGCTTCAGCATATAGATGACTGGAATAGTGGTGCTAATGTTGGCATAATCAGTGCTAAACATCTTATATGCAATTTTATAACTGTGCAGAAGGGTTCAGAGGTCTTTGAGCTGTGCACAATCTGTAAGGCTAGGGTCACACTTGACCCTAGCCTGGCGCATCCGTTAAAAACTTAGAGCCAGGCAGGCATAGCCAATGGTGTTAACGGCAGGTAATGCTATGCGCCACCTGTGCATTGCTATGGTGACGTGAAGCTTACCACACCCGCCGGCTGCACTGAGCAGACCCAGATATGAGCTTTTGCTGAGCGCACAGGAAACGCTGCTTGCTTAGTTCATAGATATACATATTTATTATATCAATGGCCCCACTCACATACAGTTGTGGCCAAAAGTATTGACACCCTTGCAATTGTGTCAGATAATACTCAGTTTGTTCCTGAAAATGATTGCAATCACAAATTCTTTGGTAATATTATCTTCATTTAATTTGTGTTCAATGAAAAAAACACAAAAAGAATTGTCCTAAAGCCAAATTGGATATAATTCCACACCAAACATAAAAAAGGGGGTGGACAAAAGTATTGGCACTGTTAGAAAAATCATGTGATGCTTCTCTAATTTGTGTAATTAACAGCACCTGTAACTTACCTGTGGCACCTAACAGGTGTTGGCAATAACTAAATCACACTTGCAGCCAGTTGACATGGATTAAAGTTGACTCAACCTCTGTCCTGAGTCCTTGTGTGTACCACATTGAGCATGGAGAGAAGAAAGAAGACCAAAGAACTGTCTGAAGACTTGAGAAACCAAATTGTGAGGAGACTTGAGCAATCTCAAGGCTACAAGTCCATCTCCAAAGACCTGAATGTTCCTGTGTCTACCGTGCGCAGCGTCATCAAAAAGTTTAAAGCCCATGGCACTGTGGCTAACCTCCATAGATGTGGACGGAAAAGAAAAATTGACGAGAGATTTCAACGCAAGATCGTGCGGATGGTAGATAAAGAACCTCGACTAACATCCAAACAAGTTCAAGCTGCCCTGCAGTCCGAGGGTACAACAGTGTCAACCCGCACTATCCGTCGGCGTCTGAATGAAAAGGGACTGTGAGCTGTTGAGGATTCCACACCTACCATCCCCGACCTTCTGACTACTGGAAGACCACACCCGTGGTTTGCATGCAGTACCTCTTGAGGCATCCAGACCGGTGGGGCGCCACACATGCATACAAAATACCCAAAACTGTGAAAGTGTAAATATCACCATGACTAAAAACACCATTTAGAAAATAGTTGTACTCTTTAATAAAGACGGTACAGTGGGTATCAATAAAATAATACAGAATTCTTTGGGGAGAACAAGAGAATAAAATGGCATAGATGTTTCTGACAACAAAGGAGAGAGGACAAAACATGCGTCTACACAGATCTAGAATCCCAAATACTAAAATAGTGATTGTACAAACCCCATACAGCAGACTATGATAATAGACCTGATATACACTTCACAGAAAATATTAGGTCTAGCAGCATACCTTGTTTGCAGTTATTTATGACATGTTGGGTGAATCGCAATCAGGTATTGCAGACGTCTCTTTAGCAGCTGTTACTTAATACTTGTCTTGATTTACTCTTTGTATTACAGGCATATGCCAAAGTATTGCCCAGTACAAACCTTGTATTTTCACTGGACCAGTAGGAGCGCCAACTCAGCACAAAATGACTCGTCATCCGCTCCTTTTCCTCCCTCCCTGAATTATGTAACCCTTCACCGAAATAAATGTTCCTAGTGCAAATGTCATATATGGGTTAGTGCACCTTTTTTCCTTTCTTTATTGACTCATTGATGTTGTTTATTGGTAGCACCCTGTAACAAATAGGCACTATTGAATCTTGCCATTCATGGATAGTGAGACGGCAATTTTGAAAAAGTTTGTAAAAGTGTGGTGCCCGGCTGTTCAGCTATTTGGTCTCCGTGAATCCCATGAGTGCATTGTATGCCCACTCATCAAGAATGATGTATAAAACAACCATTGGCCACCGATTTGTTTTGCGCTTACAGGTGTTAAGTGCCTATGAGTTGTTCCAGAGTATCAACTGGCCCTATTGTGGCATTATAATGTCAATTCATGTCCGGCTTTCTGTCATCTCGATTACTGATTGCACTATCATGGTGCATTGTGCTCTTCGGAATTACGTTTTTGTGTTTTTTGGGAACGTAAGAAACTACTATTGTATCCTCAGTAAAATATAACATAGAACTATAATGTCTCTCACTGAAGATACCTTGTGAAAGTTCTGGCTTATTTTTTCTAACAATACCCAGCATGGTCATTTTTCTTTTCAGCAACATCTTTCAGTTGGGATGATGTGAAAAAATTGACGCATGTAACATTTTGTCCTTTGAGACCGTATGTCAAATCCAAAACTATGTGTATACCTTGATTTTTTTCAGCTCTTTCTCCAGTGCTTTTTCCTATGTACACCTGAGCATTTACAGCGTATGAACTTTTGCTGTCGCTCAGAGTCGATATTTTGATGCCGTACTTTGCAGGCTTAGGCTGGCTTCACACCCCGGATTTTTACTGTCAGGCTCTGTCCGGTGTTTTGCTGGATGCACCGGACACATCCTGAGAGCTCTGGACAGAAAAGAATGCCCTCCGGTCCTGTTTTCTGCCGGAACAGGCAGTGTGCGGCTGCTGCCACTATCCAGTCCTGAAATATCAGGATCGCGGCAAGCGGGGAGCTATCCGCGGTTCTGAAATTGCAGCCGGGAGTTCTCCAGGTGCTGAAGTTCAGCGCCAGCCACCACTGAACTTCAGCACCTGGTGTCTGGCAGATTTTTTGTCGGATCCGATGCCATCCGGTGCCCATTGACTCCCATGTTAGAGGGCGCCGGATCGCACCGGATCCGGGAGGATCCAACAGGATCCGATTTTGTCGGATTTTTGCCCCGGACACAAAAACGCTGCAAGCTGCGATTTTGTGTCCGGGGAAAAAAAAACAAATTCAGCCGAATACTCCCTGACAGCAGAGAACCGGAGGGCAAATCACTGCCATACGGCCTCATAGGAATACTACGCGGCCAAAATCAAATCCTGGGCTGTCCGGTTCACACTGGACAGTCCCGGATCCCAAAATACGTGGTGTAAAGCCAGCCTTACTTGGAATATACTGTCTGAACAGGCACTTACCTCTGAATCACGTCAGTAGTTCATCTACAGTCTCATTTTCACCAGTATTATAAAATGTTGGTAGAATCTCTACCCATTTATTCCACTAATCTGTAATAGGGGTAAGTTTGTCTGTGGCTGTTCTTTCAATTTGATTGATTTTACTATCAAACCGAAGAACTCTTGAAATCCCATGAAATATTACAAGAAACATTGTGGCCCTAAATATGTGGTGAGCAATTTCGGAATTCCATAAACGTTTGGTTGATTCACCATACGATCTGTACACTCCTGCTAGTAGTAAACAGATTAAAGCATTTAGAGCTGTGAAATCAAAATTCTTCCATTTCTTGCCATAAACTTGTTGTCCCTCGATGTTTGACATTTGTATTATGATGTTTTGTATGGTTATAATTATGAACAATTTGAATGTAAATTGTATGTCATCAATTCTTTATATAGAGTACCTAGTAAGACCTGGAGTATCTTTTATGGCATTTGAAGCAGACCTTCTACCAGCCTGAGCAGAAGGCTGCAAGTTCCAAACCACATCTTTGTTTTTCGAATGGATTTCTTGCATCTGACTAGTTGTAGTATTTCTATATGAACAGCAGGGTAAATAAGGTAGAGTGAAAAAATGTTGCACATAATTATACTGGAAGCGAATCTATCTGCAGTACCGTAATTTGAAAATGTATGTATGTGTAAATCTGCATGGACCAAAAGGACATAGATAAATTGATAAATAGTAGTAGATGCAATATATAGTCCAATATGAGATTATAACTCCTTTATTTTACTCAAAAAAATGACTGGAGATTAGTATAAAAGGCTATCGGTACCCACAGAAGGAACCCCTCAAATGAGAAAAAGTCTATTAACCACAACCGAGTAATGGATATTTAAAAAACATCAAATTTAAAATTCCGTCATTTTTGAGTGAACAGAACAGCAGGGTTAATTCCCACAGGTTTAACATCATTATTGGGCACCAAAAGCACAAACTCTCACAACTCTGTGCTACAATTTATAATATAGACATTAAACTCCCTGGCGGTATGATTATGTCAGGAATTTTGTACTAAAAGCGGTACCATTTTTTTGGTAAAAAATTTCTTTTATGGGTAGAAATTTAATACATTTGTTTTTCCCGCTCAGTTCCACCTCTAATGAGCCGCTGTGGCTCACAGAGACGGAACCAGGAAGTCATATGGAGGCATCCGAAGGAGCTCTCGCCGGCGATCACAGCGGGGACATCGCTGGATCACCAGGAGAAGGTAAGGAGACTCCGCCGCCATTTACCCCGAGCATCAGATGGTGACCTACCGTGGTGCACCTGGTTCAGCTGCACCAGGGCCCCTCAAGCATCAGAGCACCAGTAGGGGGCCCCCGTGACAGAGGCGAGGAGGGTAACTGTTCCCACCCCTCCTCTGCAGCCCCGGTTCCCAGACCTCCCAGTCCCGGGCGGCAGCACCAGCCCCCCCCGCTCCTCTGCTGTTGCTGGTAACATTCTCCCCCACTCCTCTGCAGAATCTTTGCTGTAATGCACTGCGCTCCTGCCTTTGGGACCCTGGTGCAGCATTAGGTGAGGAGCGGGGGAGGGTTGGTGCTGGCGGGGAAGGAGTGCTGGCAGTGTCTGGTGAGGAGCCGGGGGGGTTTGGTGCTGGCAGTGTCTGGTGAGGAGCCGGGGGGGTTTGGTGCTGGCAGGGGGGGTGCTGGCAGTGTCTGGTGAGGAGCCGGGGGGGGTTTGGTGCTGGCAGGGGGGGTGCTGGCAGTGTCTGGTGAGGAGCCGGGGGGGGGGGGGTTGGTGCTGGCAGGGGGGGGTGCTGGCAGTGTCTGGTGAGGAGCCGGGGGGATGGGGAACAGATATCCATCCCCCTGCATGTGGATGGGGATCAGGGATCCATCCCCCTGCAGGGGATGGGGATCAGGGGCAAGCTGGCAGGGGGAGCGGCTGCACAGAAAGGGGCAGCGCCATATCTACATAGCGTTTCCCTGGCAGGTAAGACCAGCTTGGCGGCGGCCCCCCCTCTCCACACTTGCGGCTGCAGGGGCGGCGGTGACATTATGTGACAACACATTTCACCCCCACACCCCTCCAGTCCTCACCCGCGGCTGCAGGGGCGGCGGTGACATTATGTGACAGCACATTTCACCCCCACCCCCCTCCAGTCCTCACCCGCGGCTGCAGGGGCGGCGGTGACATTCTTCAACTTCTGTAACACTGCCTGCGGATAAGCCCGAGCGTGACTCGGGGTTACCGCTTCTGACAGTGAAAGGTAACCCTGAGTCAGGCTCGGGAATACCGCTAGGCAGGTTAAACAGTTGAAAGTTAGTCTGATTGATCTCATCCCCAAAAATACCATAAAGATTCATTAAATAGAAAAGATTTTTTTGGACATTTAAGTTACCGTATATACTCGTGTATAAGCTGACCCGTGTATAAGCCGACCCCCCTACTTTTGCCCCCAAAAACTGGGAAAACTTATTGACTCTCGTATAAGCCGAGGGTGGACCCCAGCAAAGGTATACAACCCCCAGCAGTGAGGTATACAGCCACCAGGAGTATGGTATACAGCCACCAGGACAGGTATACAGCCACCAGCAGTAAGGTATACAGGTCCCCCAGTGGTATACAGCCCCCAGCAGTGAAGTATACAGGCCCCCCCCCAGTGGTATACAGGCCCCAGCAGTATGGTATGCAGCAGGTATACAGAGGTATACAGGCGGCCCCCAGAGGTATACAGGTGGCCCCCAGAGGTATACAGGCCCCCAGAGGTATACAGGCCCCCCACACTGTGCAGCCCCCAGATGTATACAGGCCCCCAGTGGGGTATATAGCAGGCCCCCAGTGCAGAGCCCCCCACACTGTGCAGCCCCCAGATATATACAGGCCCCCAGTGGGGTATATAGCAGGCCCCCAGTGCAGAGCCCCCCACACTGTGCAGCCCCCAGATATATACAGGCCCCCAGTGGGGTATATAGCAGGCCCCCAGTGCAGAGCCCCCCACACTGTGCAGCCCCCAGATATATACAGGCCCCCAGTGGGGTATATAGCAGGCCCCCAGTGCAGAGCCCCCCCACACTGTGCAGCCCCCAGATATATACAGGCCCCCAGTGGGGTATATAGCAGGCCCCCAGTGCAGAGCCCCCCCCCCACTGTGCAGCCCCAGATATATACAGGCCCCCAGTGGGGTATATAGCAGGCCCCCAGTGCAGAGCCCTCCCACACTGTGCAGCCCCCAGATATATACAGGCCCCCAGTGGGGTATATAGCAGGCCCCCAGTGCAGAGTCCCCCCACACTGTGCAGCCCCCAGATATATACAGGCCCCCAGTGGGGTATATAGCAGGCCCCCAGTGCAGACACCCCCCACACTGTGCAGCCCCCAGATATACACAGGCCCCCAGTGGGGTATATAGCAGGCCCCCAGTGCAGAGCCCCCCCACACTGTGCAGCCCCCAGATATATACAGGCCCCCAGTGGGGTATATAGCAGGCCCCCAGTGGGGTATATAGCAGGCCCCCAGTGGGGTATATAGCAGGCCCCCAGTGGGGTATATAGCAGGCCCCCAGTGCAGAGCCCCCCCCTCCCACTGCATTATCTTACCATCCAGCGTCTTCATCACCGCCGGTCCTCCCGTCCATCCTCGCGCGCTGCGTTCCCGGTCTCATGTGACCCGGCGGTCGCAGTCGGATGACGTCATCGCGCCGGGTCACGTGAGACCCGAACACAGCGCGAGAGGATGGACGGGAGGACCGGCGGTGATGAAGACACGGCTGGATGGTAAGATAATGCTTCGGGAGGGGGGCTCTGCACAGTGTGGGGGGGCGAGTGCCACTGGGGGCCTGCTGTATACCCCACTGGGGGCCTGCTATATATCCCACTGGGGGCCTGCTATATACCCCACTGGGGGCCTGCTATATACCCCACTGGGGGCCTGCTATATACCCCACTGGGGGCCTGTATACATCTGGGGGCTGCACAGTATTGCACGGCTCCCCCTGCCGCTGTGATGGGCGGGGGGAACCGTGCATATCTAATGAGCGGCCCCATGTGACGGGCCGCTCTGTCATCAGCCTCCCCCCGCCTCCTCCAGCCTCCCCAGCACCCGGACACAGCCCCCACACACCACATACCGTATTGACCCGTGTATAAGCCGAGGGGGTGACTTTTCAGCCCAATTTTTGGACTGAAAAACTCGGCTTATACACGAGTATATATGGTAGATACCCTGAAACCCAAGAGTTTAGATAAAGTTACCGAACATTTTTATGAATTGATTATCAATATTATATTTTTTTACACCATATTTATTAATATTTGCATATTTTTTATTACTTTCTTGTTCATATCGTAATTTATTTGGCATTCTTATCCTTTTAGCATCATCTTCTATATAAAAATCTTTGATATATTTTATGTCCTTTCTCTGATAAAATCTTTTATTAAGGACAGGTTCCTATTATCCTTTGTCTTTTACATTTTTATGATTCTTTTTCTCCATACTGTTAACGCAGTTTTGGAGTATAATATATTTAGTTACGATTGTTACTATCATTTTTACTTATTTTTTTATTCTTTGTTTTTTTTTCATTTTTATTTATTTATATATACTGTAAGTTCATTTTTCGATATCTTGTATTATTCTTCTTCACCACACCATGATTTACTTGTGGTTCCGTATTTCACCTTCTTTTTTTACTTTCTTTATCCCTATTATTTATTATTTCCTGTTATCTTATACATCTATTTCTACATTACATTAGTGTTTTTCCTCTCTTTCACATAGCCACATAGTATCTTAGGTTGGCTTCACACCATGGGTTTTGCCATCCTGTTCTGTCTGTTTTGAAAAGGACATACAAGGATTGGTTGGTCATAATTGGCCATCCGTTTTACTGAATTCAATATAGGATTCGTTTTTGTCCTGTTTTTTACCGGCCCCAAAATCGGACACTGCATCCTTTTCGGGTGCATCGGACAAATTTGAACAGAAACTAATCCGGTTTGGTTAGGAGCAGTTAACATGGGGGTCAATGGAGCCGGATCCGTGAAAAAACAGGATACTTTCCCAGATCTGTTTTTAATTACTGAGAAGACATCCAGAGCTCTTCCCAGCCCATTTTCCATTCTGGATTATGCAGAATCTATCTCTATCTCTCCCTCTCTTTCTCTGGACCCGGACTGACATCACCATGATTTCCTATGGGAGAATACATTGCTGCATCATTTATATAGCTAGAATGAATCCTGCAAAAAACAGGATCTGAGGTCTTATTTGCCATCCAGTTATACACATCCGTTTTTATCCGTTCCTGTCCGGGTGGACCAGCAAAAACCAGGATCCACCCGGACAGCCAAAAAATGTGATGTGAATTCAGCCTCAGTCATTAACCCCTTGCCAACCTTTGATTTTGTACAACGTCATGGCGGTTACCAGGGCCCATTGCCGTGGTAACCGCCATCGGGCCCCGGTGTTCTGTGATTCTTATCACAGAGCACTGGGACTTCATGTCAGGGGGTTGGATTCCCCACCCAGCCCCCATGATCACAGTAATTGGCTGTTTGAACAGTCAGTCACAGTGATCGTCACTCATAGCTCCTTTCATATGCTGGAGTGCTGGAGGGGGCGGGTATTGCCCCCTCCACACTGATGGGAAGTGATCTGATGATCACTCTCATCATCAGCTAAAGCATCATAGTGGTGGTGCAGGCCCATATTGCAGCCGTTCCCCCTGCATGGAGACCAGGCTGCAGTGAAGCGATCTGACAGGCAGGCACAGTGAACACATGGAGATCTGCCATACAGTGCACTATGACCCCAGACACTACAACAAGAGGATTCTTGATCCCTTGTTGTAGTCTCTGGGGTCCCGGTGATAGTGTACTGTATGGCAGATCATTGTCATACACTGCACAATCACCCGGACCCAAGAGACTACAACAAGGGATCAAGTATCCTCTTGCTGCAGTCTCTGGGTTCATAGTGATGATGCACTGTATGGCAGATCATTGCCATACAGTGCACAATCACCGTGACCCCAGAGATGGCAACAAGAGGACGTTTGATCGCTTTCTGCAGTCTCTGGATGTACCAGAGTCGATCGAGCATCGTGAAACAATCGTTGTGGACTATGTCGGAGGGCAAAATAAAGATGAAGTCTGAATTTGTGTTTTTTTCTAATAAAAAGATTTTTCTCTGTATAGTGTATTATTTGACTATTTACTAGAGATTCCTAATGGCCGGGTCTAATATTAACCTGACATTATGAATCTTGGGCTTAGTGCCAGCAGCCAATAAAAAAGCTGGCATTAACCCCTTTATTACTCTGGTTGCCACCGGCACCAGGGCAACTGGAAGAGTCTGGGTACAGCACCAGAAAATGGCACTTCAATGAATGCACCATTTTCTGGGGCAGCTGCGGGCTGCAATTCACAGCATGGGGGCCCAGAATGCTTGGGCTTCTACATGCTGAGGATTCCAGCCCCCAGCTGCCTAGTTGTACCTGGCTGGACCAAAAATATAGCTAAGCTCCACTTCGTTTTTTTTTCAAATTCTATAAAAAAAATTATGTCGGGCTTCGCTGTATTTTTGGTTGACAGCCAAGGACAATTAGGCAGCTAAGGGTTGGTGGCAGGCCATAGATGCCAAGTTGTATCTGGCTGGCAACCAAAAATACGGAGAAGCCCATGTCTTTTTTTTTTAATTATTTCTACAACTAAAAAAGATGTGGAGCTTTGCCATAATTTTTGTTGCCAACCAGGTACAACTTGGCAGCTGCGGGCTAGAATCCTCAGCGTAGTCAGGCCCAAACATTATGGGCACCCCATGCTGTGAATTGCAGCCCACAGCCACCCCAGAAAATAGTGCATTCATTAGAGGCGCCATTTCCTGGTGCTGTACCCAAGCTCTTCCAGTTGCACTGGTGCTGGTGGTAAACTGGGTAAACAAGGGGTTAATTCCACTTTTTTATTGGCAGCTGGCCCTAAAAGCCTGAGATTCATAATGTTGGGCTAATGTTAGATCTCAGCATAAGGAATCTATAGCAAAAAGTAAATAATACATAACACTCAGAGAAAAATAATTTTATTAGAAAAAACAAATATCTCAACTCCATCATTATTACTCCCACATAACCCTCCTTGATCCTTCATCCAGAGTCTGCAGGGAAAGAAGAAGCGTCCTCTCCCTGCAGTCTGCAATCACACTAACTGCAGGGACTCAAGGGGTGACATCACCCAAGGCAGTCAGAGACTGCCACAGGGAAGTGTTGACGTCAATCGCTAAATCACCAGGGTTCCCCAGGGCAGTGAACTCAAAATGTTATCACTTGTGGGGAGTTTCCGCTGTTTAGGCACATCACAGGCTATCCAAACAGAACATGACACCCACAGACCATGCTATCAAAATCTGTATTCCAAATTGTCACTCCCTCCTTTCAGAGCCCAGCTGTGTGCCCAAACTGTGGTTTTCTGCTTTATAAATTGCAGCAGATCCGCTGCTGACCGCATTTTTTTCGTGGCCGCAACTGCCGCAAGTGCTGGAGCCGCAGCTATACCGGACTTGCTGCACCTGCCACAAGCCCCATAGACAATGCATGGGGCTTGCCGCAAGTGAGACACAAGTGAGGCCGTTAGGCAGCAGATGCAGTACATCTGCCAGATCTGCCGCAATTTGTAAAAAATGCTAGTGTGAAAGTGGACTTAGGGTACCTTTACATGCAGCAACCACGGCGAGAAATGTGGCAGCAATATTGCGACGTGGAAATATTGCTGCCACATTTCCACCCAATTGCCTCCTTATTGGAGCGTGTAAAATGGGAACTTGGCTCTGATATGTAGCCTCGCTCCGGTCACCTGGTTTCAGAGTACTGCTCTAAAATCGAAACCAGGCGACATTGGTTTTATTGCCGCCAAATTCCCCATTTACACGCTGCTATAAGGAGGCAATTTGGCGGCGATAATTCCAGCGAGGAATATTGCCGCCAAAAATGCCTCCCGCGGTTGCGACGTGTAAAGGTACCCTTAGCCATGCAGATGTGTAACAAAACTTCACTAATAATGTATCAAAAATGCACTGTGTGCACATGACCTTACTCTCCTTTGACCCATCTAGTGCTTGTGGCAACAGATTAAAACCGCTGCTAGCAGTGGTTTTTAAGCTCAAAGCAAGTGCCATATCGCAGCAAAACCGCAAGTGCCACACATGTCCGCAAGTCCCATAGGGAATGCCTAAGGCCGAACGCAGTCTTGCTGCGATTTTGTCTCAAGTGTCCCACCTTTTGGCAGATCAGGCAAAACTGCCTGATTTCCCGTAAAGGTACTGTCACACGCGACAATATTGCTTGTAATTTCACTTGCAATTTGCTGGTTGCAGTGAAATCATGGACACATTGTTCTATTTTGTTGCCGTGTACAAATGGAACAATGTGTCCATGATTTCACTGCAACCAGCAAATTGCCAGTGATATTGCCGCATGTGACGGTACCAAGTGCTACAAACCACTAATGTGAAAGTAGTCCCACTTTTCAACTAGCGTTTCAGTAAAACATCAGATGGAAAATACAATGGGAGGCCGATTACAGTATATGTGCATGGGGCATTCTAATACTGAGTGCACACCAAAAGCACTACACTTTTTGTGAAAGAAATATAACAATTTACACATGGGAAAGCAGTTTATTTACTTTAGTCAGAATACACTTTCCATCTCATTGTTTAAGACTCACTGGAAAGCTCAATGTGTGATTCAATAGAAAGAATAACTGTCACTTCCATGTAAAGAGACCACATCATATCTTATATTTGTGAAGCCAGCAGTTCTGCAGGTCAGGGATATCCTGAGAATCAACTCATCTGTTAAAGATAAAAGAATAACTGTAAATGCATTAACATTGGAAGCGGCATGAAAAACTCATATAAAATACCAGCATTTTTAATGGTAACATACAATTTTATTTTACATCAGTTTATCATGTGTTTTGGGTGTTGTTTTCTTCTGCTGTCTTATTTTCTACATGCATTTTTTTCATGTTTTATCCGGAGCAAGCCATGTTTCAAGGAAAACTTGTTTGACTTCAAAGCGCCTTAAAATATGCTCCAAAATGCTCTGTTAGGGCTCGGACACCCTGGCGTGAAATTCGGACGTCTGCAATGCGAGTATATTGCATTGCAGTCGGACCAATGTTAGGCTAGGGCCACACTTGGAAAAATGCATCAGTTTACTGGATGCATTAATGGATCCAATCTTTTAACTTGCCATTTTCATGGCAATGAGCATAGTTTTTGGCTCAGTTAACACATACGTTATCGCTAGGTACATTTATGTACTTAGCGTTAACACATGGTACATATATGTACCATGCGTTAACGCATGTGTTTCCCGTAGGGACCCATGTTAAAACGCAAGTGTTTTTGAAAATGCACCCAAAAGCGTTGCAGACCATGTTTTTACTGGATTTGGAAAAAACGCAATCCGTTAAACGGATTGCACTTTGGAATTGCGTGTTTTGCTTTGGAGTCTATGCCTAGGGTCACACTTGAGCACTGGATCCGTTAAAAGCATCACTTTTTCCAAGTTGAAAATGTTGAAAAACTGATCCATTAACGGATCCATAGGCTCCAATGCAAAAACGCAGTGTCAAAATGCACTGCGAGCAGCGTTTCTGGGTGCCGTAAAACAACGCATAGCTTTTATTTAACATAGGGCCCTATGGGAAACGCATCTGTTAACGCATGGCACGTATAGGTACCATGCGTTAAAGCATGCGTTAATGCATAGCTTTTTTGGGATGCAATCATGGCAATCTACAATACCAGAATCAGGTTTTGAAAAGGCAGAAAAACTGCATGCCAAGTGTGACCTTAAAGGGAACCTGTCACCTAATTTATGGCCCCTAAACTATCACTACCTGCCCCTACAGACCCTAACTAGCTCCCTAACCATCCCTGCCTGTCCTAATAGGGCTTTATATAAGGTGAATTAAACACTTTAGAAACTTACATGATTAGTGGCAGTGGGGCGTTCCTGACAGTAGGGCGGGGTCCCCAGAGCCGCGCTCCCCCTGCCTCGCTCCCTTCCTAACGCCCTAATGGGCGGCATTGTGGATTTGAAGAGCGGGGGAGCCCAGTGGAATCATCCCGCCCCGCTCTTCATGACGCGACACCGGAAACCGCGTCATTTCCGGGTCGCGCATGCCCAGTGCGGCGGGTGAAGCCGACGCGAGTCCCGGCGTCGCTAGGAAACGATCGGCGTCTTCGGAAGGTGAGTATCGGCGGCCCCCCCCCCTCCCAAAACTGCACATATATATGTGTGTGTAATCCACATGTATATATGGATTACACACACATATATATATATTCACTTTGATTAGGCACATTTCATATGTGCATCTATATATATATACATATATATATATAGATGCACATATATATAGTTAGATTATATATATGTGTGTGTGCATGTGTATATATATATAATATATGCACACACACAAAAAAAATAATATATATATATATAGTTAGAGTATATTTATATTTGCATGTATATGTGCACATACATATATATATATATATATGTATATATAATCTATGTATGTGCACATATACATGCAAATATAAATATACTCTAACTATATATATATTATTTTTTTGTGTGTGTGTGTGCATATATTATATATATATATATGTATGTAACTATATATACACATATATATATGTGTGTATATATAGTTACATAGATTATATATATATATATATATATATAGAATACCTATAGATGCGTCATATATATACTGTATATATAAAGTGGATGCAGCTAATATATAGTGTGTATATATATATATATATATATATATATATATATATATATATATATGATGCATCTACTTTATATATATATATGTATATATATATATACAGTGTAGGGAGGCCCAAGCGTTCTGGGCCACCCCCGCTGAGAATTGCAGCTCGCAGCCGCCCCAGAATATTGCGCTTTTATAGAAGCGCAATATTCTGGAGCTGTACCCAGCTCTTCCAGCTGCCCTGTGGCGGTGGTAGACTGGGTAATAAGGGGTTAATGCCACCTTTATTTTAGCAGCTGGCACCAAGCCCGAGATTTATAATGTCGCACCAATGTTAGACATGGCCATTATGAATCTCTATTTAGTAGTAAAGAAGACACAACACCGAGAAAATTTTTTTTATTACAACAAAAAACACAAACACGTATTTTGACTCCATCTTTATTACTCCCACATACCCATCCAGGATCCTGGTAGAGGTCCGTCCGTTAGTGAAGATTCCCTAAAAATTATATTTGAAGGCTCGTGCAGTGAAGCATTCATGGTCTGTGTCACCTGAGGTCGGATAAAGCAATGTGTTTCTCTGACCTCATGTGAAACTTCCCACTTCACAGCGTGACCCACATAGAGTGAGTTTTCTGTTACCGATGTGAACAGGGTGACATCAGTGTAGATCACCTGAGGTCAGGTAGAGTGACGAGGATTAACTCTGACCTCAGGTGAAGTTTACTGCGTCACCCAGGTCCCAGCGTTACACAAAACTCACAGACCCTCTCACCCTCAGTCTCTCTCTCTACAATATATATATATATATATATATATATATATATGTGTGTATATACACATATACACACACACAAGTATATATATATACATGCACACATATACATAGATAATGTGTGTATACTGATATGTATGTCTGTATATACAGCTATGTATTTATACATATATATATACATACACACGTATATGTATGTGTGTATAAGAATGTGTGTGTATCTGTGTGTGTGTGTATATATATATATATATATGTATTTCTGTGCATATAGATATATATACATGTGTATATATACATATCTATAGATACAGATATATATTACTATATACACACATTATGTATATATGTGGCTAATCATATGTATACCCGTGTGTATATATTCATATGCACACATATACATATATATTTATATGTCTTAGTATCCACATATATGTATATGTATATACAGTGCCTACAAGTAGTATTCAACCCCCTGCAGATTTAGGTGGTTTGATAAGATGCAAATAAGTTAGAGCCTTCAAACTGCAAACGAGAGTAGGATTTATTAACAGAAGCATAAATCTTACAAACCAAAAAGTTATGTTGCTCAGTTGAATTTTAATAAATTTTAAACATAAAAGTGTGGGTCAATTATTATTCAACCCCTAGGTTTAATATTTTGTGGAATAACCCTTGTTTGCAATTACAGCTAATAATCGTCTTTTATAAGACCTGATCAGGCCGGCACAGGTCTCTGGAGTTATCTTGGCCCACTCCTCCATGCAGATCTTCTCCAAGTTATCTAGGTACTTTGGGTGTCCCATGTGGACTTTAATCTTGAGCTCCTTCCACAAGTTTTCAATTGGGTTAAGGTCAGGAGACTGACTAGGCCACTCCAACACCTTGATTTTTTCCCTCTTGAACCAGGCCTTGGTTTTCTTGGCTGTGTGCTTTGGGTCGTTGTCTTGTTGGAAGATGAAATTACGACCCATCTTAAGATCCTTGATGGAGGAGCGGAGGTTCTTGGCCAAAATCTCCAGGTGGGCCGTGCTATCCATCTTCCCATGGATGCGGACCAGATGGCCAGGCCCCTTGGCTGAGAAACAGCCCCACAGCATGATGCTGCCACCACCATGCTTGACTGTAGGGATGGTATTCTTGGGGTCGTATGCAGTGCCATCCAGTCTCCAAACGTCACGTGTGTGGTTGGCACCAAAGATCTCGATCTTGGTCTCATCAGACCATAGAACCTTGAACCAGTCTGTCTCAGAGTCCTCCAAGTGATCATGAGCAAACTGTAGACGAGCCTTGACATGATGCTTTGAAAGTAAAGGTACCTTACGGGCTCATCTGGAACGGAGACCATTGCGGTGGAGTACGTTACTTATGGTATTGACTGAAACCAATGTCCCCACTGCCATGAGATCTTCCCGGAGCTCCTTCCTTGTTGTCCTTGGGTTAGCCTTGACTCTTCGGACAAGCCTGGCCTCGGCATGGGAGGAAACTTTCAAAGGCTGTCCAGGCCGTGGAAGGCTAACAGTAGTTCCATAAGCCTTCCACTTCCGGATGATGCTCCCAACAGTGGAGACAGGTAGGCCCAACTCCTTGGAAAGGGTTTTGTACCCCTTGCCAGCCTTGTGACCCTCCACGATCTTGTCTCTGATGGCCTTGGAATGCTCCTTTGTCTTTCCCATGTTGACCATGTATGAGTGCTGTTCACAAGTTTGGGGAGGGTCTTAAATAGTCAGAAAAGGCTGGCAAAAGAGATAATTAATCCACACATGTGAAGCTCATTGTTCTTTGTGCCTGAACTACTTCTTAATACTTTAGGGGGACCAAACAGAATGCTGGTGGTTTGAGGGGTTGAATAATAATTGACCCACACTTTTATGGTTAAAATTTATTAAGATTCAACTGAGCAACATAACATTTTGGTTTGTAAGATTTATGCTTCTGTTAATAAATCCTACTCTCGTTTGCAGTTTGAAGGCTCTAACTTATTTGCATCTTATCAAACCACCTAAATCTGCAGGGGGTTGAATACTACTTGTAGGCACTGTACATTTACACACATATGCATAATATGTGTCATTTACTATATATTTCTGTATATATATATATATATATAGATTCATCATATCTATAGATGCACCATATATATATACTATATATATATATATACACTGTATATATATATATATATATATATGTAAAGTAGATGCATCATATATATATATATATATATATATATATATATATATATACACTATATATTAGCTGCATCCACTTTATATATACAGTATATATATATGACGCATCTATAGGTATTCTATATATATATATATATATATAATCTATCTAACCATATATACACACATATATATATGTGTATATATAGTTACATACATATATATATATATATATATATAATATATGCACACACACACACAAAAAAATAATATATATATATAGTTAGAGTATATTTATATTTGCATGTATATGTGCACATACATAGATTATATATACATATATATATATATATGTATGTGCACACATACATGCAAATATAAATATACTCTAACACTATATCTATATATTATTTTTTTTGTGTGTGAGTGCATATATTATATATATATATATATATATGTGCACACACATATATATATATATATATATATATATATACATGCACACACACATATATATAATCTAACTATATATATGTGCATCTATATATATATATATATATATATATATATATATACTAGCTGTGAGCCCGATGCAAATGCATCGAGATTCTAGAATGTGCATTAATTTGATTATAGTAGTTATAGCTGTTAGCCTGATGCAAATGCATCGGGTATCTAAAATATGTTTATTGTTTTTTTAAAGATTTTTAAATAATAATCGCATCATCAATAGCAATAATATAAGCCATAGCATTATTATTAGCAGTAATAGCAGTATTAATAGCATTATTAGCAGTATTATGAGCATAAATAACAGTATTAATAGCATTAATAGCATTATTATTAGCATTAATAGCATTATTAATAGCATTATTAGCATTAATAATAGCATTAATAACATTATTAATAGCATTAATAGCATTATTATTAGCATTAATAGCATTAATAATAGCATTAATAATAGCATTAATAACATTATGAATAGCATTAATAGCATTATTATTAGCATTAATAGCATTAATAATAGCATTATTAGCATTAATAATAGCATTAATAACATTATTAATAGCATTAATAGCATTATTATTAGCATTAATAGCATTATTAATAGCATTAATAGGATACATATTAGCATTAATAGCATTAATAGCATAATTAATAGCATTAATAGCATTATTAATAGCATTAATAGCATTATTATTAGCATTATTAGCATTAATAATGGCATTATTAGCATTAATAATAGCATTAATAACATTATTAATAGCATTATTATTAACAATAATAGCATTATTATTAGCATTAATAGCATTAATAATGCCATTAATAGGATAAATATTAGCATTAATAGCATTAATAGCATAATTAATAGCATTAATAGCATTATTAATAGCATTAATAGCATTATTATTAGCATTAATAGCATTAATAGGATAAATATTAGCATTAATAGCATAATTAATAGCATTAATAGCATTATTAATAGCATTAATAACATTATTATTAGCATTAATAGCATTAATAATAGCATTATTAGCATTAATAATAACATTAATAACATTATTAATAGCATTAATAGCATTATTATTAGCATTAATAGCATTATTATTAGCATTAATAGCATTAATAATACCATGAATAGGATAAATATTAGCATTAATAGCAATAATA
This sequence comes from Allobates femoralis, assembly GCA_033576535.1. NCBI lineage: Eukaryota > Metazoa > Chordata > Amphibia > Anura > Aromobatidae > Allobates > Allobates femoralis. The sequence goes on from JARQOC010000002.1 coordinate 617,017,728, forward strand.
GCATAATTAATAGCATTAATAGCATTATTAATAGCATTAATAGCTTTAATAGGATAAATATTAGCATTAATAGCATTATTAATAGTATTAATAGCATTAATAGGATAAATATTAGCATTAATAGCATAATTAATAGCATTAATAGCATTATTAATAGCATTAATAGCATTATTATTAGCATTAATAGCATTAATAATAGCATTATTAGCATTAATAATAGCATTAATAACATTATTAATAGCATTAATAGCATTATTATTAGCATTAATAGCATTAATAATGCCATTAATAGGATAAATATTAGCATTAATAGCATTAATAGCATAATTAATAGCATTAATAGCATTATTAATAGCATTAATCGCATTATTATTAGCATTAATAGCATTAATAATAGCATTATTAGCATTAATAATAGCATTACTAACATTATTAATAGCATTAATAGCATTATTATTAGCATTAATAGCATTAATAACATTATTATTAGCATTAATAGCATTAATAATACCATGAATAGGATAAATATTAGCATTAATAGCATTAATAGCATAATTAATAGCATTAATAGCATTATTATTAGCATTAATAGCATTAATAGGAGAAATATTAGCATTAATAGCATAATTAATAGCATTAATAGCATTATTAATAGCATTAATAACATTATTATTAGCATTAATAGCATTAATATTAGCATTATTAGCATTAATAATAGCATTAATAACATTATTAATAGCATTAATAGCATTATTATTAGCATTAATAGCATTAATAATGCCATTAATAGGATAAATATTAGTATTAATAGCATAATTAATAGCATTAATAGCATTATTAATAGCATTATTATTAGCATTAATAGCATTAATAGGATAAATATTAGCATTAATAGCATTAATAGCATAATTAATAGCATTAATAGCATTATTAATAGCATTAATCGCATTATTATTAGCATTAATAGCATTAATAATAGCATTATTAGCATTAATAATAGCATTAATAACATTATTATTAGCATTAATAGCATTAATAGCATTAATAATACCATGAATAGGATAAACATTAGCATTAATAGCATTAATAGCATAATTAATAGCATTAATAGCATTATTAATAGCATTAATAGCATTATTTATTAGCATTAATAGCATTAATAATAGCATTATTAGCATTAATAATAGCATTAATAACATTATTAATAGCATTAATAGCATTATTATTAGCATTAATAGCATTAATAATAGCATTAATAACATTATTATTAGCATTAATAGCATAATTATTAGCATTAATAGCATTATTATTAGCAGTAATATCATTATTATTAGCATTTTTTTTTTTAATTATTATTTTTTATTTAATTATTTATTATTTTTTATTTATTTTTTTATTATATTTTAATTATTTTTATTATTATTAAATTTATTATTTAGGCTGAGACCCAGTTCTCTTTCAGGTCCGCTAAAGGGCTGATATAATTAGCATATATTTAATTTTTTTATTATTATTTTTATTGAATTATTTATTATTTTTAATTTATTTTTTTATTATTTTTTAATTATTTTTTAATTATTTTTTTTATTATTTAATTTATTTATTTTTTTAAGTGAGAGTGAGACACAGTTCTCATTCAGGTCCGCATTTTTTTTTTTTATTATTATTATTTTTATTAAATTATTTAATATTTTTTATTTATTTTTTTATTATTTTTTAATTATTTTTTAATTATTTTTTTTATTATTTAATTAATTTATTTTTTTAAGTGAGAGTGAGACACAGTTCTCATTCAGGTCCGCATTTATTTATTTTTTTTATTATTATTTTTATTTAATTATTTAATATTTTTTATTTATTTTTTTATTATTTTTTAATTATTTTTAAATCATTTTTTTAATTATTTAATTTATTTATTTTTTTTAAGTCAGACTGAGACACAGTTCTCATTCAGGTCCGCCTTTTTTTTTTTTTTAAATTATTATTTTTATTTAATTATTTATTATTTTTTAATTATTTTTTAATTATTTTTAAATTATTTTAAAATTATTTTTTTTATTATTAAATTTATTTATTTTTTTACTTGCGAGAGTGAGACACAGTTCTCATTGCGGTCCGCCTTTTTTTTTCCCATTGACATACATTACCGGTGTGTCGGCGATTTTATGGCCGGCCACCTGGTTCTATTTGTCGGCCTTAAAATCGCGGACACACCGCTAATGCATGTCTATGGGCAGTCAGCTCGAATTCTGATTGGTCGGCGTTCAATCCGAAATCGGGCTGACTGCCCATAGAGATGCATTAGCGGTGTGTCCGCGATTTTAGGGCCGACAAATAGAACCAGGTGGGCGGCCATAAAATCGCTGACACACCGGTAATGTATGTCAATGGGGAAAAAAAGGCGGACCTGAATGAGAACTGCGTCTCAGTTTTGAGGGGCTCTTCTGATTGGCTGAGGGCAGTATACAGCGACCAATCAGAAGAGGGCCTCAGATCTCATTAAGGTAGAATGGCGGATTTTTCGTCCATTGTATCTTAATGAGAAGGAAGAGGACGTCGAAGGTGGAAGTTAGCGAAAAGAAGACAGAAGATCCCCGGGGCCGGACGAAGAGGCGGAAAGAAGAGAGAAGACCCCCGGGGCCGGAGGAAGAGGACGCCTGGCCGGACGGAGGATCAGATGACAAAGAAGACATGTAAGTATGTGCGGACATGGGGGGGCTGTGCGGACATGGGGTCGGGCTGTGCGGACATGGGGTCGGGCTGTGCAGACATGGGGTCGGGCTGTGCGGACATAGGGGTCGGGCTGTGCGGACATAGGGGTCGGGCTGTGCGGACATAGGGGTCGGGCTGTGCGGACATAGGGGTCGGGCTGTGCGGACATAGGGGTCGGGCTGTGCGGACATAGGGGTCGGGCTGTGCGGACATAGGGGTCGGGCTGTGCGGACATAGGGGGCGGTGTGCGGACATAGGGGGCGGGCTGTGCGGACATAGGGGGCGGGCTGTGCGGACATAGGGGGCGGGCTGTGCGGACATAGGGGGCGGGCTGTGCGGACATAGGGGGCGGGCTGTGCGGACATAGGGGGCGGGCTGTGCGGACATAGGGGGCGGGCTGTGCGGACATTAGTGGGAGTTGTGTTTTTGCGGGGTGGCTGTGCGGACATAGGGGGCGGGCTGTGCGGACATAGGGGGCGGGCTGTGCGGACATAGGGGGCGGGCTGTGCGGACATAGGGGGCGGGCTGTGCGGACATAGGGGGCGGGCTGTGCGGACATAGGGGGCGGGCTGTGCGGACATAAGGGGCGGGCTGTGCGGACATAGGGGGCGGGCTGTGCGGACATAGGGGGCGGGCTGTGCGGACATAGGGGGCGGGCTGTGCGGACATAGGGGGCGGGCTGTGCGGACATTAGTGGGAGTTGTGTTTTTGCGGGGTGGCTGTGCGGACATAGGGGGCGGGCTGTGCGGACATAGGGGGCGGGCTGTGCGGACATAGGGGGCGGGCTGTGCGGACATAGGGGGCGGGCTGTGCGGACATAGGGGGCGGGCTGTGCGGACATTAGTGGGAGTTGTGTTTTTGCGGGGTGGCTGTGCGGACAGAGGGGCGGGCTGTGCGGACATAGGGGGCGGGCTGTGCGGACATAGGGGGCGGGCTGTGCGGACATAGGGGGCGGGCTGTGCGGACATAGGGGGCGGGCTGTGCGGACATAGGGGGCGGGCTGTGCGGACATAGGGGGCGGGCTGTGCGGACATAGGGGGCGGGCTGTGCGGACATAGGGGGCGGGCTGTGCGGACATAGGGGCCGGGCTGTGCGGACATAGGGGTCGGGCTGTGCGGAGGCGGGTAGCGATTTGCGGCTCAGGCAGCGACTCGCAATGGCCTCGCGGCCATTGCTCGCGCTACCTGAGCGGTAAATCGCTAAGGTTGTAGCCGAGGCTGTGGATGGATTTTGGGCCAGCGGCTCGCAATGGCCGCTTCGCGGCCATTGCTCGCCCTGGGCCAGCGACTCGCAATGGCCTCGCGGCCATTGCTCGCGCAGCATTGGGCGCTTCGCGCCCAATGTTAAATTCGTATCCACATGACGACATCGGAAAGTGCGCGCGGAGGGGCGCTTTTCCGATTCGCGATTATATAATAGATATATATATATATATATATATATATATAGATGAACATATGAAATGTGCCTAATCAAAGTGAATATATATATATGTGTGTGTAATCCATATATACATGTGGATTACACACACATATATATGTGCAGTTTTGGGAGGGGGGGGGCCGCCGATACTCACCTTCCGAAGACGCCGATCGTTGCCTAGCGACGCCGGGACTCGCGTCGGCTTCACCCTCCGCACTGGGCATGCGCGGACCGGAAATGACGCGGTTTCCGGTCTCGCGTCATGAAGAGCGGGGCGGGATGATTCCACTGGGCTCCCCCGCTCTTCAAATCCACAATGCCGCCCATTAGGGCGTTAGGAAGGGAGCGAGGCGGGGGGAGCGCGGCTCTGGGGACCCCGCCCTACTGTCAGGAACGCCCCACTGCCACAGATCATGTAAGTTTCTAAAGTGTTTAATTCACCTTATATAAAGCCCTATTAGGACAGGCAGGGATGGTTAGGGAGCTAGTTAGGGTCTGTAGGGGCAGGTAGTGATAGTTTAGGGGCCATAGATTAGGTGACAGGTTCCCTTTAACCTTAACGGATCAGTTTTTCAAGATCTCACCATGTCAAAAACTGCATCAAGTTACTGGATGCATGACGCAAGTAGGGGCCTAGCCTTAGTCAATGTCCGAGAACACATTTCCGAGTGTCAGACTTTTTTTTCTCGTCTGATTCACAGATGACAAATCAGTCACAACATGCTGCAACAGTATGCGAGTGTCGGATGAGACTCGCCAATGCAAGTTTATGGGTCCAACAAAAAAGATGTACCACACTCGGACCACACACGAACCATCTGAGTCAGATACGATTTTTAATTGATACATTATCATTCTGTAGCTAAGACAACTGTAAAAAATGCTCCTTTAAATGCTAATACAGTAAATAGCTGCTGAGTAAAAAAACGGATGTCAGAATGTGTCAGCAGCGGTTAATGCAGTTTTTTAATAAAAGTCGTCAATTACCTCTATTCATTAAATTACTGTATTTTACGGCGGTGTGCAGGACTCAGGAGGAGCTGTCTATGGTCATGTAATGTAACAGCATGAATTTATAGCCCTAGTCCTTGGTACTTAAAGCTTACGCTGTTACAGTGCAGGAGCTGTCCATGGTCCTTATCGTTATAGCTGGCTGCTGATGGCAATCTGAACAGATTCAGCACCCAGCTATAACGATCAGGACTATGGATAGCTCCTGTATTGTAGCAGCATGAACAGCTGTTTCCAGGGATATACATTCACGCTGTTACAGTACAGGACTATGGGCAGCTCCTCCTGAGTCCTGCAGCTGGCCAGAAAATACAGAAATGTAATGAATAGCGGTAATTGCCAGCTTTTATTAAAAAACTGCAATAACCCCTGCTAACACATTCTGACATGTCAGTTTGTGTCCAGGGAGTGTGGACAAAACTGGACACAAACTGGCATGACAGAAACATGGGGTTAAACATACATAACCGGCTTATTAACCGCATCTGCAGCCTCCCGGTTGACATGCAGCACAGAGGCTGCAGATGGGGTTAATATGCCAGTTAACCCTGGAAAATTCAAACACCGCTGCTTGACAGCAGCGGTGTTTGAATACATCGGTAAATGCTGTGGCGGTCCAGAAGTTTGGTTGGCAGGATTACATGCTGAGAAATCCCGCTGACCAAACTTCAGGACCGTGGACAGCATCACACTGACACTCACCACACACTCACTCATGCAGCACACTCACAGCACACTCACATGCAGAAATCCTTGCACACACATGCACCACACTTGCACCACACTAACAAAAAACACGCACAACACTTGCATCACTGCCATGCATCAAACACGCTCTGTGTTTGATGCATAACAGTGTGCCTCCAACTTAAGAGTACATCATGTGTTTTATTGGTCACTATAGACCAGTGGTAGGGAACTCCAGGCCTCGAGAACCACTGGTCAGGTTTTCAGGATTTCCTTAGTATTGCACAGATGATAATATGATCAATTGCACTGGTGATGATTCTAATGCCTGTGCAATACTAAGGAAATCCTGAAAACATGCACTGTTTGTGGCTCTGGATGCCTGGAGTTGCCTACCCCTGCTATAGATTTTAGCTTAATAATGACCAAGCACCATTGATTGTAATGGTCTTTGGTCAAAGGCTTTAATTCTGCATCATTGATTTATAATGTGTGATAAATGCTACTTATCCAGTCTAGTAGGAGTAGGTCGAGTTTTCTGCTGTTATACAGAGCTGGCAATCCTGGGGAGAAGGTAGAGTTGGCTTATTACCCCATCTGTCTTCACTTTTGCTGGCCACATAGCCTTAGGCACTGAATAAACATTTTGCCACCATAGCAGAGATGCTGAATACTAGCAGACTCAGCGCAGCCATGCCAATAACTTTTGTTTTCACCATGTTTCCCCAAAAATAAGGCACCCCCCCTAAAATAAGTCATACTAGGTGGGTTTGCTACCCTGCTGAATATAAGGCACCCCTGAAATTAAGGCATACCAGTATATTGCAGGACTGCATGCCCGCCGATCAGAAGACAGAGGGCATGCAGCTGTGAGTCATCCTCCAGCCCCCTGCCATTGTGCTGGTGCCCACTGCTGTCCTGGTGCCCACAGGCTGCTGTCGGGTGGCCAATCACAGACTGCCGCTGGGTGGCCAATCACAGGCCAGTAACCGAGGGCCCATCACAGGCTAGCAGCTAACGTTGGTGCATAACATCAGCTGGTGGCCTGTGATAGGCTGCCTGGTGACAGCCTGTGTTTGGCCACCTGGAGATAGTCTATGATTGGCCAACCGGTGGCAGCCTGTGATTGGCCACCCGGTGGCAGCCTGTGATTGGCCACCCGGCGGCAGCCTGTGATTGGCCACACCGGCGGCACTGTACACATATGGCTTCTGAGGGACAAGGATGAGAGCAGTGTATGGATCGGAATATATTGACCAGTGGGCACTGAGACAACGGCGGGGGGCAGGGAGCTGAAAGCTGATGAGCAGTGTCCCTGTGTGTGTGTTGCTGTGTGTGTGAGTGTCCCTGTGTGTGAGTGTTCCTGTGTGTGTGTCCCTGTGTTTGTGTGTGTCTTTTGATGCTGATACCCGTATTGGGAAATGATGGGGTTGATGAGGATACTCATATTGGGAGATGATGGGGATACTGTATTGGGGCTGCAAGGGGATGATGGGGATACCATATTGGGGGCTGCAAGGGGATGATGGATGGGGATACCGTATTGGGACTGCAAGGTGATGATGGGGATACTGTAATATGGGCTGCAAGGGGATGGTGTAGATACCGTAATAAGGGCTGCAAGGGGATGATGAGGATACCTTAATGGAGGCTGCAAGGGGATGATGGGGATACCGTATTGGAGCTGCAAGGGGATGATGGGGATACCATATTGAGGTCTGCAGGGAGATTATGGGGATACTGTAATGGGGGCTGCAATGGGATGATAAATGTTCATTTTTTTTTGTTCAGCAATAAATGTGAATTCTTCTTCATGAAAAAATAAGACATCTTCTGAAAATAAGACATAGTGCATCTTTGGGAGTAAAAATTAATATAAGACACTGTCTATTTTGGGGAAACAGGGTAACTGTAAAAGGGGTTCCTGAACAGGTTATTTGGTGTGAAAAATGAACAACAAAAAGTAAATATAAATTACAAAAAATAAATTTTTTCTATATTTTCTTAGAAAAAGAATTATATCAATTACGCAAATTGTTTCTTCAGGGAGGAAGTAGACGAACTCTAGCGCCACCTATTGACAATAGTAATCCTAAGAATCAAAATTGACTCTTAAACAAGCCTTTCAATATGACAAGATTTATGCAACATCAGAACCTCAATCTGCAGACACTGTATTTCGGGGTGATTGCCCTTCATCAGTGCAAGGTATGGGATCTGATATGGGTCTGAGCAACAGCTGAAGACGTTCCATGAACACTTTAATCAGTTTCATCCCACCATCAACCTAACACTCAACTACTCCTGCACTGAAATCAGCTTTCTGGACACCAGAAACAATGAAATAGTACTTGTTGAAACCATGACCCCAGATTGTTCCAGGTTGGCTTTCAGATCTTTGTATGTTTGACGTGGTGTTTTTTCCACCATTCGCACCAACCTTTGAAGACATCTCTTGTCAATTTCCCTCTTTCCCCCATGTCCAGGGAGGCCTTTGACTGTTTCATGCTTTTTAAAACATTGAAGTCATCATTCATTGGCTAATTCATGTCACATAAGCACTGACAATTTATCACAGGTGATTCTCCTTTGTTTCTGATTTGTGACCTGCCTGATCCTTGATATCCAGCTTACATTACCCATCTTAAAGGAGCATGATGTCAGCTTAGACACCCTAATTTTAGCAATGCATCTCTTATGGCCACTTTACACGCAGCTACAGGTAACAGGTTTTCCACAGGTAACTTACTGGTTGCAGTGAAATCATGGAGACATTATTCCATTTGTACACAGCAACAAGATAGAACCATGTCTCCATGATTTCACTGCAGCCAGTAAGTTACCTGTGGAAAACCCGTTACCTGTAGCTGCGTGTAAAGTGGCTATTAGGCTGCTTTCACATCAGCGTTTCTCGACATTTCCGGAAGATTCGGCAGTTTTGCCTGATCTTCTAGAAGCTGAAACACTTGCGGCAAGACTACGTTTGATCTAATGCATTCCCTGTGGGACTTGCGTACATGTGCAGCACTTGTAGTTTTGTCACGATCCGGACAAAAACTGCTGCTACCAGCGGTTTTTAGACTCACCGCAAGTGCAAAACCACAAGCGATGCACATGTCCGCAAGTCCCATAGGGAATGAATTAGGCCGAACACAGTCTTGCTGCAAGTAATCCGTAGGCGGCGGATCTGCCGTGAGTGCCAAGAAACGCAGATGTGAAAGAAGCCTAACAGAGCTTATGTAATTTTCACCTGGGAAGGATGGATGTTTCATCATTGACTGCTATGAGTAACTCTCCGAAATAAAAAAAATAATGCAATTGTATAACTTGTTCATAAGTAATTCTACCAACAGGAACACATGTATTGTCATATTGTACATAAACCTTAACCAACATGTACATTTCTGCCATAGTAAAGGATGATTTGGTCCCACCCCTTTTCATTGAAAAATGAAGAGCAGTGAGGACTTAGTAGCTTTGCATATGTTATACAAAAGATCTACATGTCTGTATGACCTCTGTAGAATAACACATCTAGTACATACATGTAGTATATACATATAGATTAGCGATCTGGCAGTGCAGCAGCCAAGTCCCTCTCAGTACACTTTAGTACTCACTAAAACAGCAAGATAAGTGATGTGTTTTGCCGAAAGGCCCATCATTATGTGAATAATGATCCCAATGTGATACATTCATATTTACACATGATTAACATGACATTATTGCACAAACAAAGGAGGATCATATGAGTGAATATAGTCAGAAAGTGTACACCCTCACTGGTAATATCTCCAAAAATATCTCTACATCATAAATGTCAGAAACCATGCCACAGTTTCTTGTTGAATTAAAAAATGTAAGGATTATTCCCATCTTCATAGATTAATATTGTTTTATAGTTCTTGTAAAAATAAGCGCTTTTGTAATTTACTGTTTGTTGAAGTTTACAAATGTTTATGAAAAATTGACACTTTCCTTTAACTTTCAGATTATTACTTAGGAGACCATTCATCATTGTTGCCTAACTTGGTAGTTTTTAAGCACTATACTAAAGAGGGAGGACGTAAGAGTGCTCACCCGCGATCTTGGCCAGCTTCAAAATAGTGCATACAAGCTCCATAGACTAGAGCTTGAAAGCACAACATATCTTCTGCTGTCTAGTACCGTGTTTTCTGAAAATATGATGGGGTCTGATAATATTTTTGTCTTCAACAGATGTGTTAGAACTTATTGTCGGAGGATGTCATATTTAGGGTTGATGTCGGTGATTGGGTCCCAATAAAAGAATAATGAATATTCAATTTTGAAAATTGTTTTTCAGTATTACAGTGGAGCTAGCTTGTGTTTTAGAGTTGCTGCAGTAACTCTAAGGTGTCACCGCATGTGTTCCACCCTTCAGGTGTGTGAGATACTGATGTGATGAGTTACAAGCTACTCTGTTTATTATAGCTCCCAATAAACCACATAGGCAATTTGAGTAAACCCCTTTCTTGGGATGTTTATTAAAAACTCGATGGCGGCCCGATTCTAAAGAATCGGGTAGTCTAGAATCCATATATAGTTTATTTACTAATAGTGAGTGCGGTGGCTCAGTGGTTAGCAGTGAGTGCGGTGGCTCAGTGGTTAGCAGTGAGTGCGGAGGCTCAGTGGTTAGCAGTGAGTGCGGTGGCTCAGTGGTTAGCAGTGAGTGCGGTTGCTCAGTGGTTAGCAGTGAGTGCGGTGGCTCAGTGGTTAGCAGTGAGTGAGGTGGCTCAGTGGTTAGCAGTGAGTGCGGTGGCTCAGTGGTTAGCAGTGAGTGCGATGGCTCAGTGGTTAGCAGTGAGTGCGGTGGCTCAGTGGTTAGCAGTGAGTGCGGTGGCTCAGTGGTTAGCAGTGAGTGCGGTGGCTCAGTGGTTAGCAGTGAGTGCGGTGGCTCTGTGGTTAGCAGTGAGTGCGGTGGCTCAGTGGTTAGCAGTGAGTGCGGTGGCTCAGTGGTTAGCAGTGAGTGCGTTGGCTCAGTGGTTAGCAGTGAGTGCAGTGGCTCAGTGGTTAGCAGTGAGTGTGGTGGCTCAGTGGTTAGCAGTGAGTGCGGTGGCTCAGTGGTTAGCAGTGTGTGCGGTGGCTCAGTGGTTAGCAGTGAGTGCGTTGGCTCAGTGGTTAGCAGTGAGTGCGGTGGCTCAGTGGTTAGCAGTGAGTGTGGTGGCTCAGTGGTTAGCAGTGAGTGCGGTGGCTCAGTGGTTAGCAGTGTGTGCGGTGGCTCAGTGGTTAGCAGTGAGTGCGGTGAGATTGGTCAGCACAGTGGCGTGGGCAGAGTGGTCAGCGCAGCGGCATGGGCAGAGTGGTCAGCACATACATACATACATACATACACACACACACACATACACACACTCCGCTATAGTTAGCACCGACCCTGCGTCTTCTCTGCCGGCTGGATCCTGAGTTGACATGTCGCCGCCCGTGGACGACTGGATCCAATATGGCGTCCAGGAAGTTTGGCGAGACTTCTTGGACGCTATATTGGATCCAGTAGTTCGGGGGTGGCGACATGTCGACTAAGGATCTAGGCGGCTGATGCAGGGCCGGTGGTAAGTATAGCGGAGTGTGTGTGTGTGTGTGTATGTGTGCGGACAAAGTGAGGGAAGTGCGGACAAAGTGAGGGAAGTGTGGACAAAGTGACGGAAGTGACTACATACACACATATATACACATACTGTACATTGCATATGGAGGGGTGAGGAGAGCGGAGGTTGGAGGGGTGAGGAGAGGTGAGGACAGGGGAGGCTGGAGGGGTGAGGAGAGGTGAGGATAGGGGAGGCTGGAGGAGTGAGGAGGGGTGAGGACAGGGGAGGCTGGAGGGGAGAGCGAAGGCTGGAGGGGAGAGCGGAGGCTGGAGGGGAGAGGGGAGGGTGGAGGGGAGAGCGGAGGCTGGAGGGCGGAGGCTGGAGGGGAGAGGGGAGGCTGGAGGGTGGAGGCTGGAGGGGAGAGGGGAGGCTGGAGGGCGGAGGCTGGAGCGGAGAGCGGAGGCTGGAGGGCGGATGCTGGAGGGGAGAGCGGAGGCTGGAGGGGAGAGCGGAGGCTGGAGGGCGGAGGCTGGAGGGGAGAGCGGAGGCTGGAGGGGAGAGCGGAGGCTGGAGGGGATAGGCGTAGCTGGGGTGCTCAGGGCCCTAGGACAAGATCAGCACCCAGGACCCCCATGTGAGGACTGGGGGGGGGTGCTGGGAGACAGATGTGAGGGCCGGGGGGGTGCAGACTCACCGCCCCCGGGGTGCGTCTGGTGTAGGAGGAGAGGAGGGGCGGGCAGAGCTGCCGGACATGAAGTCCTGTCCCCCTCCTCTCCGGGCGCGCTGTGGGCGGCTGGCAGCACGGGGCCCCCCAGGGGGTGGGGGCAATGGGCCCCTCATGCCGGGGGGCACGGGGCGCTCGGCCCCCCGGCCCCCCCGCTAGGTACGGTAGTGGGTGGAGGGGAGAGGCTGGAGGGCGGACGGAACTTCCGAGAGCGGAACGTTCCTCCGCCGCTCCCTGTAGCCGTGGGACCCCGCACTGTTGACGTCAGCACCATGGGTCCGGAGGCCATCACGGAAGTACTCCGGAAGTGGCCTTCAGCTTTTATATATTAGACTAGCTGTGAGCCCGATGCAAATGCATCGGGTGTCTAGAATTAATTTTAAATATTTTTTTTTTAAAAGATTTTATTAATAATGCAGTATAATAGCTAATATATATTAGCAATAGCATTATTAATGCATTAAGCATAATAATAGCAATAGCATTAATATTAGCATAATAGCATTAATACATTAATAGCATTATATAGCATAAAGATTATTAATAGCATTAATAGCATTAATAATACAATTATAGCATTAATAGCATTATTAATAGCATTAATGAATTAATGCATTAATAGATTATTAATAGCATTAATAGCATTAATAATAGCATTAAGCATTAATAGCATTATTAATAGCATTAATAGCATTAATAGCATTATATAATAGATTAATAGCATTAATAGATTATTAATAGCATTAATAGCATTATATAGCATTATAATAGCAATTAATAGCATTAATAGCATTATTAATAGCATAATAGCATTGTATATTAAGCTTAATAGCATTATTAATAGCGATTAATAGATTATTATTAGCATTATTAGCATTATTATAGCATTAATAGCATATTATTAGCATTAATAGCATTATTATAGCAGTAATAGCTGTTATTATTAGCATTAATAGCATTATATTATAGCATTAATAGCATTAATTATAGCATTAATAGCATTAATTATATTTTAATAGCATTATATTAGCATTAATAGCATTATTAATAGCATTAATAGCATTAATTAATACATTAATAGCATTAATAGCATTATTAATAGCATTAATAGCATTATTAATAGATTAATAGCATTAATAGCATTATTAATAGCATTAATAGCATTATTAATAGCATTAATAGCATTAATAGCATTATTAATAGCAATTAATAGCATTAAATAGCATTATTAATAGCATTAATAGCATTATTAATAGCATTAATAGCATTAATAGTATTATTAATAGCATTAATAGCATTATTAATAGCATTAATAGCATTAATAGATTATTATGCATTAATAGCATTATAGTATTATAAAGCATTAATAGCATTATTAATAGCATTAATAGCATTATTATATAGCATTAATATATTATATAGCATTAATAGCATATTATTAGCATTAATATAGCATTATTAATAGCAATATATTATTATTGCATTATAGCATTAATATTAGCATTATAGCAAATTATTAGCATAATTAGCATTATTATAGCATTAATAGCATTATTATAGCATTAATAATATTATAGCATTAATAGCATTAATAATACATAATAATAGCATTAATATTAGCATTAATAGCAGTAATAGCATTATTAATAGCATTAATAGCATTATTAATATAATTAATAGCATTAATAATACAATGAATAGCATTAATAGCATTAATATTATTATTAATAGCATTAATAGCATTATTAATAGCATTAATAGCATTAATAGCATTATTAATAGCATTAATAGCATTAATAGCATTATTAATAGCATTAATAGCATTAATAGTATTATTAATAGCATTAATAGCATTATTAAAAGCATTAATAGCACTATTGTTAGCATTAATAGCATTTTGATTAGCATAAATAGCATGATTATTAGCCTTAATAGCATTATTAATAGCGTTAATATGATTATTATTAGCATTATTAACATTAATATTAGCATTAATAGCATAATTCTTAGCAATAATAGCATAATTATTAGCATTAATAGCATTATTATTAGCAGTAATTGTTATTTTTATATTTATTTTATTTTATTTTTTTTTTTATATTTTTTTTTTTATTTGTTATTTTTAATTTTTTTTTAAGATTTTCGCGGCCGCACTTGCCGCAAGTGCAAAACCGCACTTGCCGCACCTGCCGCAAGTCCCCCTATACTTTCTATGGAGATTACCACAACCGCGCCGCAAGTGTAACCGCATCTGCCGCGTATGCGGCAAACGCGGCAGATGCGGTTACACTTGCGGCGTGGTTGCGGTAATCCCCATAGAAAGTATAGGGGGACTTGCGGCAGGTGCGGCAAATGCGGTTTTGCACTTGCGGTAGGTGCGGCCGCGAAAAAAAAACACGGCTGACTGCGTTGGGGGGGGTTGAATACTTTTTGGGGGGGGGTTGAATACTTTTGGGGGGGGTTGAATACTTTTTTGAGGGGGGTTGAATACTTTTTGGGGGGGTTGAATACTTTTTGGGGGGTGTTGAATACTTTTTGGGGGGTGTTGAATACTTTTTGGGGGGGGTTGAATATTTTTTGGGGGGTTGAATACTTTTTGGGGGGTGTTGAATACTTTTTGGGGGGTTTTGAATACTTTTTGGGGGTGTTGAATACTTTTTTGGGGGGGTTGAATACTTTTTGGGGGGTGTTGAATACTTTTTGGGGGGTTGAATACTTTTTGGGGGGTGATGAATACTTATTGGGGGTGTGTTGAATACTTTTTGGGGGGGTTGAATACTTTTTGGGGTTAATGTAATTAATATATTAATTTTATATATTTTTTTTTTTATTATGTTTTATTTCATTGTTTATTATTTATATTATTTATTTATTTATTTTTTTAGTATTTTTATTATTATTAAATTTAAAAAAACCGCACTTGCCGCACCTGCCGCAAGTCCCCCTATACTTTCTATGGGGATTACCGCAACCGCGCCGCAACCGTTACACTTGCGGCGCGGTTGCGGTAATCCCCATAGAAAGTATAGGGGGACTTGCGGCAGGTGCGGCGGCTGAGGTAGCGACTCGCAATGGCCTCGCGGCCATTGCTCGCGCTACCTCAGCGGTAAATCGCTAAGTTTGTGGCCGAGCCTCTGGTTCTATTTTCGGCCAGCGACTCGCAATGGCCGCTTTGCGGCCATTGCTCGCGCGTAGTGACGTCACATAGTGACAAAGCCACGGCGATTTCGGGGTCCGACACGATTTTGCCTACGGCAATTATAGAGTAGATATATAGCTTGTTACCACCCTGTTATTGTGTGGTTGGTGTTACTTGCTACAAATTATGTTAAAAACACTAAAATCATTATAATTACACTATAACAGTAATTTTTTAATTATATCTTACTGTATTTGTAAGAAGAGATATAATTAATATAAAATCAATAATATAAAGAGAGGTAAGGTTGTGTATGATCCTCCAAAATGAAGGGATGTGACTCTTCCTTTGGTCCTGCATAGGTAGAAAACTCAATGCTTGTGTCTGGTGGCGTTGTTAGGTCTTATGTTTGACTACTTCTCAAGTGGTTGTTTTTAGCTTGTTTCTGGTCTTAGATGAAAGTTTGCAGTACATCTAGAATAAAAGGGGTTTTTGTCAACACACCATCCTAAGTAGGTGGTGTTGGGTTTATTGGTATATTTGTTTGGTAATCTTTTTCTTGTTACCTTTCGGTGTTGATGTAAACATTCTACCCCTCAGGGTTGTGGTTGTGACAAATAAGACGGAACAAGTATGTGATCTCCTAGTATATTATTTTTATTATTATTATGCTAAAATTCTGTGCCAAAACACCCTAAAACAAGCACAATGCATTAAACCAAGTAGGCCCCCATAAGAAAACACACCTCAGAGAGGGCATAACAGAAGCAGCAACCACAACCCCGAGGGGTAGAACATTTACATCAACACCAAACGTAGCAAGATAAAGATTACCAAAAAATATACCAATAAACCCAATATCACCCTACTTAGGATGGTGTGTTGATGAAAACATCTATGGCCAGGGTCACACATGGCATCCATTTTTGCCTTGGATCCGTTTTTGGGATCATTTTTGACATTTTTTTTCCTAAGTCCAAAAACACATATGCGTTAACGCATGGTGCACTTAAGTGTCATTGGGTTTTTCAAAAATGCATGGTTTTTGTTCAGCATCCCAAAAAACGCTGCTAGCAGCATTTTTGGGTGCAGTAAAAAAACGCATGCGTTTTTAACATGGGCCATGGGAACGCATGTGTTGACGCATGTATATAGGCACCATGTGTTAACACATATGCATTTATGGTGAAAAATGAATAAGTCCAAAAAACGGCCAAGAGCTCTGGAGACACTACTGGCACCCTAAATTTAACAGATCCATTTTTCTAAAGCCTCAGGAAAGCGGACTGGTATGTGTGACCCCAGCCTATTCTAGAAGTACTGCACACTTTCATCTAAGGCTAGGGTCACACAAAAGCCCTGGATCCTTTATTGGCATCAGTTTTTCCACTTTTGTGTTTTAAGTCCAAAAACTGATGACAAAAACGGATGCTGCACTCGAGTGTGCTGCAATGGTGTCAGTTTTTTTACAGGTAGCAAACTTCATCAAAAATTGCTTATCTGTTACCCCCGTAGTGGGGAGCATATCACTATGGAGAGAATCGCACCTTAAGGTACAGTATGACAAACCAAGAATTATTTGCGACACTCAGTATCATGCAAAAGTGGATTTTATTAAAGGTTAAAACCAGTGAAAACAGGTGGGGGGCAGAGGAACCAGGGTCCACACACCTCAGGTGGTAGGTAACCTCTCTCCTTGGAAGAAGATGCCAGTGCGTGTATTGCACAAAGGTTATACAAGTAGCAGCAAATTACATTAGGAGTACAAAAAGCTGTAAGGTATAGAACTCCATATAGGAAATAGTTAATTAGATGTGGATGAGATATATATAATAGTGTAAGGATTATAATACAATACATTCAGCTCCACAAATGTCTATGGTCATATTGAGCATTGTAACTATACCATAAGCACAAATCCTAAGTAAAAAGAAAGACAATTGCTGGCACCATGACAATGGAGCAAATGCTCCAATGTCTCTTACCTAATGGTAATAGTATCCAGGTTAGGGGTACCGACCCCAACAGCCGTTTCGGGTGACTTCATCAGGGGGTCACCTGAATCTGGGGAGAGCGGGTTTAAAAAGGCTGGCCAGTCAGGGGGATTGTGATCCGGTGTGCACCATCGCGTGCACGTCATCTACCGGAAACTGTGAGGCAGGGAGCACGCCGCGTCATCGCGCTCGCGGTCACGTGGGTCACGCGACTTTGAGAGCGAATCAAGCGCGGCGCCGCCTACCCGTGTCACAGCACATGGAGACGGCGGGGACGCGTCTCGTCATCGGGCCACAAAAGTAGTAAGAGCCAGATTCGGCTCATTACCTCTAATGGTAATCACATACCTGCACAAAATAATATGGGAACTAGGACACAGGATTGTACCTTAACAGTTAGAAGTTATGTATAAGAATGACACCATTATTAAACAGGCTAAAAAACATCATAATTGGTATCGTCTCATATGTATCATATATGACAAGTACAAGCAACATGCCAAAAATCCTGCAGCTTATATTATGAATATTTATATATCATCACATTATTGCTGTAATATGGTGTAGTTCAAGGATAATCACTGTCCATGTTTAAATATAGAATCCATTCAATTCTTTATTCCATGATGAAAGTTAGCAGATAGGGGAATAATCGATAATAGCCCATTGGTTAGTTCCATTGATCACATAAACATAAGCTGAAGCCGAACCTAGAATAAAATACAATTAAAAGAAACCTGATTAGGTCACTGATGGATAAGTACAGCCCAGATGATTTATTAGGCATTACAAAAAGTTGATGCTGAAATTCCAGTTTTATTTAGCCCCTGCGGTTGAGAGTGCCAAGGCTGCCAAATCCACCTAATCTCCAATTGTGAAAAGTCTTTTAGAGAGGGGACCACCCCTTATGCTTCAAATCCACAGTATCTATGCACGTGGCAATAAAAGGTTCCCCTAACTGATGATGTTGATAAAAATGGGCTTGGCAGGAGTTTTTATGTGTTTTTAAATCCTCACAATTAGATGCCCAGTTGATTGCAAGCACATGCTCCCTAATGCGAACCTTGAGGGCACGTGTGGTTAGCCCAACATAGATTTTAGGGCAGGGGCATATAGCATAATAAATCACCCCAGTGGTGTTACATGTGATAAATTTACGCTGTATGCTAAAAGTTTCCGTGCCCGATGCATTAGTGAAAGAGCTAGCTTTTTCAATGTTTGGCCACGAGATACACTTACCGCAAGGGACGCAACCCACTCTTTTAGGTAATGAATCCAAAAATGTTTTTTTATTATTGGGGGCATTATAGTGGCTAGACACCAATAGATCGCGCAAATTTTTAGACCTCCTAACAGCGATTTTAGGGTGTATCGGTAAAATCTTTGAAAGGATAGCATCTGTCCGTAAGATAGGCCAAGCTCTATCTAGACATTTCCGCATCTCCTTAAACTGTCCTGATATGTAGTTATAAATCAAATTTGTTTTTCTTGTCTAGATTGTTTGTTTTTATAGAGAACCTCATTTCGAGAAAGGTGTCGCGCCCTAGCAACGTTTTTTGGTGCAGTAAAAAAAAACAGATCCGTTTTTTAACATGGGGCACTATGGGAAAACGGATCCGTTTTTAGAGCATTGTTTATGGCACAAAAAAAGGGATCCATTTTTAGAGCATTGTTTATGGAAAAAATGGCAAAGTCCCAAACACGCAGAGCTGCACAGGAGGGTCAAAAAGCACCCTAAAAAACGGATCAGTTATTGACAACAAGGAAAAAAACATATGACCTAACAACGCAGACACAAGCATTTCTACCTATGCAGGACCAGAAGAAGAGTCACGTCCCTTCTTCTGGAGGACCATACACAACCTTACCCCTCTTTAGATTATTGATTTTTTAAAATTCTATCTCCTCTTACAAATACAGTAAGATATAATTAAAAAATTACTGTATAGTGTAATTTAATGATTTTAGTGTTTTTAACATAATTTGTAGCAAGTAACACCAACCACACAATAACAGGGTGTTAATTGTGTAACAAGCTATATATTTTTAATAAACATCCCAAGAAAGGGGTTTACTCACCTATGTGGTTTATTGGGAGCCATAATAACCAGAGTAGCGCGTAACTCATCACATATATAATCAATAATGAATATTCACCCTTAACATGGCTACTGGGTGGTTATGGACATGGCCTTGTTTACAAATAGTAAGTGTTCTGATTTTTAAATGTTCTAGTATTATGCTTCTCTGTAGTCAGTGCAGCATGCCTTAGTATTTGAGTGCAGCTGACTTTTTGTAAAAAAATCAATAACGTCTCCTGTCACTAGATAGAGCTTGTACGTCACATGTCAGAATGGCAAAAAGACTATGTACGGTGTAATCAACATTTTCTCCACTTCAATCCAAAGGCTTTCAAGCAACTCATAAAAATAAGGCATCAGTGTTAGTAATAGCCCAAAAAAGATAGACATAACTTAGATTAGTTAGAGACGTTTGTGAAGGTAACATGAATTGCAATCATCATTTTACAGGTCAGTCAGTGTAAAGGTAAAAATTGGGGTAACTGACCTTTTACTAAAATGGTTTTTTTTTTTAACGCTGTTAAGTCATTCATTTTTACTCACCTCATGTATGCTCTCCTGTGCATCACTTAATGCTTTGAGCAGGTTTTGGTGCTTTCAGTGATGCCAAGTAGTCAATAATAAATGTTGGGAAGTAGGAAAGAGGGATGTAGAAGAGTTTAGCATCCCATCCAGCAGAGTATCTTGTCCAGGGATGGCAGGCGGTAAGTGCATGCTCCATACAGTTTGTTACCAAGTAGTTCTTGTTAGAACTTTTTGTCACCATTTGCTCCATATTTTGTTGAACTGCATATAAAAATAAAAATAATAGTTACTGAAAACTGTGCCGAATCACTATTACTTGTAAATCAACCAGGATCATGGAAATGTTATATGTTAAAGGATATGTCTAGCCTTATGATCTCCACGGGTAGAGATGAGCAGATTGATCCGTGGAGGATCGAGTTTGAGTCAAATTTCTTGACATTTTTGGTTTCATGCAAATTTGCAGATTTAGAGAACCCGTTTGCAAAAACACCTCAAAACGCTGGCACCATTTCAAACACTGCTGAGGCATCAGAGGGTGAGTGAATGTCATTCTGCATTACTCCGCAGGCTACTTTTACATTGTGCTACAGCTCTGACATTTTAGGGATTATCATACCTTGTACAGTGGTGGTCAGTATCTGTGTCATTACAAATCAGTGGTTCAAGCCCAGTCTGCATGGCAGAGTTACTCTAAATCTCTAAAGTTAAGAGAAAGCCTCTCTCCTGTACAGTGCAAACTCTTATGGTCAGTGGAGTCCTCTCTTCTGTACAGTGTAAACTCTTATGGTCAGGCAGTGTTCCCTATTGGGTACCTTTACACGCCGCTACTGGCGGGTGGATACAACCAGCTACTTCACGTGCATGAGCACGCACAAACGGTTACAAACGGTAAACGCACCATCTTTACACGCCGCCACAAGGTGCGCTACGCTACGTTACATCTATCTCTGGATACACGCCGGGTGTCTCAAGTCACCTTCTGTAGCTCATCTTACCTCATTTACACACCGCTACAACAAGCTAATATGGGCGGACCTGGTGCAGCAGGGACAACACATAGGCGTGCCACAATTGTGGATTACGAGACGTCCGTACGCTGATAGGACAAAGCAAGAACATCATGATTGGGCAGGCATCGCAGGAGGCTGTTTAATACATGACGCTCGAGCAGTTGTGTAGTGTGACTGGTCAGCTCCTTAAATATGCCTCCCTATGCAGCGACTACCAATCGTAATGCAGGAGCTTCCACCAATGATCGCTGAAGGGGGGCGGTATCCCGGAGCCTGTGTCACGCCCCAGCTACAGACCAGGTACATAGCCTGGTGTCGACACATCCCTTCTGTTGCTTCTTTACACGCCGATACAGCTCGCTACAATCGCCTGGGTAGCCACCTGTTTCAGGGCAGTGCTTGGAAACAGATGCATCTGTTGCCGGGTGCATCCTACCGTCTTCACACGCCGCTACTACGGGGTACATTGCCGCTACAAGCTACATTTGTAGCATGTAGCTGGTTGTATCCACCCGCCAGTAGCAGCGTCTAAAGGTACCCTATCTCTCGCCTGTAAAGTGTAAGCTCTTATAGTCAGCAGGGTTCACTCTCTCTCTCCTCATGTATTTTCTGTGCAATGAGAAGGTTTCCAGTATTTAGATTTACGAAAAATTACTTTCTACCAACAGAAATTTTAGGGAAACTTCATCAAATTCGAATTTCAAAGTATCTGCTCATCTCTAAAGTTAAGCAGAGTTCATAAATATCTGATCAGTGGGTGCCCAACCCCCGATACTCCCACTGCTCAACTTTTTACAGCTGTTGCAGCATGTATTCAGTTGGAATTGCATGGCTTCAATCACTGTGTAGTGTGGCTGTTGCTGAAAATTTCAGCTCAGCTCCTAATCAGCAAATCGTGTTAACAGCCAATAGACAGTGCCCATAGCCATGCCACTATGGCTCTATTTACTGTTTGCATCCAGCTGGAGCAGAAAACAGTTGATTGGTGGAAGAAACGGGTGATGAACAACCAATGATCTGATTTTTTTGATATTGATGAGCCAAAAGACAAGGATTTTGGTTCAGTTTCCACTTCATTATAATAAAGGAATCATGTTTTATTAATAATCCTATCTTCTGATCCTCTGTATGCTGGAAGCTGGGCCAATTTCCTTGTTTATTTGCTCATATCCACTTGGGAACCGGCCCATGGTCTGAGTTTGTGCACCGCAGACTGGAGGATTATTCCCCCGTCCACAGACTAGTAAATTGATGAACTTTTTTTCTTGCTAATATTCATGACTTATTCTAAGGATAATTTATCTATTACATTAAGCCTGACAATCCCTTTAATTACAGTGCTCAGCATAAAATGTGTACACTGTCCTTTGAAAAATGAAATTTGATTTAATACCTCACTTAACATGAACAATTTCCCAAATTTTGACAAGACTGAGTTTCATATACCTTTTCTTTAACTCATAACATGAAAGTAAGGTTAATGATATAACTTATTGCGAAATCTTCAGTTTTACTAAAATTAGTTGATGCAAGCATACACCCCACCAGTCATGTGTGAATTTGCTTGTCACTATTCGGCACTTGCACGGATATTGCAGTGTTTGGGCTACTCGGTCTTTGCCAAATATTTGTGTGCTCTCCTCGTGAGATTCGAATGTCCCGCCAAGCATATTTGGTACCTGATTTTCAACCAGTAAACAGACTAGGCGTGCTTGCTAATCACAGTAATACTGTAGCCAAATTGGTTGTGGCATTACTGTGATTGGCTGGCCGCCCAGCGTCATAGGGTCTATTTAAGCACTTCTGTCATCTTGCATACATTGCATCCAGAAACAGCCTAGTAGGAGTGTAGGTTCCAACACATTGGGTTTGTGGAGTGCCACATACTGCCGAAGGTTGAAGGACCTGCCGTGACATGGTTTCCTCTGACATGTGAGTCATATGACCAGCTGGCGTCCCACTGTCATGCAAGACTGGCAGAGGAGCTACAGGAGCCCGGATTGGCTACCCCGACATTACAGTACTACACACCGAGGTTTTGCAGGGATGTACAACCTCCTAAGGTGAGAGGCTAACTCCCTCACCTTTAAACTTCACCCCCACTAGACCACCAGGTACTTCTCAATAGAGGGCGCTTCCCCAAATTTTGTCTAACATAGTAGGAGTGTAGGGACAGAGTGAGCAGTGTGTAGGGAGAATTTTTTTTGCCATCTTAATCTAACACAACAGCTCTTTTAAGAGCTACATAAGTCTATACTAGGTCACAATAGTGTAGGGAGAGTTTGTGGAATGGGGGCAGACTAAATAGTAGTGTTACAGTATCTCCATATTAGAATAAGAGATCCTTTAGAGCTACATTTCCAGCACACATTGTATACTATGTAATAGAGTAGTTGTCTTTTTCGGGAGTTCTTTAAAAGGCACAGGTCATCTGCCCCCTGTCATTTTTGGGGTCACAGTTTGCTTGGCCTGTGCTATAAAGGTATCAAATATTAATATGCTCCCAGTGAGCTAATCAAAGACTGTCAAATACAGTGCTATCATGTTTTTGGCTGTCATGTAAAAACTAATACCTCTGCACCCTAAATTTGAAGTTACCATTTTCTTGCCATGAAGTCATAATCGCTTTCTTCTTATGGTTGCAGGAAAACTTCTCTCCATAAGGTAGATGGAAATCTATTATGACTTTGAGGAGCTACTTTAAAGGTGGAGCTGGAGTTATTCCACTTCCTTACTGAAGTGCAAATTTGCATATTTCCTAGAGGAGGGATGTGGCTACAATCTCCTCACCTACTTAAAGCGAACCTGTCACCCCCCCGGGCATCAAAAGCTCTAATAGCCACCTTCTGCAGCACTAAGGCTGCATTCTGAGAAGGTGCCTATAGGCTTTTGATGCCCTTTCTAGTATGAAATATTAAGTTAGGTAAATGCTCACTCTTCTGCAGATTAAAGACCGGGAGGCGGGGTTTCACGCTCCTCCGGCCCGCCCCCTCTTGTCAATCATTGTGCGCGCCTGCTGCTGTCTCCCCTCAGTGTGGAAAATGAACGCGCGTCTCCGTTCTCCTGCACGGAGCCGCGCATGCGCTGTGCGCCCGGTGTCGACTTCCTGGACACCGGGCGCACAGCGCATGCGCGGCTCCGTGCATGAGAACAGAGACGCGCGTTCATTTTCCACACTGAGGGGAGACAGCAGCAGGCGCGCACAATGATTGACAAGAGGGGGCGGGCCGGAGGAGCGTGAAACCCCGCCTCCCGGTCTTTAATCTGCAGAAGAGTCAGCATTTACCTAACTTAATATTTCATACTAGAAAGGGCATCAAAAGCCTATAGGCACCTTCTCAGAATGCAGCCTTAGTGCTACAGAAGGTGGCTATTAGAGCTTTTGATGCCCGGGGGGGGTGACAGGTTCGCTTTAACTGTCTTCTTATGGTTGCAGGAAAACTTCTCTTCATAAGGTAGATAGCAAGTTCCCAGACCTTGTCTTAGCCCACTCACACAGCCAGATCAGAATATCCCACACACTACACTGATGAGGGGCAGTTACCCTGAAATGCAGCGTCTGTAGTTTGGGGTTCTGATCTGGCACAAATCCCTTAGTCATATTAGAAATCTTGTTGGAAAGCGATTATGACTTTGAGGAGCTACTTAAAGGTGGCATTGGAGTTATTGCACTTGCTTACTGAAGTGCAAATCTGCAAGATGAAAAAACGCATCCTTATGGCGGATGCTTGGCGCTAATGTGACACTAGGCTATGTTACATTTGGGGCTAAAGCAACATTTTTGTAGGAAAAACTAAAATTCCAGAATCCTGAGGGGTCAATAACCTTCTTGAATGTGCTTTTAAGCTCTTTGACGGATGCAGTTTTTAAACGGTTTCACGTTATGGTATTTTCAACTATATAGACCCCTCAAAGGCACTTCAAATGCGATGTGGTCCCTAAAAAACTTGGAAGATTTTGTTGGAAAAATTAGAGATTGCTGATGAACGTTAAACCCTTCTAACTTCATAACAAACAAAATTATATTTCAAAAATGATGCTGATTTAAAGTAGACATTTGGTACATTTTATTTTGGAACTATTATGTACTAGCTGTGAGCCCGATTCTAAAGAATCGGGTAGTCTAGAATGCATATATAGTTTATTTACTAATATTTAGGGGAGTGCGGTGAAATTAATTGTGTGTATACAGGTGGCTCAGTGGTTAGCACTGTATATGGTGGCTCAGTGGTTAGCACTGTATATGGCGGCTCAGTGGGTAGCAGAGTATACGGTGGCTGAGTGGTTAGCACTGTATACGGTGGCTCAGTGGTTAGCACTGTATATGGTGGCTCAGTGGTTAGCACTGTATACGATGGCTCAGTGGTTAGCACTGTATACGGTGGCTCAGTGGTTAGCATTGTATATGGTGGCTCAGTGGTTAGCACTGTATATGGTGGCTCAGTGGTTAGCAGTGTATACGGTGGCTCAGTGGTTAGCACTGTATACGGTGGCTCAGTGGTTAGCACTGTATATGGTGGCTCAGTGGTTAGCACTGCACGGTGGCTCAGTGGTTAGCACTGCGCGGTGGCTCAGTAGTTAGCACTGCGCGGTGGCTCAGTGGTTAGCACTGCGCGATGGCTCAGTGGTTAGCACTGCGCGGTGGCTCAGTGGTTAGCACTGCGCGGTGGCTCAGTGGTTAGCACTGCGCAGTGGCTCAGTGGTTTGCACTGCGCGGTGGCTCAGTGGTTAGCACTGGGCGGTGGCTCAGTGGTTAGTACTGCGCGGTGGCTCAGTGGTTAGCACTTTAGCACTGCGCGGTGGCTCAGTGGTTAGCACTTTAGCACTGCGCGGTGGCTCAGTGGTTAGTAGTGCGCGGTGGCTCAGTGGTTAGCAGGAGTATGGTGGCTCAGTGGTTAGCAGTGAGTGGGGTGGGCAGAGTGGTCAGCGCAGTGCGGCGGGCAGAGTGGTCAGCGCAGTGCGGCGGGCAGAGTGGTCAGCAGAGGACAGAGGCACTCTGCCTGTCATACTTACCAGCGGGTCATCATCTTCCCCGCCACGGCATCTTCACTCCGCCGTCGCCAGCATGTTGGCTCCACTCATGCAGAGCATTGCTCTTGTGCAGGCTCCTCTCTGCTGAGTATTGCTCCTGTGCAGCCTTGTCTCTGCAGAGTATTGCTCCTGTGCAGCCTCCTCTCTGCAGAGCATTGGTCCTGTGCAGCCTCCTCTCTGCAGAGCATTGCTCCTGTGCAGCCTCCTCTCTGCAGAGCAATGCTCCTGTGCAGCCTCCTCTCTGCAGAGCATTGCTCCTGTGCAGCCTCCTCTCTGCAGAGCAATGCTCCTGTGCAGCCTCCTCTCTGCAGAGCATTGCTCCTGTGCAGCCTCCTCTCTGCAGAGCATTGCTCCTGTGCAGCCTCCTCTCTGCAGAGCATTGCTCCTGTGCAGCCTCCTCTCTGCAGAGCAATGCTCCTGTGCAGCCTCCTCTCTGCAGAACATTGCTCCTGTGCAGCCTCCCCTCTGCAGAGCATTGCTCCTGTGCAGCCTCTTCTCTGCAGAGCATTGGTCCTGTACAGCCTCCTCTCGGCAGAGCAATGCTCCTGTGCAGCCTCCTCTCTGCAGAGCATTACTCTTGTGCAGCCTCCCCTCTGCAGAGCATTGCTCCTGTGCAGCCTCCTTTCTGCAGAGCAATGCTCCTGTGCAGCCTCCTCTCTGCAGAGCATTGCTCCTGTGAAGCCTCCTCCCTGCAGAGCATCACTCCTGTGCAGCCTCCTCTCTGCAGAGCATTGCTCCTGTGCAGCCTCCTCTCTGCAGAGCATTGCTCCTGTGTAGCCTCCTCTCTGCAGAGCAATTGCTCCTGTGCAGCCTCCTCTCTGCAGAGCATTGCTCCTGTGCAGCCTCCTCCCTGCAGAGCATCGCTCCTGTGCAGCCTCCTCTCTGCAGAGCATTGCTCCTGTGCAGCCTCCTCTCTGCAGAGCATTGCTCCTGTGTAGCCTCCTCTCTGCGAGCAATGCTCCTGTGCAGCCTCCTCTCTGCAGAACATTGCTCCTGTGCAACCTCCTCTCTGCAGAGCAATGCTCCTGTGCAGCCTCCTCTCTGCAGAACATTGCTCCTGTGCAGCCTCCTCTCTGCATAACATTGCTCCTGCGTAGCCTCCTCTCTGCAGAGCAATGCTCCTGTGCAGCCTCTTTGAACATGCTCTGCCCTCCTCTCTGCAGAACATTGCTCCTGAGCAGCCTCATCTCTGCAGAGAAATTGCTCCTGTGCAGCCTCTGGTGTGCAGCCTGCTCTCTGCAGAGCATTACTCCTGTGCAGCCTCCCCTCTGCAGAGCATTGCTCCTGTGCAGGCTGCTCACTGCAGAGCGTTGCTCCTGTGCAGCCTCCTCTCACCTGTATCCTGGAGATCAGCTCTTGGGGGCTCAGTCCGGGGTCCTCTGTCATCTGTATGTTCTCATGTGATCGCAGGATGTCAGAGGCAGAGAATCAGTGATGAGGACACGTCTGATGTGAGACAGCGGCATGATGTCTCCTGTGCTGACTGCAAATGAAAGTGCCTGTGATGATGTCACAGTCATGTGATATAGCCCCGCCCATACCAGTGACATCTCAGGTCCTGAAAGTGAGAGACTGTGCATGGACTCGCAAAGGCATTGCGAGTGAGGAGAGACTCTGGAAGGACTCGCAAAGGCATTGCGAGTGTGGCAGGAGAGAGAGAGAGACTCAGCAAGGACTCGCAAAGGCATTGCGAGTGAGGAGAGACTCTGGAAGGACTCGCAAAGGCATTGCGAGTGTGGCAGCCACGCATACGACGACGGAAACACTGCCGAATATGACGGAAGTGGCCTTAGGGTAATTATATATTAGATTATTATTATTATTATTATTATTTAAGTGTTTGGTTTAAAGGCATAAGATGAAGAGTTTAAAAATTGCATAATTTTCACCAAAATTTCAATATTTTCACTATCATGAAGTACAATATGTCACGAAAAGCAGCCACAGAATCTCTGGAATATACTGAAGCATTCCAGAGTTATTATCACATAAAGTGATGTCGCGGTCGCAAGGGCCAGGGTACTCGGTAGCTGGATAGGTAGTCTGTTTGGGTATCACGGTGGCGATTGACCGGACAAGTTATGGGAGAGTTTTTAAGGGAAAATAAAGTTTATTGCGACGCCATCTGTGGTTTCTGGTCAGGGATGACCAGCGCTGCTTGTATAGGTCCCAGGGAATAGGTGGATAGGCAGCTTAGATGTAGCACTCCTTGCAGATGGAGCGGGCCCCTGGGATTTAGAATGGTGAAATGTGGAGATGATGGGAGTTGTAGTTGGTAGTGCAGGGAGATGCAGGCAAGAAACAGGGAGACAAAATAATTCGGTCTTTTACCTTTACTGGTGTTCAATGGTGGTTGAGTCCAGGGGTACTGGTCACCAGGTCCAGGGTCCAGTCAGCCTGGAAGCGGCTGAAGTCCACCAGGTGGGTTCAGGATGCCTTCCTGCTGTGCTTTATGGTTAGAATCTCAGCTGCCTGCAAGCTAATCTGTTCCTCTCCGAGTTACTTTCCCTATGGTCTCCCAACCAGCAGGCAGTGTGAGCCTCTGATGGGTGCTGCTCTGTTTCTCACAGCTCCAGGCTGTTACCAGGAGACTTAAAATCTCCTGGCTTTCAGACTTGGCTCCAGGGCTTGCAGTCCCTGAATAGCCCAGGATTCTGGTGTCCTCTTCTCCACGTCACCCTGGGGTGAGCCTTAGCAGCTCCCAAACTCCAGAGCTCTTCACTCCTTGTGCGTCCTCCCCATTCTCTCCCTCACACTCTCCTCTCTGCCTCTGACCCCTTCCCCCCAGCCAGAAGAGGCAACACCCCAAAAACTAGGGGATTGTGCTCTACCTTCTCTTCAGGGATCAGGGATGTGTGGATGCATGGATACCTGATGTAGGAAGCTCCATTTACTTATAGGCATGATACTACCACCGGTTAGGAGGCGATACCATTGTGGCAACTGGACTATAGGGGTGCCACAGTGACGCTGGTCAGAATTAAAAAAATTGGCCTGGGCAGGAAGGTGAAAATGGGCTCGGGGTTAAAGTTTGCCTGGAATCAATTTGACTCTCACCTTCACAAAAAAAATTCAAGGAAAGCGTTTTTTTTTTTAAACTTACATTTCTTAAAGTATTCTTCTCCATAGACTTTTTGGTCTCAGCTGGTAACATTTGCCATTTATCCTGTATGGACTTCTTAATAAGAGGCAAAATAGTAAGGCTTGTGTTGAAAGCCCCTGGTTCCACTATTGAAACTTTTACCCCAAAATTGTTAAATTCCTGCCTGAAAACATGAACATACATATGTGAAAAAAGAAATACTGAAATTTATTGGTAAATGATAAGACACAAAAATTTAAAGATATTTACTGTCTGTAAACTTTATGGAAACCTTGAAACATAACTCCAAAATTATAGGTTATTCCTTTGCCAGGTAGGCTTTAAAGAGGACCTGTCACCCCCCTGGTGCATGGCAAACTAAGTGCAGCACTGAGTGCAGCATATCTGCTGCATTCAGGGAAGGGGTTCCCCATGTCTCTAGCCCCCCTGTAACCTTTAAAAAAGACTTTAGAAACTTTACAGTTAAATGGTCCCCTGGGTTGGATCTGATAAGAGGTCCTCCCTGCCTTCTCCTTGTGTGTTCCGCCCCCTCGGTGTGTCTGCCGCTGCCTCCTCTTCTTCTGGATCTGCCTTTCTCTTCTCCTGCTCTATGTCAATCACGCTGGCCGCACAGCTTTTGGTGTGACCGGCATTGCGTGACATCAGTGGCAGAGCTCGCCCTGATTGTGCTTTATTCATACAGTAGGGCGGGAATCTGGTGCTGACGTCACACAATGCCGCTCACACCAAGCGCTGTGAGCCAGCATGATTGACACAGAGCAGGAGAAGAGGAGGGCAGACTCAGAAGAAGAGGAGGTGGCGGCAGACACATACAGGGGGAATAACACACAGGGTGAAGGCAGGAGGATTGTGCCAGTGGCGAGGACCTTTTAATAAGATCCCACCCCTGTGACCTCTTAAGTGTAAGTTTTCTAATGTCTTTATTAAAGCTTACTGGGAGGCTAGAGACATGGGGGAGCCCTTCCCTAAATGCAGCAGACATGCTGCATTCAGTGCTGCATTTTCTTTGCCATGCGCCAGGGAGGTGACAGGTCCTCTTTAAGAGGTTGCCCCCTGCTGTTGGGTATGTCAGTAATTTCCTCTATATATCATCATATCACTGAGGTTAATCCTTCAATTGAAACCCGCAGTTTAGGTTGACAGGCTGGTAAAGCTACATTCACACACACTGTATTTAATCTGTTTTCTTGCATCCGCTTTTTGCACTGCACTGCAGAGAATAGCTCACTCAAATGGAATGCCAACAAAGTCAATGGGTTTTCCCTTTTTGCCATTCAGACAGGGAATTTGTTAAGTGATTGTTTTTTTTCCTAGAAAAGTGATCTGTCAAAGAAAAGGGATTGTTAGTTTTTGTAGCGTTTTTCTCATCCGCTTTTCCAATACAAACCATTCTAAATGGAGAAAGAAAATGCAGCACAAAAAACACATTAAAAACAATGAAGGTGATGCTTTTCTTGGAAAAGCGGATTAGTTTTGCAGTTGAAAAATGGATAAAAAAAATGGTGCAAAAACGGTGTGTGTGAATGTAGCCTTAATTTACATGGTGTTTTTTTCCACATGGATGAGATATAAAGGGAACCTGTCATGTCAAAAAACCTTATCAACTTGCAGCTGTGAGGTTAATCTGCAGGTCAGAGGTGGACCATCTCATTGGTTCAGCCACACAGAGGCCCACAGGGTAAGGCTGGCTTCACACCACGGTGAAATCCAATCTGGGGTTGTCCGGTGTAAACCAGACAGCCCCTGACCAGATTTTGGCCCCACAGTATCCTATGGGGATGGATGGAGCTCTCTGCCATCCGGTTTCCATGTGTCTGGGAGAGTCCGGGAGGAATCGAATTTTTCTCCCGACACAAAATCTGAGCAAGCAGTATTTTTGTGTCCAGGGAAAAAAAGCTGATCCTCCCGGATTCTTCCGGATCCTTCCGATCCGGCGCCCCCTAACATGGGAGTCTATGGCACCGGATCGCAGCGGAGCCGCATCCGAGAGCCGGCTGACAGTTCAGGAGCCGCGGCTTGCTGTGGCTGCAATTGAGTCATCCAGCTGCACACCGGACCAGAGGGCATATTTGCCCTCCGGTTCTGTTTGCAAATCCGGTCCGGGGCTGTCAGGTTCATCCCTGACAGCCCAGGATCGAATCACACCGCGGTGTGAAGCCGGCCTAAGGGGGCCCATTTCCAACTTCAAACCAGTACACTGCGACTTAACTATTGTACTGCAAAGTGCCCATATACTGTTCGTACACAGGGGCCCTTTATGTCGGGGTCCGGCACTTCTGCAGGTTAATAGTGTTCTGGAGCCATGCAGACACCACTGGAACCTGGCTACAGGAAGGAAATTTATTCCGCCCATCAGCCTCAAGCTTTTATCCATGGCGGAGTGGCCACCACTGCTTCAGCAGCTGTGAACTTGGTGTTAGCTTTAAGGCTATGTTCACACTGTGCATTTTTAATCCAATTTTTTGGATTCGTTTTGCAGTGAGCGCATCACTCAAATGTAATCCTAGCAAAGTCTATGGGCTTTCATGTTTTGCTGTCCTGACATGGAATTTAAGATCTGCTGCGTTTTTTCCCTTGAAAAGTGACCCTCAAAAAGAATGAGCATGTTAGTTTCTGTGGCATTTTTCTGATCTGGTTACCCCATTGAAATCATTGTCTATGGGGAAAAAATGCACCAGCAAAAGTGGAACAAAAACTGATCAGAAACAGATGATCCATTTTCTGATGCGTTTTTTTGTGAAGCAGATCCTCGTTTGCAGCAGAAAAAGTAATAAAATCACCCCCCACAAAAAAAAACGGATCATACATGCACAGTGTGAACATAGCCTTACACTACATTGTTTAGCTATCATCCGTGTTAAGAGAATCCATTATATTTAAATGTTTATTTCCACATCTACATTGTATGTAACATATTTACCTTAAGTTATCAGAGAAAACTTCCACACCATATTTAGAGATAATGTAACCACCTGGAATAAGAGGCAGTCTTCCGCCAATACTGGAAACATTAACAATCCTTCCTTGGGCTTTCCTGACCAGTGGCAGTAATGTCAGCGTCACATCGATCGTCCCCAATAGATTCACATCCAGAACTTTAACAAAGTCATCTTTTTTCTGCCATCCAAGGGGAGTCATGGGGCCAGGAATGGCGGCATTATTCACCAGACCCCAAAGTCCTAGAAAAATATGGAAGCTGAATGATTTCACAGCTATGAAAAATATCCGTGTAAGATTTTTTTTTTTCAAATTCATTGTCTGATTATTTTTTCTGTTTCAAAATAAACACTTCTATATTTACCATCAGATATGGATTTTGCCAAAAGTACGCATTAAATTATTTATAGGTGAAATGAAGAAGAAAATTTTTTATTGTAGCTAAAAATGCGCACAACATTATATATAATAACTAATTGTCATTGAACATTCATTCTGCAACTGTTTTTGATATAAATTCTTGCGTCTTTTCCTTTTTTGTTTTCTTGATACCTTTTCTCTTATAGAAGGCCTGTGGATAGTTATGGGTTAACTCCCCGATGATCAGGATCGGCGGGTTTGCCCGAGCTTTTTAGTAAAGTCCAGTTACAGTTATGGGATGGGGCGGGGGAAGCTGTAAAATAAAGCATAAAATCTACTATATAATTGTCTAAGACGTCTGTCGGTCACAGAAATCGCGTGCCAGACAGAGGCCGCTCATTGGTGCCCGCCGGAGGCTCCATCCTGCCCCCCCCGGCTCCATCCTGCCCTGCTCGCTTCATCCTGCCCCGCTTGCTCCATCCTGCCCCCCGCCACCATCCTGCCCCGCTCACTCTATCCTGCCCCACTCGCTCCATCCTGCCCCATTCACTCCATCCTACCACACTTGTTCCAACCTGCCCCTCTGGCTCCATCCTGCTCCGCTCGCCACCATCCTGCACCGCTCACTCCATCCTGCCCCCTCGCCACCATCCTGCCCCCCCGCCACCATCCTGCCCTGCTCTCTCCATCCTGCCCCACTCACTCCATCCTGCCCCCCCCGGCTCCATCCTGCCCCCCGCTCACTCCATCCTGCCCCCAGGCTTCATCCTGCCCCCCTGGCTCCATCCTGCCCCGCCAGCTCCATCAAGCCCCATCGGCTCCATCCTGCCCCACCGGCTCCATCCTGCCCTGCCGGCTCCATCCTGCCCCCCGCCACCATCCTACCCCCCGCCACCATCCTGCCCCCCCAACCTGCTCCTCCGGCTCCATCCTGCCCCGCTCGGTCCACCCTGCCCCGCTCGCCACCATCCTGCCCCCCTTCCCACCACCATCCTGCTCTTCCGGCTCCATCCTGCTCCCCGCCACCATCCTGCCCCACTGGCTCCATCCTGCCGCGCTCGCTCCATTCTGCCCCGCTCGCCACCATCCTGCCCCCCCTCCACCATCTTGCTCCTTCGGCTCCATCCTGCTCCTCCAGCTCCATCCTGCCTTGCTTGCTCCATCCTGCTCCCCCCGCAACCATCCTGCCCCCCCCACCATCCTGCCCCGCTCACTCCATCCTGCCTCACTCGCTCCATTCTGCCCCGCTCGCCACCATCCTGCCCCCCGCCACCATCCTGCTCCTCCGGCTCCATCCTACTTCGCTCGCTCTATCCTTCCCCGCTCGCTCCATCCTGCCCCCCAGCCACCATCCTGTCCCACTCGCTCCATCTTGCCCCGCTCGCTCCATCTTGCCCCGCTCGCTACCATCCTGCCCCCCGCCACCATCCTGCTCCTCCGACTCCATCCTGCCTCGCTCGCTCTATCCTTCCCTGCTCGCTCCATCCTGCCCCCCCGCCACCATCCTGTCCCGCTCGCTCCATCTTGCCCCGCTCGCTCCATCCTGCCCCGCTCGCTCCATCCTGCCCCGCTCGCCACCATCCTGCCCCCCGCCACCATCCTGCTCCTCCGGCTCCATCCTGCCTCGCTCGCTCTATCCTTCCCTGCTCGCTCCATCCTACCCCCCCTGCCACCATCCTGTCCCGCTCGCTCCATCTTGCCCTGCTCGCTTCATCCTGCCCCACTTGCTCCATCCTGCCCCGCTCGCTCCATCCTGCCCCCCTGGCTCCATCTTGCTCCATCCTGCCCTGCTCGCACCATCCTGCCCCCCTGCTACCATCCTGCCCCCCCCACCATCCTGCCCCGCTCACTTCATCCTGCCTCACTCGCTCCATTCTGCCCCGCTCGCTACCATCCTGCCCCCCCCACCATCCTGCCCCGCTCACTTCATCCTGCCTCACTCACTCTATCCTTCCCCGCTCGCTCCATCCTGCCCCCCCACCACCATCCTGTCCCGCTCGCTCCATCTTGCCCCGCTCACTCCATCCTGCCCCCTCGCCACCATCCTGCCCCCCCGCCACCATCCTGCCCTGCTCGCTCCTTCCTGCCCCACTCACTCCATCCTGCCCCCCCCGGCTCCATCCTGCCCCCCGCTCACTCCATCCTGCCCCCCAGGCTTCATCCTGCCCCCGTGGCTCCATCCTGCCCCGCCAGCTCCATCAAGCCCCATCGGCTCCATCCTGCCCCACCGGCTCCATCCTGCCCTGCCGGCTCCATCCTGCCCCCCGCCACCATCCTACCCCCGCCACCATCCTGCCCCCTAACCTGCTCCTCCGGCTCCATCCTGACCCGCTCGGTCCACCCTGCCCGGCTCGCCACCATCCTGCCCCCCTTCCCACCACCATCCTGCTCTTCCGGCTCCATCCTGCTCCCTGCCACCATCCTGCCCCACTGGCTCCATCCTGCCGCGCTCGCTCCATTCTGCCCCGCTCGCCACCATCCTGCCCCCCCTCCACCATCTTGCTCCTTCGGCTCCATCCTGCTCCTCCAGCTCCATCCTGCCTTGCTTGCTTCATCCTGCCCCCCTCGCAACTAACCTGCCCCCCCCCACCATCCTGCCCCACTCACTCCATCCTGCCCCCCCGGCTCCATCCTGCCCCCCGCTCACTCCATCCTGCCCCCCAGGCTTCATCCTGCCCCCCTGGCTCCATCCTGCCCCGCCAGCTCCATCAAGCCCCATCGGCTCCATCCTGCCCCACCGGCTCCATCCTGCCCTGCCGGCTCCATCCTGCCCCCCGCCACCATCCTACCCCCCGCCACCATCCTGCCCCCCCAACCTGCTCCTCCGGCTCCATCCTGCCCCGCTCGGTCCACCCTGCCCCGCTCGCCACCATCCTGCCCCCCTTCCCACCACCATCCTGCTCTTCCGGCTCCATCCTGCTCCCCGCCACCATCCTGCCCCACTAGCTCCATCCTGCCGCGCTCGCTCCATTCTGCCCCGCTCGCCACCATCCTGCCCCCCCTCCACCATCTTGCTCCTTCGGCTCCATCCTGCTCCTCCAGCTCCATCCTGCCTTGCTTGCTCCATCCTTCCCCCCCCCGCAACCATCCTGCCCCTCCCCCACCATCCTGCACCGCTCACTTCATCCTGCCTCACTCGCTCCATTCTGCCCCGCTCGCCACCATCCTGCCCCCCGCCACCATCCTGCTCCTCCGGCTCCATCCTGCCTCGCTCGCTCTATCCTTCCCCGCTCGCTCCATCCTGCCCCCCAGCCACCATCCTGTCCCACTCGCTCCATCTTGCCCCGCTCGCTCCATCTTGCCCCGCTCGCCACCATCCTGCCCCCCGCCACCATCCTGCTCCTCCGACTCCATCCTGCCTCGCTCGCTCTATCCTTCCCCGCTCGCTCCATCCTGCCCCCCCGCCACCATCCTGTCCCGCTCGCTCCATCTTGCCCCGCTCGCTCCATCCTGCCCCACTCGCTCCATCTTGCCCCACTCGCTCCATCCTGCCCCGCTCGCCACCATCCTGCCCCCCGCCACCATCCTGCTCCTCCGGCTCCATCCTGCCTCGCTCGCTCTATCCTTCCCTGCTCGCTCCATCCTGCCCCCCCTGCCACCATCCTGTCCCGCTCACTCCATCTTGCCCTGCTCGCTCCATCCTGCCCCACTCGCTCCATCCTGCCCCGCTCGCTCCATCCTGCCCCCCTGGCTCCATCTTGCTCCATCCTGCCCTGCTCGCACCATCCTGCCCCCCTGCTACCATCCTGCCCTGCTCGCTCCATCCTGCCCCGCTCGCTCCATCCTGCCCCCCTGCCACCATCTTGCCCCCCACCACCATCCTGCCCCGCTCACTCCATCCTGCCTCGCTCGCTCCATTCTGCCCCGCTCACCACCATCCTGCTCCCCCGCCACCATCCTGCTCCATCTTGCCCTGCTCGCTCCATCCTGCCCCACTCGCTCCATCCTGCCCCGCTCGCTCCATCCTGCCCCCCTGGCTCCATCTTGCTCCATCCTGCCCTGCTCGCACCATCCTGCCCCCCTGCTACCATCCTGCCCCGCTCGCTCCATCCTGCCCCCCTGCCACCATCTTGCTCCCCACCACCATCCTGCCCCGCTCACTCCATCCTGCCTCGCTCACCACCATCCTGCTCCCCCGCCACCATCCTGTTCCTCCGGCTCCATCCTGCTCCTCCGCCTCCATCATGCCTCGCTCTATCCTGCCCCGCTCGCTCCATCCTGTCCCCTTGCCACTATCCTGCCCCCCACCACCATCCTGCCTCGCTCGCTCCATTCTGCCCCGCTTCCCACCATCCTGCCCCCCGCCACCATCCTGCTCCTCCGGCTCCATCCTGCTCCTCCGGCTCCATCCTGCCTCACTCGCTCTATCCTGCCCCGCTCGCTCCATCCTGCCCCACCCGCCACCATCCTGTCCCGCTCGCTCCATCCTGTTCCGATCGCTCCAACCTGCCCCCCTCGGCTCCATCTTGCCCCGCTCGCTCCATCCTGCCCCGCTCGCTCCATCATGCCCCCCTGGCTCCATCTTGCTCCATCCTGCCCCGCTCGCACCATCCTGCCCCCCGCCACCATCTTGCCCCCCACCACCATCCTGCGCCGCTCGCTCCATCCTGCTTCGCTCGCTCCATTCTGCCCTGCTCACCACCATCCTGCCCCCCCACCACCATCCTGCTCCTCTGGCTCCATCCTGCTCCTTTGGCTCCATCCTGCCCCGCTCGCTCCATCCTGCCTCGCTCCCTCCATTCTGGCCTGCTCCCTCCATCCTGCCCCTGCCTCCATCCTGCTCCCCGTTGTTCTTGCTCCCCGGCTCCATCTTTTACCCCCGGCTCCATGCTGCCCCGCTCGCTCCATCCTGCTCCCCCGACCCAATCATGCCCCGCCCCGTCACCATCCTGCCCCCCTGCTCCATCCTGCCCCCCAGCAGTTAGCGGTCATGTGACCGATCAGCTGGTCGGTTTCCCAGGCAACAACGGGTCCTAAAGGCCTGTAGGACCTAGAAGACGGAGGTGGAGCGAGGCGGCGGACAGTTGAGTATCCTCACTGAGGATTTTTTTACTTTCACTGTGGAGGAGCGGGGGGCCGCGGGGAGCGGAGTATTGCCACATACCATAGTGCTGCTATACATGTACTGTAGTATACCGCCATATACTATAGTGCTACTATACATGTACTGTAATGTACCGCCATATAATATAGTGCTACTATACATGTGCTATAAAATACCACCATATACTATAGTGCACCTGTACATATACTGTAATATACTGCCATATACTATAGTGCTGCTATACATGTACTGTAATGTACCACCATATACCATAGTGCTGCTATACATGTGCTTTAATGTATCGCCATATACCATAGTGCTGCTATACATGTGCTGTAATGTACCGCCATATCCTATAGCGCTGCTATACATGTAATGTAATGTACCACCATATACCATAGTGCTGCTATACATGTACTGTAATGTACCGCCATATACTATAGTGCTGCTATACATTTACTATAATGTACCACCATATACTATAGCGCTGCTATTCATGTACTGTAATGTACCGCTATATACCATAGTGCTGCTATACATGTACTGTAATGTACCGCCATATACTATAGCGCTGCTATACATGTACTGTAATGTACCGCCATAAACCATAGTGCTGCTATACATGTGCTGTAATGTACCACCATATACCATAGCGCTGCTATATATATATATATGTAGTTCACTCACGTTGACTTAACAAGTTCTGTCAGTCACAGTATGTCAACTACATACATATTGTAGAATACCCGATGCGTTAGAATCGGGCCACCATCTAGTTATTAATAAACATTATAATTATACTTACCGCTCCAGCGAAGCATCGTCCCATCCTGCTGTCTTCCGGCCGCATCTAATTCCGAGGCCGCTCATTAAGGCTAGGGCCACATTAGCGTCGTGCATCCATCTAATGGATGCATTTTTTTCATGTGCAAAAATGAAAAAACGGATCCGGTAATGCACCCATAGACTCCAATGCAAAAAACACATTGACAAATTGCAATGCGTTTGGCGCTATGTGTTTTATGTAGTAGACATCATAATGCGGTCTGCAGTGTTTTTGGGCCTGTTATGGGGAACAGATGCGTTTTTTTAACATGGGAGTCCAAGGCAAACGCATCCCTCAACACATGCGTCAAAAACACATGTCATGTGATGCAAAAGAAAAACGCATCCTTCAAATGGATGCAAACTCCCAAATGTGATCCTAGCCCAACTTCCGGGTTATTCCTTGCACTGCTCGGCACTCAGCAATTTTCGGCTGGCGTCGGCAGTGTTCGCACTGTGACGTCAGGGTTTACCCGAATTCATGGCCCTGGTCATGAACTCGGGTAAACTCTGATTGTCACGGTCATTCTCAGCCTGCTTCTCCCTCCGGTGGTTGCTCCTGGTAATGCAGTTGATCCTGTTTTGCACTCTTGGTCAGGTGAATTGGATAATTGCAGTTCTGAATGGGATATTTAAGGTTGCAGGTTTTCCTCAGTCCTTGCCAGTTGTCAATGTTCCTGGAGGTGTTTCACCTCTGTCTGGTCTCTCCTGCCCTGCTGCAAGACTTCTAAGCTAAGTGTATGGTTTATCTATTTGTGGCACACAAGCTGTGTGCTTGCTTTCTGAACTGGTCTTTTTCTGCTCAGAGAGCATGCTGTTTTAACTTGCTTTCTGTTAGGCTGGCTTCACATTTGCGGACCCCTCTGCATCGTCTTGCGGAGGGGATCCGCAAACTGACCGCAGCCCCTATTTTTATAATGGGAACGCACGGTGCTGCGTAGGTCTGCACATGACCGTGCGCTCCCATTCACTGCAATATATGATTTGTACGCAGGCGAATGCCCACGCACAAATCACACACTCTCGTCCGCAAATGTGAAGCCAGTCTTAGGAAGTTTTTCTTCCTAGGATTTTGGTGCTATTTATTTATTATGGCTTGTTCAGCTTTTTGTGTCAGTATATATATATATATATATATATATTGAGAATTGTAGGATTCACAGGAGGTCTGCAGATATAGAGGCGCCGAGTCTTGAGTAGACTCAGGGTATTTTTGTATTATCTGCGGTGGATATTTTTGAAGAGATTTTATACTGACTGCAATAGTATCCTGTCCTGTCTTTATCTATCTAGCTAGACATGGCCTTATTTTTGCTTGATTCTATTTTCTGCCTGAGTGTGTCTTTTCCTCTTACTCACAGTCAATATTTGTGGGGGCTTTCTATCCTTTTGGGGTTCTGCTCTGAGGCAAGATAGCATACCTGTTTCCCTCTTTAGGGGTAGCTAGTTCTCCGGCCGTGTTGAGGTGACTAGGGTATGCTTAGTCACATTCCACGGCTACTTCTAGTTGCAGAGTTAGATCAGGAACTGCGGTCAGTACAGGTACCACTTCTCCTGTGAATTTTTTATTCATTTAGCTCCAAGGTCACCGGATCATAACACTTCTCTATATTTTCATTTTCAGCCAGGTACAACTAGGCAGCTGGGAGTTGGGAGCATCCCGTACCTGCCTGCTGCACCTGGCTGGCATACAAAATATGGCGAAGCCCTCGTCAAATTTTTTTTAATAGTTCATTAAAAACAATAAAATTAATTTTTAGACTGCACCTTTATTAACCCCTAGACCCTCATCTCTGTGCTGAACACTCTCAGCTCTGCTTCATCAGAGTCCAAGGGGACGAACAAAGCTTCTATCACCTTGGTCCCTGAAGGAGAGCTCAGAGTGCAGCAGTATTGTAAGCGGGAAGGGGGGGGGTAACTCAGGTCACCCGAGGACAGCTCAGGTCATGCAACCCGAGCTGTCCTCGGGTGACCCCTGTGTCTCCTCAGTTACAATACCGCAGATCGTGCTCCTTACGCCAATTATGCACTGAGCTGTCAGAACTGTCAGATCTATTTCTTCCCACCTTCTTTAAAAGAGTCCCAAGCTTACCTCAATAATTTTAACTTTTGTTTCAAACACATCATCCTTTATGAGTTTCACAATATTTGGACACACGAAAATGCCTTCCTTCATTTTTGCTTCAGAAACTGAAATTTGGTCCACAGGTACTTAAAAGTCTCTCTTTCTTTTGGTAGAGGTTTTGCAAAATGCTTCATCAATCCAGCCTTAATCATAAATCATAGAATGGTGAAGTTGAAAGGTTCCTCCTGGGTCATCTGGTTCATCCCCTTGCTAAAAGCAGGGTTCACTAAATCATCCCACTCAGATGTCTGTCCAGCCTCTGTTTGAAGACTTCCACTGAAGAGAAACTCACCACCTGTCGTGGCAGCTTGTTCCACTCGCTGATCACCATCACTGTAAAAAAGTTTTTCTAATATCTAATCTGTGTATCCTCCCACTCAGTTTCATCCTGTTGCTTCTAGTCTTTCCTTGTGCAAATGAGAATAAAGCTAAAAAAAGTCTTCTTTTTGTCAAGCTAAACATTCCCAAATCCTTTAACCGTTCCTCATAAGACATGGTTTGCAGACCTGTCACCATTTTGGTCGCTCTTCTTTGAATTTACTTCAGTGGAGTGGTGGAAGTAGAACTTTACTGGGATCAACAAAACTTTCCCCAAATATATTCTTGAGCCGCAAAGATGTTCTTGTTTGCCAACTTTTTAAAGGGGATATCCAGGATTAATAAAACTTCACTACATTCTTTCAAATACAGTCATGGCCAAAAGTTTTGAGAATGACACCAAAATGATATTTTCACATGATCTGCTGCCCTCTGGTTTTTATTTGTGTTTGTCAGATGTTTATATCACATACAGAAATATAATTACAATCATATTATGAGTACCAAAAGGTTATATTGACAGAATGAGTTAATGCAGCAAGTCAATATTTGCAGTGTTGACCCTTCTTCAGGACCTCTGCAATTTTCCCTGGCATGCTCTCAATCAACTTCTGGACCAAATCCTGACTGATAGCAGTCCATTCTTGCATAATCAATGCTTGCAGTTTGCCAGAATGTTTTGGTTTTTGTTTGTCCACCCGTCTCTTGATGATTGACCACAAGTTTTCAATGGGATCAAGATGTGGGGAGTTTACAGGCCATGGAACCAAAATCTCTATGTTTTGTTCCCTGAGCCATTTGCTTTAGGGCAAGGTGCTCCATCATGCTGGAAAAGGCATTGTTGGGCGCCAAACTGCTCTTGGACGGTTGGGAAAAGTTGCTCTTGGAGGACATTCTGGACTGTGAGTGAGCCGATTCCCTTGGCTGAGAAGCAACCCCACACATGAATGGTTTCAGGATGCTTTACAGTTGGCATGAGACAAGACTGGTGGTAACACTCACCTCTTCTTCTCCGAATAAGCTGTTTTCCAGATGTCCCAAACAATTG
The DNA here is from genome assembly GCA_033576535.1 of Allobates femoralis. Lineage (NCBI taxonomy): Eukaryota > Metazoa > Chordata > Amphibia > Anura > Aromobatidae > Allobates > Allobates femoralis. Next base: position 617,059,373 of record JARQOC010000002.1, read on the forward strand.
AAAAGGGGATTCATCAGAGAAAATGACTTTACCCCAGTCCTCAGCAGTCCACTCCCTGTACCTTTTGCAGAATATCATTCGGTCCCTGATGTTTTTTCTGGAGAGAAGTGGCTTCTTTGCTGCCCTCCTTGAAACCAGGCCTTGCTCAAAGAGTCTCCGCCTCACCGTGCGTGCAAAAGCACTCACACCAGCCTGCTGCCATTCCTGAGCAAGCTCGGCACTGCTGGTAGTCCGATCCCGCAGCTGAACCAGTTTTAAGATACGGTCCTGGCGCTTGCTGGTCTTTCTTGGGCGCCCTTTTTGACAACAATGGAAGCTCTCTCCTTGAAGTTCTTGATGATGCGATAGATTGTTGACTGAGGTGCAATCTTTGTAGCTGCGATACTCTTCCCTGTTAGGCCATTTTTTGTGCAGTGCAATGATGGTTGCACGTGTTTCTTTAGAGATAACCATGGTTAACTGAAGAGAAACAATGATACCAAGCACCAGCCTCCTTTTAAAGTGTCCAGTGGTGTCATTCTTACTTAATCATGACTGATTGATCGCCAGCCCTGTCCTCATCAACACCCACACCTGTGTTAATGGAACAATCACTAAAACGAGGTTAGCTGCTCCTTTTAAGGCAGGACTGCAATGATGTCGAAATCTGTTTTGGGGGTTAAAGTTCATTTTCTAGGCAAATATTGACTTTGCAAGTAATTGCTGTTAAGCTCATCACTCTTTATGACATTCTGGAGTATATGCAAATTGCCATTAGAAAAACTGAAGCAGTAGACTTTGTTAAAATTAATATTTGTATAATTCTCAAAACTTGTGGCCATGACTGTACAGTGCCACCTCTGTCTACAGGTTGCATGTGGTATTACAGCATAGACCCATTCACATGAATGGCACATAGAACAAAATACTGATATCACTCGACTTAAGGCCCAGTTACACACACAGATAATTGTGCAGAGATTGTTCGCAGATCTCTGGTTGCAGTGAAATCATGGACACATTGCTCCATTTTGTGGCTGTGTACAAATGGAACAATGTGTCCATGATTTCACTGCAACCAGAGATCTGCGGACAATTATCTGTGTGTGTAACTAGGCCTTTACTCTCCTGGATGAGAAACGGTCAGATTTTTCATATGCTCATGTTTCTCCAGCCTAAATCATTTGATTCGAGCTGTAAAAAAAAAAGCTGTGTCTTGTTGGGACTAGCGTGAAAGTCCTTACCCAAATCCTGCAATTAATTTCTGAATCTTGTTAAATATGTGTATCTTCAAGTTTCTCTTGAGGTGAAGGACAGTTACAGTTGGACCATGAGGCATAAGGCAAATTGGTTTGATTATATGGTATAAGCCAATAGAGTGAGTGCTTGGCAAAAATCTGTACGTGATGGAATTTTTACAATACTTTTCTGAGTTAAGTTATCGAAAGTACAGTGTATAGAAATCATCTCTTACTTTTCAAAAATGTTACTCCTGCAGACTTGTGTTTTTTGCATTAGAATGTTAACATTATATCCGCTATGAAAAGAGGGAGTTGAATGACAAATCTAGAGTAGAGGTTCAAACTCCAAACTTCATGTTGATATTTTTGCGCTTGTACATCTACTCGCACAAAAAATAAAGTATGTTGAAATGTGCATAGCAGCAAAAAAAAAAAAAAACATACAGGACACTCAGGGTTGGCAACTTGATTATTTACATTTTTCTGGAGAGCTTATGAAAAAATAATGGACAAATTACATTTTGAACGGACATATTGGAAAATCATAATAAATAATTATGATTAGTAATATATGTCTACAGCACATAATTCTGATATAAAGACATTAGCTGCATTTACTGTAAAATTATTATTATTTATTATTACATCGCCATTATTTCCATGGCGTTTTACATGTGGAAAAGGCAAATAAACACAAGTACAAGGTACAACATATGGCACACTGGTACAGGAGGAGAGGACACTGTCCGCAAGGGCTCACAATCTCGAGGGGGCGGGTGGTGATACATTAGAAGAGGGTAAAGTTGGTCGTGCGGTGGTTTGGTGGACAGAGGCTCACAGCAGATTGTAGACTTGTCGGAAGAGGTGGGTCTTCAGCTATCTTTTGAAGGTTTGCAGAGTAGGTGAGAGTCTGAAATGTTTTGGGAGAGAGTTCCAGAGTTTGGCGGATGCACCTGAGAAGTCTTGTATGTAGTTGTGGGAAGAAGAGATAAGGGGGGAGCAGAGGAGAAGATCATGAGTGGAATGTACAGTTGTAAATTATTGACACCCCTGCAATTCTGTCAGATAATACTCAATTTCTTCCTGAAAATGATTGCAATCACAAATTCTTTATTATTAACTTCATTTAATTTGTCTTAAGTGAAAAAACACAAAAGAGAATGAAGCAAAAAGCAAAACATTGATCATTTCACACAAAACTCCAAAAATGGGCCAGACAAAAGTATTGGCACCCTCAGCCTAATACTTTACAACCTTTAGCCAAAATAACTGCGATCAACCGCTTCCGGTAACCATCAACGAGTTTCTTACAATGCTCTGCTGGAATTTTAGACCACTCTTCTTTGGCAAACTACTCCAGGTCCCTGATATTTGAAGGGTGCCTTCTCCAAACTGCCATTTTTAGATCTCTCCACAGGTGTTCTATGGCATTCAAGTCTGGACTCATTGCTGGCCACCTTAGAAGTCTCCAGTGCTTTCTCTCAAACCATTTTCTAGTGCTTTTTGAAGTGTGTTGTGGGTCATTGTCCTGCTGGAAGACCAATGACCTCTGAGGGAGACCCAGCTTTCTCACACTGGGCCCTACATTATGCTGCAAAATTTGTTGGTAGTCTTCAGACTTCATAATGCCATGCACACGGTCAAGCAGTCCAGTGCCAGAGGCAGAAAAGCAACCCCAAAACATCAGGGAACCTCCGCCATGTTTGACTGTAGGGACCGTGTTCTTTTCTTTGAATGCCTCTTTTTTTCTCCTATAAACTCTATGTTGATGCCTTTGCCCAAAAAGCTCTACTTTTGTATCATCTGACCAGAGAACATTCTTCCAAAACGTTGTAGGCTTTCTCAGGTAAGTTTTGGCAAACTCCAGCCTGACTTTTTTATGTATCGGGGTAAGAAGTGGGTTCTTACTGGGTATCCTAACATACAGTCCCTTTTCATTCAGACGCTGACGGATAATACGGATTGACACTGTTGCACCCTCGGACTGCAGGGCAGCTTGAACTTGTTTGGATTTTAGTCAAGGTTCTTTATCCACCATCCACACAATCTTGCGTTGAAATCTCTCGTCCATTTTTCTTTTCTGTCCACATCTAGGGAGGTTAGCCACAGTGCCATGGGCTTTAAACTTCTTGATGACACTGCGCATGATAGACACAGGAACATTCAGGTCTTTGGAGATGGACTTGTAGCCTTGAGATTGCTCATGCTTCCTCACAATTTGGTTTCTCAAGTCCTCAGACAGTTCTTTGGTCTTTCTTTTCTCCATGCTCAATGTGGTACACACAAGTAGGCAGGACAGAGATTGAGCCAACTGTAATCCATGTCAACTGGCTGCAAGTGTGATTCAGTTATTGCCAACACCTGTTAGGTGCCACAGGTAAGTTACAGGTGCTGTTAATTACACAAATTAGAGAAGCATCACATTATTTTTGTAACAGTGCCAATACTGTTGTCCACCCCCTTTTTATGTTTGGTGGGGAATTAGATCCAATTTGGCTTTAGGACAATTCTTTTTGTGTTTTTTCATTGAAGACAAATTAAATGAAGATAATAATACCAAAGAATTTGTGATTGCAATCATTTTCAGGAAGAAACTGAGTATTATCTGACAGAATTGCAGGGGTGTCAATACGTTTGGCCACAACTGTAGATTGTGTGAGTGTAGGTATTTGGAGACCATGTCACAGATGTATGGAGGAGACAGATTGTGAATGGCTTTGTAGGTCAAAGTTAATGTTTTAAACCGAGGCTTCTGATAAATGGGGAGCCAGTGAAGGGTTTCTCAGAGAGGAGAGATTGGTAAATAGCGGGGAGACAGGTGGATTAGTCGGGCAGCAGAGTTTAGGATAGATTGGAGAGGTGCAGGGCCATCGAGCAGGAGGTTAAAATTATCAAGGAGGGAGATGATGAGGGCATGGACAAGAGTTTTTGCAGTGTCGAGGTCAAGGAATGAACGGATTCGGGAAATATTTTTGAGCTGGAGTCGGCAGGAGGTGGCAAGGGCAGGAATATGCGTCTTGAATGAGAGGGTGGAGTCGAGAATTACCCAGAGGCACCGAGAGTGGGGGACTTGGGAAAGTGAGCACCTGCTGACATTGATGGAGAGGTCAGGTGGGGGGGATGGAGAGTGGGATGGGGGCAATATGATGAATTCTGTTTTGTCCATGGTCAGTTTCAGAAAGTGAGCAGAAAAGAAAGATGAGATAGCAGACAGACATTGTGAAATTCTGGATAGCAAGGAGGTGATGTCAGGTCCAGATAAGTGATAATAGTTAAGCTGTACGAGTTTGCACAGGTTCAAAAAATTCACTAATGCCATATATATATATATATATATATATATTATATATATAGATATATATATATATACATATATACATATACAGTATATATATACTGTATATATGTTTTTATGGAAAAGGTGAAAAAGTGCCTACATTTTTACGGACTGCCCTGGAATTTCTGGACGGTTGGCAACTTAGAAATCGCAGGCCAACCCCACTGTTTTCTCCCCTCAAGTTTGTTAGTACCTGTGCTTTTCACTGGGGGCTTTTTTTTTAAAGGCATTCTCATTGGCTAGGATCACACATAAGCCCTAGATCTGTTAATGGCATCAGTTTTTTAACTTAATTTTTCTAAGTCCAAAAACTGATCCTGGGATCAAGTGTGACTGCATCGTTAAAAAACACTATTTTTTTTTTTACTGGATCCAAAAAACGCTGCACACAACGATTTGGGTGCAGTAAAAAAACGGATCCGTTTTTGCTACCATTTTTTGGCAAATAATTGCAAAGTCCAAAAAATGCATAGCTGCACAGGAGGCTCAAAAAACAGCCTAAAAAAGACAAAACGGATTTGTTATTGAAAACAATGGAAAAAAACTGATTGGAATGTGTGACCCTAGCTATTTTCTGTGATTTATTTTTCTAAGTTACCTCTGTCTCCAACAATATGAGAAACCCACTCGGCTACAGAAGTCACATTCTTGCTGTCAGAAATATCTAGTATTGTTGTTTGCAGTCTACTTGATGTTTCCTTCTTCAAGTTCTCAGCTCCTTTCTCTGTCAGGCAAGATGCCAGAACCTTCATTCCTCGTTTATCAAGTTGCTTGGCTAGTAAGTTTCCAAATCCAGTGTCACATCCAGTAATGAAGACATATTTATCGGAGAGATTCTCCAATATCTGACTTTGTCTGTGCCGTCTGTATACAAATATAAATCCCAACAGTAGAATCACAAGGAGCCACATGGTGGAGAGAAATTCTAGAAAAAAAGAAAAGCAATAGAAAATTAGACGGTGAAAAAGACTACACGCCGAAACACGTAGTCTCCTATTTGATGGCTATTGTTATGACAACTGGACCGATTTGAAAAGTGTTTATAACTTTTTAGAATTTATATATAATAAAGGACTGCTTTTACGTATGGAAATTCAGCTGGATTGAACCTTTTGCTCCTGGTGCTTTCTGACACTATTCAGTACTGTAGCTAGTTGTTTATTTGTCTTCAGTTAAGATAAATGAATAAACTAGACTCTTTATATAGTCATTCTTGGTCCACAGGAGCTGCCTTGTGCAGGGGAAAAAGACCATGAAGGGCTGCACGAACAGAGCTGTTGAGAGCGGCAGTCGCAACTTGCTTCCACATGTCTAAATTACAACAGCATTGTTTACATCAGCAGCCAGATGGCCCACTGTGTAACCTACCATACTGGCCCATCAGGCATCTGTCCGGTGGGGCAGATTAACAGTCTGGGCCAGGGCCATGTTCACTCTAGAGGAGCTGCAGATATCCATAGCTCAGGTAGGGAATTTTTCCACAGGACAACTACAACCCCTGGCAAAAATGATGGAATCACCTGGCTCGGAGAATGTTCATTCAGTTGTTTAATGTTGTAGTAAAAAAGCAGATCACAGACATGGCACAAAACTAAAGTCATTTCAAATGGCAACTCTCTGGCTTTAAGAAACACTAAAATATATCAAGATAAAAAATGTGGTAGTCAGTAAGGGTACATTTTTTCACACCAAGCAGAGGGAAAAAATTATGGAATCACTCAATTATGAGGAAAAAAGTATTGAAGCACCCTGTAAGTTTTAATTCCCAAAACTAACACCTGCATCACATAAGATCTGCTCGTTAGTCTGCATCTAAAAAGGAGTGATCACACTTTGGAGAGCTGTTGCATCAAGTGGACTAACATCAATCATGGCTCCAACACGAGAGATGTCAACTGAAACAAAGGAGAGGATTATCAAACTCTTAAAAGAGGGTAAATCATCACACAATGTTGCAAAAAATGTTGGTTGTTCACTGTCAGCTGTGTCTAAAATCTTGAACAAAAACAAACAACATGGGAAGGTTGTTAAAGGCAAACATACTGGTAGACAAAGGAAGACATCAAAGCATCAAGACCAGAAACTTAAAGCAATATGTCTCCAAAACAGAAAATGCACAACAAAACAAATGAGGAATGAATAGGAGGAAACTGGAGTCAATGTCTGTGACCATACTGTAAGTAACCGCCTAAAGGAAATGGGATTTACATACAGAAAAGCTAAACATAAGCCATCATTAAACAAAAAAAAACAAGGTTTCAATGGGCTAAGGAAAAGCAATCGTGGACTGTGGATGATTGGATGAAAGTCATATTCAGTGATGAATCACGAATCTGCATTGGGCAAGGTGATGATGCTGGAACTTTTGTTTGGTGCCATTCCAATGAGATTTATAAAAAATGACTGCCTGAAGAGAACATGCAAATTTCCACAGTCATTGATGATATGGGGCTGCATGTCAGGTAAAGACACTGGGGAGATGGCTGTCATTACATCTTCAATAAATGCCCAAGTTTACACTGATATTTTGGACAGTTTTCTTAGCCATCAATTGAAAGGATGTTTGGGGATGATGAAATTATTTTTCAAGATGATAATGCATCCTGCCATAGAGCAAAAACTGTCAAACTATTCCTTGAAAGAAGACACATAAGGTCAATGTCATGGCCTGCAAATAGTCCAGATCTCAATCCAATTGAAAATATTTGGTGGAAGTTGAAGAAAATGGTTCATGACAAGGCTCCAACCTGCAAAGCTGATCTGGCAACAGCAATCAGAGAATGTTGGAGCTAGATTGATGAAGCGTACTGTTTGTGACTCATTAAGTCCATGGCTCAGAGACTGCAAGCTGTTATTAAAGTCAGAGGTAGTGCAACAAAATACTAGTAATGTATTTGAGTGTTGTTTTGTGTGTTTGTGTTTCATGATTCCATAATTTTTTCCTCAGAGTCGAGTGATTTCATAATTTTTATCCTCTGCTTGGTCTGAAAAAATTACCCTTACTGACTACCACATTTTTCATCTTGATTTCTTTTAGTGTTTCTTAAAGCCATAAAGTTGTCATTTGAAATGACTTTAGCTTTGAGCCATGTGTGTGATCTGCTTTTTGCTACAACATTAAACAACTGAATGAACATCTTCCGAGCCAGGTGATTCCATAATTTTTGCCAGGGATTGTATTAATTGTATACCCCACAAATCTGGTCTATACGGAAGAGTGGCAAGAAGAAAGCCATAAGCAGTCACTTTTTTCAGTTTGCAAAAAGTCAAGTAAGGGGCGCAACTTTCATGCAGAAGAAGGTGGTTTGGTCAGCAGAGTACAAAGTAAAACATTATGTCCTAAACTCTATGTGTGTCAGAAACAAACACTGCACATCACCCTGAAAACACCATCCCCACCGTTAAAGATGGGGCAGTTTCATGCAGTGGGGAGACTTTTCTCAGCTGAGACAGAAAATCTGGTCATAGTTGATGAAAAGATGGATGGTGGTAAATATAGGGAAATTCTATTGGAAAACCTGTCAGAGGCTTTAAAAGACTTTAGGCCAGTGATGGCGAACCTTTCAGAGGCTGAGTGCCCAAATTGCAACCCAAACCAAATTATTTATGGCGAAGTGCCAACATGGTAATTTAACCTAAATTACAGCAGTGGTCATCACAAGCGCTGCACAAGGGGGTAGAGCCAGCAGATGCCAATTCTCTTCCCTGTTCAGGGCATGTGTCATGCTTACAGGGGAGAGGGAATCAGGAACTGGATAGTGAGGCGGGTGAGGAGATACCGGGGAGGCTAATCTGACCCTGGTACTGGGGTCCCTAGCTCACCCAGTTCTTGACCTCTGAAGGTGAGGAGGTCTGAGTTGCCACCCTTTCTCCTAAGCTCCTGAAAAAGCCCTAGACATAGAGCCCCTACCTTCACCCACAGACCAGGGAAAGCCAGCTGCTTCAAATGAATAGGTTTGCAGCAGCTCCAGAAGAAGGTCTGCACACAATAGGTCTCAGATAAGGAATGAGCTGAATCAGCGACATCTGGTGGAAGCAAGCTGAATTATTTATGGCTGAGGGGTGCTGAGACACACCCCCTCAGCTCACCTGAGCGATTAGTCACTTCCACCAAACTTTGAGCAACCTCCACCTGCAGAGCCACAGTGACTGAGGAAAAAAGGCTAGTTTAATCTACAGCAGCAGCAGTACCAATTGTCTGCAGGCAATCAATACGTGACAGTACCCTCCCCCTCTTTATTAGAGGCCTCTGGATTCTACACCAGACACCTCCTGCCATGGTCTAAACTTTCTGAGCGATGATCTGTGAAAGATATTACGGGCACATTTCACTAAAAGAAGTTGCGAATGGCCAAAATTCTAAACGGAACAAAAACTCCAGTAGTATAAGCTTCAGCCGCACACTTCCACCTTGTTTTGACAGCACCCACACAAAATCATTAATACTCAGGTCTGGACCTGAACATTTATTACCAGTCATTCGAGTACAGACAGCAGATACGGTTTTAGGAAGGCAAACAGTGGTGTCCCCCTGGACCCCAGGACTCCCTCCCTCAGGGTGCATAGTAGTAACGACGGCCTTCCTCCGTCCTCTCTTCCAATTACGACGTCTAGTCCTGGCATGAATATGAGGTGTAGGTTGAGCTTTACCCACATTCTCCGGTAAGCTCCTAACCACCTCAGCTGGCAATGCAAAGGTAGATGTAATCAACACGGCTGAGATTGTAGTACGTAGGCAATTCTCACAGAAATTACCCCAACAAACTACCTCTCTGGACTGCCAGTTAATCACCAGGTTGTGCTTCTTTAACCAAGGAAGGCCCAACACAATGGGAGTAGGAAGATTATCCAAAATGTGACAAGACAGGATCTCTTGATAAAGAGGTTCTATGCCTTTGTTCACATTATGCGCTACTTGAGAAATCACCTTCCGGCTGAGAGGTACGGAGTAAATGGCGGGGAAGGGAATAGGTCTCGCTAACGCGCTACATGCTAGACCATGGGCCTGAGTAAAGTGAGCGTCCATAAGATTGAATCCTGCTCCGCTATCGACTAGCACCGACACAGTCTCCGTCTTAAAATCCACCAGCACTTTGGCAGACAGTGTGAACGGGGACTTAGCAAGGAAGGAAATATAAACCCTCGGTTGTCTCCTTCCGAACGACCCGAGGTACTCGGCATCTGAGACTGCGTACTTGTCCTGGAGCAATGAGGACAAACCTTAATAAAATGATCAGTTTGTCCGCAATGGAAACAAGTTCCACCCACTTGATGAACCATGGTCACAGGAGGTTTAGCACAAAGACAAACTCCCCCCAACAGCATAGGTTCATCACGTGGAGCCTGTTCAGCAGGGATAGCCATAGAGGACAAGGTTGGTGTCAGTCTCTCCCTCAAACGTCTGTTCACCTTGATGGCTAGGAACATAGTAGCCTCCAATGACCCAGGTGCAGCGTACTGCATCAGGCTGTCTTGTAGTCGAGCTGACAATCCCAAGCAGGACTGACTCCTGACGGTAGGGTCGCTCCACTGGCTGTCAGTCGCCCATCTCCTAAACTCCTAGCAGTACCAGTGGCGGACCTTCAGCCTGGCGGGCCCTGGTGCAGCTTTAGGTGAGACCCGGAGGGGGGGGCTAGCAGCGACAGGTGAGGGGGGGGGGTAATGCTAGCAGTGTCAGGTGAGGACCGGGGGTGGGGAGTGCTAGCAGGGAGGAATTGCGAGCGGCTCTTACCTGCGCTGAGCCACGCATTGCAGATCTGGGAGCCGGGGCTGGAGAGGAGAGGAGGGGCGCGAACAACCAAGGGAGGCAGTAAGCTTCCCTCAGTTAACCTCCTCTCTTCTGACATAGGGTCACGGGGGGCCCCCTACAGGTGCTTGAGGGGCCCCCTACACGGTCGGGGCCCTGGTGCAGCTGAACCAGCTGCACCACGGTAGGTCCGCCCCTGAGCAGTACTCCTCCACTGCCCGTGTCCCCTGCTTATATTTATGGAGATTCAACTCGGCAAGAGTCACCCTATCAGGTTCAGCATACACCTGAGTTAGAGCAGCAAAAAACCCATCCACCAACCTCAAGGATAGGGAGTCGGTTGGGAGGGAAAAAGGGAGATTCCCATGCGTTGTTCCTTGCTCCCAGAAGAACGAGGCCAAAGCTTGAAATAAAGCTTACAGGCCTCTCTGAACACCAAGAACTTATCCCTTCCCCCAGAAAATCTATCAGGGAGGGATATCTTGGGTTCCGGTATGGCTTTGGCAAGAGCAAAAGCCAGATACCCCACAACTTGTTGCAACTGTTGCAGTTCGCAGACCAGTGACCTCAGCAGAGATGGTCTGCATCAGTTGTGCAAAGGCATCACCAGATGAAGCCCAAGACATGGTGACTCAGAAAAAGGGATATGGGTCACTGATTATGTGATGCTTACGGGGGAGAGGGAATCAGGAACTGGATAGTGAGGTGGGCGAGGAGATACCGAAAGGCGAAAGAGTCATACTCGCCTTACTGCTCCTGCTTTCACTGCTGCAGGTTTCCTCTCCTGACATCTTCTGTCATATCCCGCACTGAGCGCGGTCACATGACGCTGGCCAGGAGGGCAGGCTAGGAGAGAGTGTCGGAGAGAGGAGAAGTGTCTCCCCTGACCCAACGCAGATTTTAACTGACGGCGCCGTGCTGCTGGCAGTTCAAGCTGCAGCGCAGTGGCGAGGCCATGTGCCAGCGGAGATGGTTCTGTGTGCCCTCCCTGGCATGGGTGCCATAGGTTCTCCAATACTGTTTTAGGCTATTTTGCATAGATGAATCGACAAAAATGTCAGCCTACAAAGCTGGTAGAAATATACCAACCACAAAAGACTTGTAACAGTAATTGCAGCCAAGAGTGGTCCTAGAAAATAGAAAGAATTAATAAATACAATAATCAATACTACATATTTTGATAAACATATTGGTATTTTGTTATCCTTCACTTTGGTTTCTCATCATATCAGTTTTATCTGTGAATTTAATAGGCTGTTATTATCCAACTAAATGTGCAAGATTTCTGGAATAACAGTTGACAAAATAGCTTCTACCACATTTATCATGTTTTAGAGTTGTTCAGTAGTTTCTTATAAAAGTGTGGCTTTGCTGGAAAGGGGTGCGGCATGATATACAATACAATGTGCAAAACATTGGGTGCAAACACCCTCTTAACCTCTCTCTGGTGAATGGCATGCTATTGTGGCATCCCTGCGGACTAGTCGCCACAAAGTGGTATAGCAGCTGGGACTGGTAAGTTGGTCACTTCGCACAGACACCCAACACAACCCCTGATCCCTACTCCTAGTTACTTCAAGTCAGGCAAGGGATAGCAGGAGGGACGAAATGGAGGGTGGAGAGTGAGGAAAAAAGCCCGGGAAGGGGGTGGAGGAACTGGAGTAAACCCCAGGAACACTAAGTTAGAAAAAAAGGGATGTGGAAAGGAGGAGAGAACCGAACACCTAAGCAGAAATACCCGGCAGCCTAGTTACTTAGACACTGGACCGGATGAACCCGGACTCGGCAGTCTGTGCCAAAGTATGGCTAGCCCGGGTCCCTGGCTGCATACCAAGGGAAGCAGGAAGGTGTCCACGGTGTGTCTAAGCCAGCGGGGACACTGGGGGACCAGGCCAAAGCCAGGGTGCCGGCCCTGTTGAAGTGACCAGGTTCTGTATGATCCAACCACAGATTAACCGGCGGGGTGAAGGGACTCTATGTCTGGAACCCACCCTCCGGTGCAGTGAAGGAAAGGCAGTTGAACTAGGATAAGGGGGACAGACTGAGAACTCCCAGGAAAAACCTGTGACAGCTGGCCCGTAACTAGCACGTGGAAAAGAGAATGAGGTCCGAAAGGTACCAGAAAGGGGGTTCAACCAATGAACCGTCTCTCTCAGCTGCTAGCTTGTGACCGGAGCAGCTTGTGAGCTGTTGTACTGTCTCAACTGCAATTGTTTTTGCTATGTGGACTGTAGAGCTTCAGTAAAGACCCGGTAAAAGCTCGAAACTTTGTGTGACCTTTACTTGTGTGCCCGAGACGGGGCTGAGTAATACGAAGGCCCGACAGCTGGAGGCTGCCCAAGAACATTAACAGTACTTTTCCTTTTTGCACCATCTTCATGGCAGCCGTGGGGAACAGCCCTACCCTTGGAGGGCGCATCACGCTGGCTGCAACTCCCATCATCCCCAGGAGACCCGAACACAGCGGTGGCTACAGTTGGCCATAAACCACGGGTGGCATCACGTACAATTTCTAAACAAACTTTATTCCCCTATTTTCCTCCCCTCTTTTTATTGCCGCGCCTGAGACCACAGAGTCAGGTCACGTCACCATGACACTCCGCAACCCTGGAAAACAAGAGGGCCCAACAAACTGCCCGGGATGCGACAACTTGGCGTCACGAGCAGGATCACCGACCCGGTAAAACCGGGTCTTGTGTGCCTAAGACTGTGTTTTGAACTGTTTTTTGGGCCTCAGTAATGGTGGCCCAAAAGGACTGAAGCCATGTGCTGGCAGAGGGGCATGTCGCAGTCTCTCATGGTGGGCCAGGCCAGCAGCGGGTGTGAAAAGATGCACACACCCCTTCCAGTATTCCATCAGTGGGAAGACGGCTCCAGAGACTGTGTAACCCTCCCTGTGGGCGTGATGGCCAACGACGACCAAGAACGGCAAGGACCACGAAGGGAGGAAGACAGGGAGAACTATGCCACGAGGAGCATGAGCCAAAAGGGTAGGAGAGAGAACTCGGCAATGGCGGAGGGCGGAGAACGTGGAGGATATTCCCCAGGTCCCGTGAGAGCAAGTCAGGTGCCGGAGTTAGACCTAACCTTCCTAAATCATGACGCCTACAGCCTGGTGGAGGAAGATTCCGCCCACGTGTGTCGGTTGGATCCGGGTTGGGAACCCCCGTCAGGTCGTCGATCCCAGCGGGTAGGAAGCAGTAGTCGCGCTATCACCAGAAGCACCTGGAGGGTCCCGAAGCAAGCAAGCGAGGATATCAGTGTCCCCTACAGCCCAAGTAGGATCCAAAAGTTGCAGAGGTCAGCGACTGGTGGTGCTGAGGATAGCGCCATGTTGGGGTCAAGGGGGATGCGCAATCTGCCAGTATGCTGCGTTGCCCAGGTGCTTCAACGCCCTCCACCCTCTTCGGCAGAAATCCTGTTGAGTAACCAACCGCTGATCTCCTACGTGACACGGACCCCCAACTTTCTGATGACTCCGGAGGTGGCCAAAGTGGAGCGGCGGATGGCCCAAGCCCAAGTGAACACTCTTGTCCAGTGGAACCGGAGGGGAAGATTGAGGAGGTCCCGAATGGGTGGGACTCTACCCCAGAGCCCTCCAGAGTAAGTAGTAAGCCCTGGAAAGGCTATGAACAGAATGAGTAATCAGTGGTTTTCCTTTGTTTCCCCATTTCTTCCCTGTATGAATGTGTTTTCCCCAGTTACTGCTAAAAAACGAACTGTGTGATTATGGACACTGCGTAATCCGGACTCTGATGTATATAGTTAATGCACCTTAGTGTGCAGCCTATTGGTTTTATAGTTGATTTTTCAGTGTATTTATAATGTGCATTTAAACTGTGCATAAGAAGTGTATGGACAATTTGTACTAAGGAACGTTGAGCACTTGTGACTGCACCCCTTAAAATCCCACTAGCGCGCCCGAAGAATCTGTCAGTTTAGTCCCTGTTACCGCGCCCAGGGCTTGCAACGGGTTTTTCTTGTGGTGGGTTCCTAAAGCTGTAAAAGACCGCAGGAAAGAGACAATCGCGAAACTGTGAACTGTTTAATTTTTGCACTTTTTTTCTACTTACGGTATATATTCCCCTACTCTATAGATTAGTAAGGAGAATTTTTGTTAAAATAACATTAAAGCCACGTACCTCCCGTTGCGGGAAGAAACAAAGTACTTGTAAACTTGTTATGATGTTAATGTTACTGTTTACTGCATAAAGAAAATGTGAGCTTGTTTTACACCTGTACCGGGTCCTAGCATGAGGACATGCTATGCTTTGCTCAGGGAGAGTGTGGCGCTACTGCGGACTTGTCGCCACAAAGTGGTATAGCAGCTGAGACTGGTAAGTTGGTCACCTCGCCCAAACACCCAGCACAACCCCCGATTCCTAGTCCTAGATACTTCAAGTCAGGCAAGGGATAATGGGAGGGAGTAAATGGAGGCTGGAGAGTGAGGAACAAAGCCCGGGAAGGGGGTGGAGGAACTGGAGTAAAACCTAGGAACACTAAGCTAGGAAAAAAGAGAAATGGAAAGGAGGAGAGAACAGAACGCCTAAGCAGAAACACCCGGCAGCCTAGACACTGGACAAAGCACTGGACAGAAAGAACCTGGACCCGGCAACCTGTGCCACCGTATAGCTAGCCTGGGTCTCTGGCTGCGTACCGAGGGAAGCAGGAACGGGGTTCACGGTGTGTCCGAGCCAGCAGGGACACCGGGGGACCAGGCCGAAGCCAGGGTACCAGCCCTGCTGAAGTGGCCAGATGCTGTATGCCCCAACCACAGATTAATCGGTGGGGTGAAGGGACTCTATGCCTGGAACCCACCCTCCGGTGCAGTGAAGATAAGGCAGTTGAAGTAGGGTTAGGGGGACAGACTGAGAGCCCCCAGGAAAAACCTGTGACAGATGGCCCGTAACTAGCACGTGGACATGAGAACGAGGCATAAAAGGTACCAAAAAGGGAGTGCAACCGACGACCTTTCCAAGCTGCTAGCTTGTGACCGGAGCCGCTTTTGAGCTTTTGTACTGTGTGAACTGCAATTGTTTTTGCTGTGTGAACTGTGGAGCTTCAGTAAAGTAAAAGCTCAGAACTTTGTGTGACTTTTACTTTATGTGCCCGAGATGGGGCTGAGTAATACAAAGGCCTAACAGCTGGAGGTTGCCCGAGAACATTAACAGTACTTTTCCATTTCCTTTTGGCCCCATCTTCACGGCAGCCCTAGGGAACAGCCCTACCCATGGAGGGCGCATCACACTGGCTGAAACTCTTATCATCCCAAGGTGACCCGACCGCAGCGGTGGCTACAGTTGGCCTCAAACCACGGCTGGTGTCAAGTACAATTTCTAAACAAACTTTATTCCCCCCTCTCTTTTATTGCCGCGCCTGGGACCGCAGAGGCGGGTCATGTCACCGTGACACCCAGCAGCCCCGGACGCCAAGGACGACAAGAGGGCCCGACCCCCTGCCCGTGGCGTGACACTATCAGAATATTGAGGTATATGTCGGGAAAAAAGACATATTCTGTCAGCGAAGTGCATGAATACAGTGATCATTTAGCCTGAAAAAGATTATTTTGTTCAAGTGGACCCCAACCCCAAATACATAATGTGTGCAACATCATTTTGTTGACATTCCATTCAAACCCGGGTCCTAGGCCTGCCACATAAAAGTGCACCTGGCATCTGTCACACATGTGCGGTAAATGTTGGGTAAGGAGTTAAAGGATATGGACAACTTTGGTGGCATTTTGTTTTTCTACTTAATTCCAAGTATTTTGGACTACAGAGCATTTTTGCAATATGGTTTCATTAAACCATTTTACAGGTGCATCTCAATGAAATAGAATATCATCAAAAAGTAAAATTATGTCTTCCAGTTCCGGCGCCGACGTGGCTAGGTCGGAGTGAGGGAGCTCCGGTGTCGACTCGCCCATAGACCGGCTATACAGCACACCTGCAATAGCGGGAGGCCCCGGGAGTATCTCGGGAGTAGCCTTGCAACCAGCGGCATCGGCGACCCCGAGAACGGAGGATTGCGGAAGTGCGCACGGGAAGCCAGGGGACGAGGACTGGCCGCGCCGCTGCAGAGACAAGCGCGCGGCTGCAATCACCGCCGCCTTCCGGATAGAGGAGGGGAAGGAGGAAGGGAAGAGGGAAGGGGAAAAGAGAGACCCCTCAGCCGCAAACTGAGAACGGGACCAGACGGTGAGTGATTATACACTCACAAGGACCCCGCGAACACCGGAGGGGGGAGGCGCCTCACATCTACACGGCATACCATAACAAAAAAAAAAAAATACAGCTCCAGGACATACTGCACTGATAGACACTGTACGGAGCTGTATGACTGGGACCGTATCCCGTAGCTCGGTGGAGTGGTGGCTGAGAAGCAAAAAGGCAACACACACATCAAAAGAGGGCTCCCGCCAGCCTGACGGTGGGAAAAAGATGGCGGCGACAGGGCAAGCACAGAAGAGAAAGGAAAAAAGTACACAGGAGCAGACTCCTCAACCAAATAAAACATTAGTCTCTAACAGAGACAGAGGAAGAGATATCACGGCCACAGGAGGAGGTAGCCCCGGGCAAAAACAACCGAGGAAGGAGGGCACTATGTCCACAGAAGAGAGAGCGTCCCTGGCAAGGGAGGTGGCAGGCTATCTTAAGCTGGATATAGCGACAGCAGTGAGGGAGGCTGTGAGAGAGGCACTGGAGGAGGTGAATGAGATATCGGCACAACATGACAGCAGATTAGAACAACTCGAACAAAGAGTCTCAGACTTGGAGGACAAGCTGAGCACTATGGAACAAGAGCTATCAGACTCCCATAAGTTGAATGTACAAATGCAGGACAAGATGGAAGATCTTGAAAATCGCTCAAGACGTAACAACCTCCGCATAGTGGGCCTGCCTGAATCCGTGTCCTTTCAACAGCTTGATGAGGTATTTGAAAAAGAACTACCCAAAGCACTGGGATTGCCAGAACTCTGCAGAGTAGAAAGAGCCCATAGAATTGGCCCCCCGGGTGGAAACAGGAGGGAGGCACCGGACAGAAGCAATGGACTAAACGGGTCTCAGGCTGCCCAAAAGAGCAGACAAGCTATAGCCAGGTACCTGGATTTTAAAGACAAGGATAAAATCCTGCGCACTTTTAGAGCCAGACGTCGCCCCCTAGAAATTCAGGGACATAAAGTGGTAATTTTCGAGGACTTTTCGGCGGAAGTAGCGAAAAGAAGAAGAGCTTTCAGCGAAGTCTGCAGCATGCTATTTAAGCGCGGGATCCAGTTCCAGATATTATACCCGGCTACACTTAAGACAAAAAACGACGATGGGACCTTTAGGTATTGGAAAGATGCCAGGGAAGCACTGAGAGCTTTCACGATGCCATCGCCTCGTCCTTCGCCGGGTCAACGGGACTCTGCCTCAACACCGCGGAGAAGCGACAACTGAACTATCTACATGAGACCCTCCTGATCGGCCGGACTGCTCGGATCTCCCACCCCCCCCCCCCCCTCCCCTCTTCTCCCTTTTTTTTTTTTTTTTTCTCTCTTCCTTGCTCGAAGACACAAGGAACATGGATGGAGTGTCTGAGCGGAGCAGAGGGATGATGAGGTTGGGGAGGGAGGGCAAAACGGGGAGAACCCGGACTTTGGACTTGGAAAGATAGAGCAGGTTCAGATACACCTGCAGAAGGGTGGAGTCGACATGAGAGGAGGAGACGGTCATGTCGGAAAAAATGGAAGTATATCGTGTCAGATATTGGGGGGAGGAAGGGAGGGGGGGGGGCAAGGATTGAAGGGATGTTTTTAGTTTTGAGTATTACACAAAAAGTTACTTGGTTATGCAGCAGTGGCTTTATAAGGGGCCGGAGGTATTGGATGTCCTACCACACTACACACCCTATGGAGTGGCAAATACAATGTAAAAGAGATTTGAGTGACATAATAGCACAAGTTTATAGCTGGGATGGTAAAACTCACCTCATGGAATGTTAAAGGTCTGAGAACGCCACAGAAACGGATGATGATACTTAGACATCTCAGGAGGCTGAGAACTGATATAGCCCTTCTCCAAGAAACACACTTGCCAACTCAGGACCTGACCAGGATGCACAAGTTGTGGGTGGGAGAGGTTTACGGATCGGGGGCACGGGGAGGCAGGCGGGGGTTATTATACTGTTAAGCAAAACATTGCAATATAAAGTGATCTCGTTCCAGCATGACGAACAGGGTAGACATGTCAGATTGGTACTGGACACACCGAGTGGACGACTCGATATACATAACTTATATGCACCTAACACAGACAGATCCTCCTTTTTTCAAACATTTACCAGAGATACCTTGGGGACAAATTCTGACGAACTACTCATTGGGGGAGACATGAATGAAACGCTAAATGACCTTGAGGACAGAACAGGGAATCGACTGACGGAAAGACGCAGAGGGAGAGGTGAGAGACTTACTCCCTTACAAGCAATGGTTAAAGACCTAGCACTCCGGGATGCATGGAGAATGTATCATCCGATGGAAAGACAGTACACCCACTATTCTCACCCGCATGCCACATGGTCGCGAATCGACCTAATGCTTACAAGTAATGCCCTATTATCCAAGGTGGACTCGACTGACATTGAGGACTTAGTAATATCAGACCATAGCCCAATCACTTTGTCATTGCGTGAAACTTTTAAGAGAGGTACGGACATATTATGGCGATTCCCCTACTACTTACAGAAAGACAAAGACTTTGCGTTAGTCCTGCGAGAATGGTGGACGGAATATCTGTCATATAATAACCCAGACCAAATCAGTCATACACTGTTCTGGGAGACGGCGAAAGCCGTGCTACGCGGCAAAATCATAGCTCATGTGTCAACGCAAAAACGGAGAGCCAATGCGAAATATTTACAAACTAGCAGCAGGGTCAGAGATACTTACGTGCAATATCAACAGGATCCGACGGCGAATAACAAAAGAACATGGTTGGACGCAAAACGGGAATTTGATGCATGGGCGAGACAGAGAGAAATGCTAGGCAAAACATCCAGGGATGCAGAATTGTATAGATTTGGGGATAAAGCTGGAAAATTACTAGCTAATTTGGCCAGAGGTAAACACAAAGTTACCCAAATAACATCCATGAAAACTAGACAGGGAACCCTGACGTCAGACCCAAGGGAAATAAACACTATTCTGGGGAAATTTTATGCTGATCTCTATGGGCCGCGTCATAGTGATCCAGAGACGAGATTAACCTGGTTGAGGCGTAACCCACTTCCCACAATATCGGAAGACTCCCTGGACATGTTGAATAGAGACATTTCAGAGGAAGAGATACGAGAAGCTATAAAAGGCACAAGTGTTCATAAGACACCGGGACCAGATGGCTTCACGGCTGGTTTTTATAAGGCTTTGGTAGATCAGGTGGTGCCGCCTCTGAGGTCTCTCTTCAATGACTACTTGCATGGGGGTTCTGTCTCGGATCACATGAACGTAGCGTACATAAAACTTTTACCAAAAGGCGACAAACCGACAGATGACCCGTCCAACTTCCGACCAATATCATTGATAAATCAGGATCTAAAGTTGATATCAAAGATAATGGCAAACAGGCAGGGCCGCACCGTTCATGAGCCAGTGTGAGTACAATGTATCAGGCGGCACCATGAGTCAGAAGACAGGGGCGGCATCGTGACCTGCAGACAGTCAGTCAGATAATGTGCTGAGTGCGATGTCCCCTGCTCCGGAGTCCTGCAATACAGTGTTTGCGGTTAGTCACTGTTTGTGTGCTCTGAAGATAAGAATGACAGCTGAGCTGTGTGTGATCGGGATGAGAGGGAGGAGGGGGGTTTAGGGAGGAGGAGGGCTGGGAGTGTGTGAGGCTTGCCTGGACTGGCTGTACACAGTGCACTTTCATTTCATTTTCTTTATAATATAAGAGCAGCAATTGGCTCTGTGACGCTGTCTCCTATCTGTGTGTCCACTCCCTGCAGCAAGGGAGTATGAGATGATTGGTCACTTCATTAGTCACTCTACCTCTGTGTATGTGTTCAGTGACTCCTGGCTGTGACCTGTCCCAGAGCAGCCAGTGCTGTGTTCAGATTGTTGGAGAAGAACTTGGAGATCATTACATCAGTAATTGTAAGCTACAGGACTGTAGCCAGCAGGTGAGGGGGAGACAGAGTGGCAAGTGAGTGTGAGGCTACCTTCACATTTGCGGACCCCTCCGCAGCGTTCTGCGGAGGGGATCCGCAATGTGACCGCAGCACCACAAGCCCCTATCTTTATAATGGGAGCGCACGGTGCTGCGCTTGACAGCGCATGACCATGCGCACCCATTCACTGCCATATGTGATCTGTGCGCAGGCGGATGTCCGTGCACAAATCACCCAGTCTCGTCCGCACCAGAAATGCAACATGTCACGTTCGTGGTGCGGATGAGACTGTTTGATTTGTGCTCCGGCATCCGCCTGCGCACAGATCACATATGGCAGTGAATGGGTGCACACGGTCACGCGCAGTCAAGTGCAGCGCTGTGCGCTCCCATTATAAACATAGGGGCTGGCGGTGCTGCGCTCACATTGCAGATCCCCTCCACAGAACGCTTAGTGACCAGTAGCAGCACATGATTGCGGCCCTGAGTGTATAACATGGTGGCAGTAAGGGCCACGTCGCACGCATCAATTTGATGAACGATATCGCTTAAGCGACCTGCTTTTTTAATGGCTTAAGCGATATCGTTTGTGCGTCGCTGCGTGTAACCAAGCGATATTTCATTGAAAAATCGTCTGATTGTTTGATCGCAGATTTGTGAACCTGTACACAAATCTATCATTGGTCGGCCGGTGGACACAGCCTCGCTGCATGTGACACCAGGAGACCAGCGATCAGCGAGCTCCCAGCACTGCATGGCCTATGCTGGGAGCTCGTATCCATAAACATCGGGTTACAAAGCGCCGCGCGGCGCATAGTAACCCGATGTGTACCATAGTTACCAGCGATCTCGCTGGTCCACATCGCTGGTGAGTCTGCCTGTGTGACAGCTCACCAGCGATGTGAACGATATTGTTAGCGATTGCTCGTGCATGGGATCACTAACAATATTGTTCATCAAATTGAAGCGTGTGACGTGGCCCTAAGTGTGAGGAAACAGGTGAGTGTGGCCCCCAGGACAGCATGAATGTTTTTCTTTAAAGGAAACCTATCACCTAGTTTAACTATCACTACTGGTCCCTGCATCTTCCCAGCACATCCCTAACCATCCCTGTCTGACCTAAATGTGAATTATAATTGTTGAAAAAAACAATTTACACACTTACTTTTGTCCCCTCGTTCTGTGGGCGCTCCTAGACAGGTGGCTGATGGGTGGCCTACCCGGACGGGTCCATTTCCTCCCCCTCGCTGCTGGTATCATGCCCCAGTGGGTGTCATAATTCTTTCAGGAAAGTGGTTCAAATTTCATAGTCATGGATTCTCCTTCCGGGTATGACACGCTGCTGGACGGTTGTCATTTCTGGTCCGGTGCATTGAGGGGGCGTTTTGGTTATACTGGCCGGCTCCGGGGCATGTGCAGTGCACATTCCGAAGCTGTCCTGCAACCGATAATCACCCACAATGCACCGGATCGGAAATGACAACCGCCCAGCCGTGTGTCATACCCGGAAGGAGAATCCATGACTATGAAATTTGGACCACGTTCCTGAAAGAATTATCACACCCACTGGGGCATGATACCAGCAGCGAAGGGGAGGAAATGGACCAGGGAAGACCGTCCACCTGTCTACGACCGGCCACAGAACGGGGGACAAAAGCAAGCGTGTAAAACGCTTTTTTTCCCCCACATTTATAATTCACAATTAGGTGAGACAGGGATGGCTAGGAAGGTGCAGGGACAGGTAGTGAAAGGTTAGAGGGTATAAACTAGGTGACAGGTGGTTCCGTTTAAGTTTGCACACTCTGCTCAGCGAAGCAGGTGAAGAACCTGAGTCTGACCGCCATTACTTTATAATGTCTCAATGGCTGTGCTGTGCCGTTATGCCGAGATCATGTGGCAATGTGCTCAAGGCTGGGCTGCAACTGGGCAACATATAGTAGGTATTTTGCGAAAAATCACTGCATCTGGTCTTTTTTTTTCCAATATATCTTATCTTACTGTAAACAGTTAAAAGATTACCCAGCAGCCTGGCACACACACAGAGGCTGGTTTCAGACTGGCGTTCCCCTCCGCAGCGTTCTGCGGAGGGGAATCGCCATGTGTGCTCAGCCAGCGCAAGCCCCTATGTTTAGAATGGGAACGCACGGTGCTGCGCTTGACTGCGCATAACCGTGCGCACCCATTCACTGCCATATGTGATTTGTACGCAGGCGAATGCCTGCGCACAAATCACACACTCTCGTGTCGCGTCCCTGGTGCGGACGAGAGTGTGTGATTTGTGCGCAGGCATCCGCCTGCATACAAATCACATATGGCAGTGAATGGGTGCGCACGGTCATGCGCAGTCAAGCGCAGCACCGTGCGTTCCCATTCTAAACATAGGAGCTTGCGCTGGCTGCGCACATATGGCGATTCCCCTCCGCAGAACGCTGCGGAGGGGAACGCCAGTCTGAAATCAGCCAGACTGAAGCTGATATAGTGATAGATATGGGGGTGGTAGTCACTATAGAATCAGTGGGATACAATGCAAGCAGGGTAAGCATTTGGAGCAGTTTTTTTTTTGAAGGCAGGGCAGCCAGTCCCGTTTGCTAAAATCTGCAAAATTACTGTGTATTGCTAAGCTAAAAGCAATAGGCTATGTGGCAACTTAGTGTTTTTGCTGTGTTTTTTTCATTTATTTATTTGAAGATTTTCCCAAAATCAGCAAAGTCTGTTGGATTTCTGAATACTGTGCCAACCTTCAGTTTTTTCCTTGTGTTTTTAGGTGCAGAAAAAAGAAGCAGCACCCTCATTCTTTGTTCATTTTCCCCTACATGTTCCATATAGACGATTAAAGGGAAACCGCTGGGCAAAAAAGGTACCAGCCCCGGACCGGATTGTGCCGCAGTGTGAAGCCGCCCTAAGAGTTAACTGGCAGGCCATTGCTAACTACCTGCTTATTGTGCCCACTGATCTCTGCCAGATCAGAGAATTCACAGACCATTCCTGCTGGCCATTCTGCGGCTTCCACTGATGTCAGATTGTCAGAGTAGCTTCTTTTCTGCTCTGCTCTGTTGATGGAAAGTGACTGCGAAGTTCCAACATGATGCTGATTGACAGTCGACTTTTCACTGCCTTAACTGCAAAAAGCTGTCTGAGGCTACGTTCACACATTGCACTTTTTTGTGCGGGCGCTTTCTGCAGCGTTTTGCACCCGCGCAAAAAAAGAAGCAGTGCATTCAGACTCCACGCTTTTTTACGGGCACAGGGGAGGAGTTATGTCACAGAGGGGAGGAAGAATCCTGTGTTCCTCCCTCTGTGACATGTGTAAAAGCCCCATTTGATTTCATAGTGTATTAATATACACTGCAAAATCTTAATAAAAGGAATCCAAATGTGTTTAAAATAATAAAGAATGAATACTTACCCTTCAGCAGGTGTTCGGGGAGCCGGGCGCAGCTGCAGGTATCAACCTACAAGGACCTTGCGTGATGTCATTGCCCACTGTAATTGGCCGCTCGTGGTCATGTGATATGACGTCATAGCATGTTACATATCATATGACCGCGAGCGGCCAATCACAGTTGCCAATGACATCATGCAAGGTCCTTGCAGGTTGATACCTGCGGTTGTACCAGCTCGTAGCTCCCTGAACACCCGCCGAAGAGTAAGCATTCATTCTTTATTATTTTAAACACATTTGTCTTTGTTTTATTTTGATTTCACAGTGTATATTAGTACACTGCGAAATCAAATAGGGGCAGTCACACATGTCACAGAGGGAGGAGGAGCAGGATTCTTCCTCCCCTCTGTGACATCAGATCCAGCAGCGCCGCCCCCTATGGGAGAAATTGCGGGCACAGGTGTGTAAAGAGTTGACATGTCAATTAGGCAGCAGCGTTTTCTCCCATAAAATTGCTGCTTATAATTACGCAGTGTCTGCATGGCAAAGTGAATTTCACATTCACTTTGCCGGCAGACGAAAGGCACATAGCACATTTTTCAAAAGAACACGCAAAAAAGCACTCAAAAATGCGCAATGTGTGAACATAAGCCTGACAATCTGCATACACAGCCTGACAATCTGCATGATGCCAGCATTCACACCCCATTGGCATAGCAACCCGGAAGAGGAAGAGCTGCTCTGTTAATGTGGGGCAGCAGACTTCCCTGCAGTAGAGTTTGCTAGTTTTTTGTGTCATAGAAAAAAATATATATATGTAGTCTTGGACAACCCCTTTAAATGCTAATGTATGTCACGTAAAGTAAAAACTATTCACGTGCTTATGTCCCACATCGGTAACATTCCAGCAATGTCAATGTTGTGTCTGCTGATGCTCATATTTGTCACGTGAAATGAGCTTTGGCAAATTATTTTTTGGTGTGGAATCCAGTGGAGGGCTGTGAACAGCCATCAGAGGGACATGGAATCCTGATGCTGAAGCCAGGTTTGAGACGGCGAAGGAACATTGAATCTTTCAAAACAGTGATGATCTCTAGCTCACCCCTACGAAAGATCCCACGCTCCTACTAAAGATTTATCCAGCTGAGAAAACCATGGCTCAGAGGTAAGTAATGGTAAAGGCAGCACAGGCAGATTTATCCAATGATGTGATTCAGTGTCTAAATCTGCCCATTTAAAAGGACTTTTACCCATTAAGAAAGGCAGATGCTTTATTTTACTGAGTGTCACATATGGATTCTCAAATAAGGAGCCTGTTTAAGAGTGTACGTTAAGAGTCTCTAAGATTTGGTATGATGTACAGTATGCACTTATAATATGCGTTTTAAATTTAAAAGTGTACACTATCTGCCGCCCCCTGACTTCTGATCACACTCACGCTGCTGCCGATGTGAGGAGGCCGTCACAGGTGATGTGCGCAGTGATAATCCTCCCTCTCCCCCCCCCCCCCCCGCTCTTTACCATGGTCGGCTGCAGACAGCGTTCCTTCCCCCCCCCCCGCCGCTCTTAGTTCACCTGGGGGGGGGGGCGCCATTTTGCAGTTCGCCTCAGGCAGCAGAGAGGCTTGGTTCACCCCTGCAAACAGGTTAGCGGGGGTCTTACCGGACCTGTTGAGTAAGGAACAAGCAGGATTTGTAAGGAACCGATCTGCTGTAGGTAATGTGAGACGGGCAATGATGGTCCTAGAGTCAGTCAGGCTAGGGGATAAGGCAAGAGTAGGGCTTCCAGCCATGGTCAAGCTCGATGCTGAGAAAGCCTTTGATAGTGTGGGATGGCCATGGCTGGAACAAGTCTTAGACAACATTGGGCTAACGGGAAGCTTCAGGCAATTTCTCACTGTGTTGTACGCGAACGCCAAAGCGCGTGTACATACACCAGGATTTCTGTCAGACATGATTCAATTGGGAAGGGGAACGCGTCAAGGGTGCCCGCTGTCGCCACTCTTGTTTGACCTCGCACTGGAACCCCTATCCCGATACATCAACGGACCAGACAGCTTCACGGGAATAAAGGTAGGAAGTAAGGAGATAAAATCTAACTTATTCGCTGACGATATCATCCAGTACATGGCGGACGCATGCAAAGACTTACCAGGTATATTGACTGAGATACAGAAATTCGGGGACGCGTCGGGATTCAGGTTAAATGTGGCAAAGTGCGAGATCCTGCCGTTGACGAAAGACGCAAAGGAACGCTTAAATGTGACCACACAAGGAGACAATGGGTCCTTTCAGGGAATACCAATAGCGAAGGGATCGATCAAGTATTTGGGCATACACCTGGCACATAATACGGCTGACATGTACAGACTCAATTTTCACCCGATAATTCTTAAAATAGAGGGCGAGCTTACCAGATGGCGAGACCTACCACTATCTTTACTGGGAAGGGCGCATTTGATCAAGATGGTAAGCTTTTCCCGACTCTTGTACCCGTTGCAAACCATGCCGCTCTTGCTCAGACACGTAGATGTTAATAAAATTAATAGAGCTTTTACCACATTTTTGTGGAGGGGAAGGAGATCGAGGATTAGGTTGCGTACCTTGATGTTCCCCAAGGAGGAAGGGGGCTTATCATTTCCAAATGTGAGAGGATACAATCTGGCCTGTGTAATGAGGCATATATTGGATTGGATAAGGGGTTCGAGTATCCATTCTGACTACTCTCTTGAGGCAGAATGGTGTGCTCCTTGGGACCTAACGGCAGTCTTGCATGCCTCGGGAAAAACACTAGATCCGAAAATAAAGAATTCCGTGCTATTCAGAGACACGAGAGCGGCATGGAAAGCGATTAGATGTAGATTAGGAGTGTCATGGAAAATCTCTAAATACTTGCCATTATGGGGACACCCGGACTTCAAACAGGGCAGAGAGAATGCCCTATTTAATGAATGGAAGTTGGCGGGGATAAAGACACTACAAGACGTATTACATAAGGGAGACGTAAGGTGGATGACGGCTAATGAGGTCTATGATAAGTGGAGCCTCCCCCCGACACATGCTCTACAATATGCACAGGTGCATGGACACTTACTATCACACCTCCGAGATGTACAAAAGGAATGCCAACAGACGCTACTTGATAACTTGGTGGCGAGCTCAACAACGGGGTCGACAATATCCTCTATACACTCTATGCTGAGACACTCGCTGATACCGAAGGGCCCCCTGCAGTTGTTTAAGGGTTGGGTAGAGAGGTTACAGGATGAGGGGTGGGAGAGGTAATTATATCGGGATGGAATGCCCTCTACAAACACATCTGCATCTACATCTACATCTGGAGGGATACTCAATTTAGAATAATTCACAGGGCTATACAGGGTTTTAATATCCCCCCTACACAGGCCACCATTTCCAGGAAGATGGCATGCCCCAATTGTGACAAGGTGAATACGGACATGTACCACGGACTGTGGGAGTGTGAGAAAGTTCAAGAACAATGGAAGAGAGTACAAGCATGGGTTAAGGATGTATTGAATGTTTATTTGCCGCTTAGAGGGGAAATTTGGGTCTTTCATAGGCTTAATGTGACCATGGAAGGGAAAGAGAGGATGGGCTTCTTGCATACGATACTGATCGTGTACAAGAGACTCCTGCTGAGGTGTTGGTTGGAGTCCACAGTACCTGGAATCCATAATCTAGAGATGGAGTTGAGAGGTACATTGCTCTTAGAAAAAACAGAGACAGAAACAGATAAAGAAAGGAAGACACAACCCTTTTTTACGAAATGGAGGGACTTCATCCTTTATCACCTCACTAGGGAAGACATTGACCAATTGGTCGCGCCCTTCCGTAATACCACCTGGTATTGCTTGTCAGAC
Source organism: Allobates femoralis (assembly GCA_033576535.1). NCBI lineage: Eukaryota > Metazoa > Chordata > Amphibia > Anura > Aromobatidae > Allobates > Allobates femoralis. Next base: position 617,087,083 of record JARQOC010000002.1, read on the forward strand.
CTCCAGGACTCGCTGGGAGATCTACGTATAGGAGGAGGGAATGGTTGAAGGGGACAAATACCGTAACGGGAAATACTGACAATTTATTGTTTATGGGATTGTTAAGAAGGGGTTACTGCTGCAAGGTTGGGTTAGGGGAAGGGGGGGTGGAGGGAGGGTTATATGAGAGGGGGTGGAAGGGGTTGATGGTGAACTGTATATTACAATGCTATTGCCTGTTATCAAAATGTAAATCAATAAAAAATGTTTTTGGAAAAAAAAAAGTAAAATTATTTCAGTAGCTCAATACAAAAAGTGAAACGCGTATAATATATAGAGTCATTACAAGCAGTGATCTATTTCAACTGTTTATTTCTGTTAATGTTGATGATTATGGTTTGCAGCCAATGAAAACCCAAAGTTCAATATCTTCAAAAATTAAAGTAGGGAGGATGCAGGCTCAGTGATATAAAATATTATCTAAATAGGTAATGGAAGCTTCACGTTGTGCGGTTGTGAGAGTCACAACCACTATAAAAGCATATCTCGGCTGCTCCAGTCCCCAGCGTGGTGCATATAGAGTAGGAATGATGAAGGGTTAAAAATGATGCTGCCGTATTCCATAAGACATCAAAAGGTGAATACAATATTGATTTATTAGTCTCAACATGTTTCAGGGCTTCCTGGCCCCTTCCTCAGGACAAATCAATATCATATTGTCATGTTTCAGGGCGTCTCTGGGAGCCCTGAAACACATTGACTAATAAATCTATATTATATTTACACTTTGATGGCTCATGGAATATGGAAACGTGCTTCTTAATCCTTCATCCTAAGTACTTTAATTTTCTGAGATAATGACAATTGGGTTTTCATTAGTTGTAAGCCATAATCATCAACATTGACATAGATCACTCTGTTTGTAATGACTCTATATCAGGGATCTCCAACTCCAGGCGTCGAGGGCCACAAACATGTCATATTTTCAGGATTTCCTTAGTATTGGAATCATCACCAGTGCAGGTGATTCAATTATCACCTGTGCAATACTACGAAGATCCTAAAAGCATCACCTGTTTGTAGCCCTCGAGGCCTGGAGATGGAGATCCCTGCTCTGTATAATATATGGGTTTCACTTTTTGTATTGAATTACTGAAAAAAATTTTACTTTTTGATGATATTCTAATTCATTGAGATGCACCTGTGTATGGTGACTAAAGGGCCCGTTAGACGCTACGATATCTTTAACGATATTGTTTGTACGTCACAGCTTTTTAGGTGGAGCAATGACGTTGTAACGACGTCGTTGAGTGTGACAAGTAGGAACGATCAACAATAAGTTGGCTGATCGATCATTTGAGGTTTTTGAACGGGACCTAAAACCAAACGATGATCGTCTGTCCAACCTGCAGCATGGGTGTGTGACACCTCGATAACGATGTCATTAACGACTTTGCCTATTGAGAACTGAAGTACGTAGACGATCTAACGACCGCAAGTATTGTTCGCTTGTCATAGAATTGTTGCTGCATCGTTAAACATATCTGTACGTATGGCACTTCACTAGCGATCATTGAACAAAGTTCAAGCGATCTAGGTCAAGTCGGATCATTGGTCGGCTCGTTCGACCATTGAAGCGTGTAACAGGGCCTTAAGACTGCTGCAGAAGTGATGACTATTTTTTATTGAATTTTGTGCCTATTTTTGTTTAAACCCAATTCATTTTTACAGGCTTTTTTTAATGTCTGTTTTATATGTGCTCAATTATATTTTTTGTTTTACGGTTTTTAGGTCGAATCTAGCGATTCCATATGTTTTAACCTTATTCATTAAAGATAGTCCATTTTGAACTTTGCGGGCAAGTTCATGACCCTTGCACCATTTTGATGAATTGGGCACTAAAAATGGCAACTAATACTGTATGGAAAAAGAACAAAAACATAAATGGGGAATTCGGGCCCTCATCTTTCCTTTCCTGAGAGATTTTCAGCTGATTTATGAACAATTCAGAGTTTGATTTTGATCTGCATGTGTGCTGTTTATTTCAGCTTTTTCAGCTTCTTCATTGTATCTTGATTTTTGACATACTTTACGTATGCAAATTTCCTTTTCTTAAGTCCATATTAGTGATGAGAGAGTAGTGAAATATTTGTAATCGCTATACTCCAAACAAGTACTTTGTAATACTCTCGTACTCATCCGAATAGTGAGTCCAATGTTAGGCTCCACTCACTCACATTCGACCATAAAACGAGCATTTCCGGGACATGGACTTTTTTGAGTTTTCACTGCATGCAAAACCTTGCCAAATTTTGCATTCCATAAAGCTGATTCACTATTTTACTATGTGATCATAATTGAAACATTATTTGAACAAATGTTGCAAATGTGTCTCAAATATTAAAAATTAAAGTAGTACAGCACTATGTTAACCGTGAGAAAACTTGTTAAAAATATTCTACTGTACAATCATTCCAGTTGTATTTGTGGAAGCAAACAACATGTCAGAGTAAATGATTTTATGTATATGTATATCCTGAATAATGACATTTTCAGCACTGAATGACTCTTGAATCCCTGTACTTTGTCAGTTTGATTTCTCAAGCTGTTGGGTTTGGGTCAGAGGACCCACGATTGACCCAGACATTGCAGTTCACACTCGAATTGTGAGTATCAGATGTGTGAACCCAGCATTATAGATTATACAATACTACTATTGTAGAATAATAACCATACAAGTATTTTTAAATGTCCTACCTTTTAGGCGGTTCTCGGGGCCTTATACAGTTAGAGAACAGATCTGAACTCTTTCGGTAAACAGAATATAAGTAGTGGACTTTACTCTTTTTTTCATCACACTGTGGAATTGTTCAGGCTGCATTTACTCAGGGCTGTTTTTGGCATTAATACTTGGAATGAATCCCAAAGTGAGAAGTATAAAGCAAAAAACTGTATGTCGCATTGAGTAACATTGACCCAAGGTTAATATTTAATGGGTGATATTTGTCTTGGCATACTTTTCATGTATATATTTCATGTATACATACAAGGACACAAAAAACACATTGAAACCTTACTTCCTTGAGAGCTGGGTAAAATGGATAGTTACCACATACTTGCTGTACCTTCCATTTAAAGTTAAAGGATTTAGAATTATATTTGAGATTACACTGGAGCTGGCTAATTTCAAACCGTGGATATGTACATATATAGCCACGTGTGCTGCTAGAAAACCCCTAAGAACCCCGTGTGAAAGTTCTTCTATGGTTATGAATGCTATAAATTGCCTTAACCATAAGATATAGTAATGATATGGGATTCAGCGCACAAAGATATCAATAAAATGTAGTTTTTATTTTTTATAAAATCATATCATATAAAAAGTATAAATTTAAAAGGTTAAATATTCACGGAGTATCCGGAACCTTGCTTTGTTCATTTAGGTTATCTTGCTGAAGTGGGGATATTGATTTCCTATAATACAGGATAAAAGTATGTCACTTGTTTGCGGGTTGAATATTAATAGAATTGTTAGTATATAAGGACCTACCTCTTTAAAGTGGCCGTCACACACACAGATATCGTGAGCGATATTGTAAGCGATCACGTGCACGTGCGATCGCTTACAATATCGCTCACATCGCTGGTGAGATGTCACACAGACAGACTCACCAGCGATGTGGAGCCGCGATCTCGCTGGTTACTATGGTACACATCGGGTTACTAAGCGCCGCGCGTCGCTTAGTTACCCGACGTGTACCATAGTTACCATCTCCCAGCATAGGCTCTGCCGCTGGGAGACGGATCATCGTGGTGTGTGACATCGTGTGAAGCAGATCGTGACATCGTTCATCGCTAGATCTGAGCTCCGGAGCTCAGATCTGCGATGTCACGATCAAGCGATTTTACATAGTAAAATCGCTTGATTACATGCAACGATGCCAAAACGATATCGCTTAAGCGATCAAAACGCAGATCGCTTAAACGATATCGGGCTTAAAATCGTTGCGTGTGACGGCCGCTTAAGAATGAGCTACCAGTGGAGTATACCTCTGGAAACCAGCATCTTCAAGATTAATCTGTGGTTGGGGCATACAGCATCTGGCCACTTCAGCAGGGCTGGTACCCTGGCTTCGGCCTGGTCCCCCGGTGTCCCTGCTGACTCGGACACACCGTGGACCCCGTTCCTGCTTCCCTCGGTACGCAGCCAGAGACCCAGGCTAGCTATACGGTGGCACAGGTTGCCGGGTCCAGGTTCTTTCTGTCCAGTGCCTTGTCCAGTGTCTAGGCTGCCGGGTGTTTCTGCTTAGGCGTTCTGTTCTGTCCTCCTTTCCATTTCTCTTTTTTCCTAGCTTAGTGTTCCTAGGTTTTTTACTCCAGTTCCTCCACCCCCTTCCTGGGCTAAGCCACACAGGAATACAATGTATAAGTATGTGATTAGTCCTTCAAATTAGCACATACCTATAGTAAAATAATGACATATACTTTTTTGGCAGAAGCATAAGCGTTATCAAGAAAAAGTAATCCAGTAATTTTCAAGAGGTGAATACTAAACCTATTAAATTTAATACACCTTTGCAGATTTAATTTAATACAATCCCTATTTTAGCATCTAGATTGATCTCAGACACACCCTTCTCTTGAAGATGTCGTTTTCCAGAGGTATATTCCACTAGTAACTCATTCTTAAAGAGGTAGGTCCTTATGTACTAACAATTCTATTAATATTCAACCCGCAAACAAGTGACATACTTTTATCCTGTATTATAGGAAATCAATATCCCCACTTCAGCAAGATAACCTAAATGAACAAAGCAAGGTTCCGGATACTCCGTGGAGATTTAACCTTTTAAATTTATACTTTTTATATGATATGATTTTATAAAAAATAAAAACTACATTTTATTGATATCAATGGATAAGAAAAAAATGCGGCACTCACCGAGCAGGGCTTTTTCCTTTTTTATTTCAGAGTCCTCTTTACATGGTTTCTCTGCGATGGGGGAGGGAGTGAGGAGACACACAGGTGACGGATTCCGTTTCGGAGCACCTGCCCCTTCTACGGACCGTAGAAGGGGCAGGTGCTCCGAAACGGAATCCGTCACCTGTGTGTCTCTTCACTCCTCTCCCCATCGCAGAGAAACCATGTAAAGAGGACTCTGAAATAAAAAAGGAAAAAGCCCTGCTCGGTGAGTGCCGCATTTTTTTCTTATCCATTGATATTGCTGTCTAATAAGCGTGCACCCGGGAACATGAACCTGCTTTACTCGCACCCTTACATGTGTAAGTAGCACCGGTCCCTGTAGCACAGCAGTGCCCAGTATATATCTGCAAAACCTTTTACCATTTTATTGATATCTTTGTGCGCTGAATCCCATATCATTACTATAAAGTTAAAGGATTTGTCCATTACTAGGACAACACTTTCTCATTCCTCATTTTCCCCCCATTTAAAATACAAAAACCAATACTCACCTCCAGTGGTGGCACGATTCCAGTGGTGTCTGGTCTGAAAAGCCTTTTTTACTAGATCTGCCAACATTTAGCCCACAAATACTTTTTGGCTACAACTAGTGTTTGCCCAATGAGCTCTGGTGCAGTTGTCTATTAAAATCTCCACAAATCCTGTATTGAAAAGCCTTTTTTGTTAGATCTGCCAACATTTAGCCCATAAATACTTTTTGGCCACTACCAGCATTTGCCTAATCAGCTCTGGTACAACTTATAGATGAGACCCAGAAAGAGCAGGTGCTGCAATGGATATCAAGAGCTCTATCAAGTGGCCTCTCCTCGAACTCAACTTCAACATCACACACAGTTCAGTCCTCAGAGGTGTCACCCCCCAATCACACTTTTTTCCTTACATGTCACAAGTCTCCAGATGCCCTACTGACTGTCGCAAAGCTGTTCATGCATACTATAGCCTTGCCTCCAAAGCTTCACTGAGTGAGGAGGACAAACTGATCTGCACCGATACCCAAAATATTAGTGAGTCATATCCTGGACCGGAGAAATTAGGGTCCGAGCATAATGTAGAAACTTGTTACCAGACTTTAACCCTTGGTGGTGGATATAATGATGATGATGATGAGACTCAGACACCTGAGTCGAATGTCTACTTGACTTTGCAATCAGGGCGAGGAGTGTGATGATGAGGTTCTAGATTTCACTATCTGTCAACCCACAGGCAGGCATTTGATGATCTCAGCAGAGGAGGTGGAGGAGGAGGAAACTGATGAGGTTAGGTTGTGGCTTCCTGGACAGAGACAGAGTGCTGCAACCACACCAAGCACTGCAACCTCATCCACAACTCTGTCTCTGTGCACAAGATGGTGCTGCTCTGCAGGTTGCATGGGCTCTAAGCCTTGCCTAGCCTGGGCCTTTTTTCAGATCACAAAGGATGATCCAACTATGTTATCTGCCAAATTTGTAAGCAAAATCTAAGTAGAAGCAAAAAAATAATATGAGTACTTCATGCATGAACCAATAACTGGATGTGCAGCATAAGTTACAGTGGTATGCTCACTTTGCTACAATGCGACTTAGTGGGCCGGGCCAACCAACGACTGCTCTATCAAGTGCATCGGTGGGGTGGCTTCTTCATCCTCTGTGACTTTAGGGACTGTTGTCACACAGGCAGGAGTGAACTTAGCTCCTCTGCTGCCTGAGGCAAAGTACAAAATGGCATCCCCCAAAACACAAGAATGTCAGTGTCATCACATACATACAAGAACCACACAGAAGAATCCAGAACAAGGATCATTAATGGCAATAATAGGCTTGGCATAAGCATACAGATACACATAGATGGCTGGCAGAGCCGTGGTCCTATAGGCATACACAGTCCTGCATCCAAGCAGCACTGATTGCCAACCCATTATCTCTGGCACACGCCTACAAAATTCTTGGGAGATCCAAAGTGGCCACGGCCTGGCACTAACTAGTCAGACATGTCCACCATGCAGCACCGTCCACACACCACATGCAACGATATGCAGTTTGAGCATCAACAAGTTGCCACTGCACAAAGCTGGTAAAATGACACATCTTCCCCAACAGACCATACCTCCTTCTCCTGAAACGCTTATCCAATCAAAAGCGCTGCAGACAGGGATGTCCAGAGCTAATAGCAGCGGCCTACCAATTGGGTTGAGGAAGGGATGTGGAAGTGGGAAAGGAGACAAGCGCCACCGACCAACCGCCACTTGGGAGAAACATGGCTGTATGCCTGTATACACCAAGGGGCGGCATTGGACGTGGTGTGTAAGTTATGGCCAATCAGTCCTACAGCAGAGGCATTTGTAAAAGAGACAATGCATCCTGCACCACAAGTGTACATAGAAATCATGGGGCCCCATAGCAGAAGTTCTTATTGCCCCTGCCTCCCCCAAACAATTTGGCTGGTTCACATACATACATATCTCACAACTTTGCTGCCCTTGCAAAGTAATTTTCCTCCTATTGAAGCCGCTAGATTCCACTTTCATTGCATCCATAAAGTATGATGCTAACAGAAGTGCCCCACAAACGCTGTATGATCCTCCTCAAAGTGAATAGCTCCACACACACAGTATGATGACCCTACCGTACCCCCTCAACTACCCGGCACAGTATGATCCCCAACTGTGACCCTCACACAGCCCTCCATGTAGTATAATCAGGGCTTTTTTGTGCCGGAACGGGCCGGTACGCCGTACCGGAAAATCCGAGAAAACCCGGTGCGATCCGGTACGGCGTACTGGAATATCTGCTGCCTGCCGCCTCCCCCCCCATCTGTACAGCCCGCTGCAGACCAGTAATCCCTCTCCTCTGTGGGAGAAATGCACCGCGGAGGTAGCAGCAGCCAGCCAGGACCTGGCTGCTGTCTGTATGTCTCCACCATGGGCGTGGCCGCACACTTCCGGCCCGGCGAACACCGCTGATGGCAGGGGTGCAGTTTCTGCCGGCCAGGACCTATTTGGGAGTTATAGGAGCAGCACTGTCTGCCGGCCGAGTGCTGAGTGAGGAGTCAGACTCAGTGCTTAGAGCGGACTCCGGAGGAGCGGGTGGGAGCTGGCGGCACAGCACTGTCAGGTGAACGGACGGCAGAGGAGAGGAAGAGAGGACAGCAGAAGAGAGCAGGTGGTGAGTGGCCCGGAGGAAAGAAGGTGCAGTGTGCTGTGCAGCCAGGTTTTGTGTGCAGAGTGACTGTGTGTGCAATGTGTGTGTGCAATGTGTGTGCAATGTGTGTGGCTGTGTGTGCAATGTGTGTGGCTTTGTGTGTAGCTGTGCAGTGTGTGTGCAGTGTGTGTGCAGTGTGTGCAATGTGTGTGGCTGTGTGTGCAATGTGTGTGGCTTTGTGTGTAACTGTGTGCAGTGTGTGTGCAGTGTGTGTGCAATGTGTGTGTGCAATGTGTGTGGCTGTGTGTGCAATGTGTGTGGCTTTGTGTGTAACTGTGTGCAATGTGTGTGCAATGTGTGGCTGTGTGTGCAATGTGTGTGGCTGTGTTTGCACTGTGTAACTGTGTGTGCAATGTGTGTGGCTGTGTGTGCAGTGTGTGTGCAATGTGTGTGCAATGTGTGTGGCAATGTGTGTGGCTGTGTGTGCAATGTGTGTGGCAATGTGTGTGGCTGTGTGTGCAATGTGTGTGACTGTGTAAATGTATGTGGCTGTTTGTGCGATGAGCTGCTGTGTGCAGAATTGTATTATATGGAGCGGCTGTGAGGCGGCATTATATTATCTAGAGCCGCTATGGGGCGGCATTATATTATATGGAGCGGCCGTGAGGCAGCATTATATTGTCTGGAACGGCTTGAGGCGGCATTATATTGTCTGGAGCGGCTGTGAAGCAGCATTTTTTTATCTGAAGCGGCTGTGAGGCGGCATTATATTATCTAGAGCCGCTATGAGGCGGTATTATATTATCTAGAGCGGCTGTCAGGCGGCATTATAATATATGGAACTGATCTCTGCCCTCCTGGCGTCACTGTAGATGTGTATGTGCCCAGAGATCTCTGCTCACCTGGTGTCACTGTAGATGTGTATGCCCCAGAGATCTCTGCCCACCTGGTGTCACTGTAGATGTATGTGTGCCCAGAGATATCTGCCCACCTGGCGTCACTGTAAATGTGTATGTGCTCAGAGATCTCTGCCCACCTGACGTCACTGTAGATGTATATGTGCCCAGAGATATATAGTGAATGTGCTTTGTTTTTGACATGGTGAGCACCCACCCTTGATTCACTAGTAGTGCTCCTCTTTCATCAGAATTAAGGACCTGTGGTGACGTCGCGACTCGGAGATCCCGAGTCACGTGACCGCTACCTGGCCGTAAGAAGGAAGTGAAGACACATCCAGCAGCAAAAATTGCTCTGGACCCGGGCCGTCCTTGAGTCCTGCTTGTTGCCATACACTGCGGTTGTGCAGAGGTGCACAGTGACAACCCCAATGGGTGAGTGGCCATTTGGCCAAATACTTACCCCCCAATTGCGCCCCTTCTCTTTGTGTTTTAGTATAGTATAGTAGTTATATTCTTGTATATAGGACTCCTATATACAAGAATATAACTACTATACTGGACTGCCCCCTATATACAAGAATATAACTAATATAATACTGCTCTGCTCCTATGTACAAGAATATAACTACTATAATACTGCTCCTATATACAAGAATATAACTACTATAATACTGCTCCTATGTACAAGAATATAACTAGATTAGAACTAAAAATTACGGTAGATCTTTGAGTGTAGTGTGGGCTCTTCGGATACTTCCGGATTATCAATGACCAAAGGGGCAGCAAATTTTTCGAACGCCCCGGACGCCACAAGCAGTGGCTTCGCCACTGCCGCTGCCGCCCGCTGCCACCCGGCTGTGCAGCGTGCACTGCTGCTATGCAGGATGGGAGAGATAACGACGTCATCATCCAGCATCCCGTCCTGCTACACAGTGCACGCTGCAGTGCTGGCCCCGGGAGCAGAAGAGCCTGTGGAGCTGCCCTGTGGACTGTGGAGGGCTGGAGGCAGAGACAGAGTAGCCAGGAGGATCACAGTAAGTGTAAAAGAAATGTAATGTAAATAAAGATAAAGTTGGCTGCACTGTGCTTGTGATGGGGGCCTCCAGCCTCTGTCCTCCTGCACTCACCCCTCCAGCCTCTGTACTCCTGCACTCACCCCTCTAGCCTCCGTCCTCCTGCCGTCACCCCTCCAGCCTCTGTCCTCCTGCCCTCACCCCACCAGCCTCCGTCATCCTGCGCTTACCCCTCCAGCCTCCGTCCTCCTGCGCTCACCCCCCCAGCCTTCATCCTGGTCTAATAGCCTGCCCACCATATACTGTGTAAGACCTGTTAACATTTATATATATGGTTAAAGGAATGTTTTGTGGACTCTTCCTTGTGTTATACTGCCACCTGCTGCCAAAAAGGAAAGGATAGCAGAGATAAAACCCCCTGCTGCTGAGAGTGACATGGAACAGTCCAGGAGATGGATGGGTGGGGTCTCCAGAAGGAGAAGAGAGACAACTTCCATGTGTGTTGCAGAGAGAGACACAGACCTAAAGAGACTGGATGTGGAGTGAGGAGCCAGACTGCATGATCAAGGCAGAGATCCCATACAAGGACTGCACTCGAGAGACCCCTGTCAGCGAATTACGGGCCCCAACGGCAACGAGGTACCTCGCAGTAAAACTTGCAGTAAAGTGTGCACACTGTTTTAGTTAGGGACAGATAGGAAAAGACTCTGCGGTTCGATATACAAGTTATAGAAAGAAAACGAACACTCTGCGTCTCGCTCGATAAAGACTTTGCATTTCTTTATTTAAAGACATTCAGAGACCTTGCATTCTCGGCAAACTAGTCACAGTGGTTATATGCATTGTATTTACTTTTGCACACCTTCCCGCTCCTTCCCCTTCTTTCCCGCACTTTTCCCTCAGTTGCATTAAAAGTGCATTGGTTTAACACTCTGTGTTCCGTGCAGTCCTTGCGTATCCCGTTACCTGTGGGCAATTACATACTGTGCTGCTCACCACTGAGCCATCATACTTTGCTAACCACAGAGACATCGCGCAGTGCTAACCACTGAGCCACCGTACAATGCTAACCACTGAGCCACCGTACAGTGCTAACCACTGAGCCACCATACAGTGCTAACCCCTGAGCCACCATATACAGTGCTAACCACTGAGCCACCATATACAGTGCTAACCACTGAGCCACCGTACTGTGAGTGTATGCCCCTGTGAGTGTATGCCCCTGCGAGTGTATGCCCCTGTGTGTGTATGCCCTTGTGTGTGTATGCCCTTGTGTGTGTATGCCCCTGTGTGTGTATGCCCCTGTGAGTGTATACCCCTGTGAGTGTATACCCCTGTGAGTGTATGCCCCTGTGAGTGTATGCCAATGTGAGTGTATGCCCCTGTGTGTGTATGCCCTTGTGTGTGTATGCCCCTGTGTGTGTATGCCTCTGTGTGTGTGTATGCCCCTGTGTGTGTATGCCCCCATGTGTATGCCTCTGTGACTGTATGCCCCTGTGAGCAAATATATTAATATATAAAATATATTAATCTCGCCCGGCCCATGACGGCAGCCCACCTTCAACCCCCGCCCCCCCCCCAGGCCCCATCCCCCCTTCGGCTCCGAGAGGCGTTCCACGAAATATTTTTTTACAATAACAGCACTGAGTATAATGGACCCACATACAGTATAATTGCTCCTCAGTATATACACCTCTTCATACTGTATAATGGCCCCCAACACAACTCTTATATAATGCATCATCCATAGTCATCCAAATACTATAATGCATAAAGCACACCCAAAGTCTTCTGTGGCGCCCTGCTCACGCAGGTAGCCACAGCCTTCCCTACTGCACAGCTGGGTTTCCACAGCAGGTACTTACTACATGCAACACCTTCCACCCCAGCACAATAGGGGAGCTAGCCTCACTGACTTTGTGTGAAATCCCGTATAAATACTGCTGCTGGGGGACGAGTTAGAGTGTGCAGACGCTAGGAGAGCTGCGAAGACGTCCTGGTGATCGGTGCCGCGGTTAGGCCCGAACCAGTGACCCGGAGTGGCCCTTCTGCCATCAAGCCACGCCTAGGAGTGGGGATAGAAGGCAAAGAGCAGAGCCAAGGGAGCGAGGAACCGGTGGAGGGTCACCCAAGACATACCGTACTTAGGGGATCCGCACCTGCAGGAACACTTTAGAACTGCAGAAAACCCCTGCACACCGTGGAGACTTAAGTCACCCGTTCCCCCTGCGCACCCAGAAAGAGGGAGCCAGACACCGTAGTGTGGGAACACACAGCAGTGATCAGAGAGAGTAACCCGTGGACCGCGCAGGAGGAGAGAGAGGACCAGAGAAAGTGAGGAGGCCAGTCGTGTCGTACACAGGCAGGACTTCAGCGACAGCAGGGAACCTGAGGAGGCCTTATACCCACTTGCTGTGGAGACTCACTGTGCACCTGGTCACCCGACAGTGCTCTGGACATCTTTACCTGTGGATACCATCAGTAAAAGGTAAAAGAGACTTGCTTCACTCTTATCCCCTGTACATAACCCCTCTATTAAAGTGTCACCAGGCCATGGGCTCAGGCGCTGCCACCCGTGACATCCCCGTGAAAACACCCTCCGAGTCTAATTTCCGAGTACCCCAGGGCCTGGGGCTCGACACTTCCATATAGTATAATGCAGCCCCGTAGTGCTCCATGTATTATAATGTGCCCCAGTAGTCCTCCATATATAATGTACCCCCATAGTCTTCCATATAATATAATGTACCCCCATAGTCATCCATATAATATAATGCACCCCCTTATTTCTCCATATATTATAATGCACCCAATAGTCCTCTATATACTATAAATCACCCTCATATACTGTAATGCACCCCCAATGTCCTTCATATAGTATAAAGCACATCCATAGCCCTCCATATATTATAATGCACCCCCATAGCCCTGCATATACTATGAAGCAATCCCAGATATATTTGTATAAATATATCATATAGTATACAGCACCCCCATAGTCCTCCATATACTATAATGCATCCTATAAATTATCTAATAAAAGTCTTATATACAATAGAAATGTAAACACTACAAACAAGGATAAAATCAAATAGATTATAAATAGTATAAAATCAAATAAATCAATATACATTTAACAAAACACAAGTGTATGAGAACCCATGATCTGAGATAGACCTAAAAAGATTGCATGTTCTATTATCTATTGCATCCACTTTGGTGCGATATTCTTTCATCCACATTTAATGGAAGGACTTCTTTAATACAACAGCAAAAAAATGTAATTTATAATATATTTAACATTTCTAATTATAAGTTATCTACAAGTGAAATTTCAGTCCTACAAAAGGGTTTATCATTCTGCTCGGTTAATGATAACAGAGAAATTGATCTTTTCATGTATCTCCAAAAATTCATCCACAAATGAAGCATTATTTTTCATCCGGTTAAGGAGGCACGGGTCTTTTAACATTACTTTAAATATTTACATTAGTCCACGGGTGTTTCAAGTTAGGATGCCTGGATTCGCTACACATCCCCAGGCACTTGCTTTCCCTAACTAAATGTGCATGGGGGTTAATTCAGTTCCTCCCCCCTTTTGGACACGGTCTACCGGGTTAAGTGCAACAGTTCATGCATGCTTATAAAACACATTTAAATATTCACATTCTTTTCTAAAAGGCATTACTTTCTAGCAAAATTATAAAAGTTCTTCCAAAAATGCAAAACGTCCAAAAAGGCACAGGTGCTTCAAAAGCAGTTCAAAAGCACTCCGCAAGCTCAAGTTCAAGTTCTGTGTACACAGTCTCAAAGTGCAATTTGGTCTTAAAACCAATGGGGAGCATACCAGGTGCTCAACTATATACAACTAAAGTTCATACCAAGTCATTGTTCATGATACTGACTCTCCATAATACACATAAAAGACAAACTGGGGAAAAGGCTATCACTCATTCAGGATTGGGATGGGGCCAATAAGGTTGTAGAATCCGTGTCTTCATTCCTTTTCCTTCTTTTCCTTCTCCCATTTGCGAATACATCGCCTCAAATGCTCCTCCTGGGTGATAATCTCTGCAGGGCCTGTGGGTCTGCCAGGGTCCCCAGAAAACCTATCAAGTCATCGTTTGCCTTGCTCCTCTCCCACCAGCAACGGAGCTGCTCCCCTCTCACCTCAGTTGTCGTAGGTGCGGGTATCAAGGGCTCCGGATGCGGTAACCATCCCTCTTCCAGGGCTCCTAGTGGGTCGATCACGCTGGTGATAATTCGCGGTGCAGCTCTGGGAACAGACACATCCACGAGGATCTCGGTGCGGCGTTCTTCCTCGCTCCGGGTTTTACTGAAGGCGCCAGCCCAGCCGGGCTGTACAGACAGGAACTGCAGATTTGGTGAATGTCAATCTGGATCCGGGTTCTCTGCTCTGCCTGAACCAGGGTCATCTGCTGGGGCAGCAGTCACAGCACACCCCGCCGGGTGTCTCGAACCTCCGGACTCCTTCCACCTTCCGCCATGCCGCCTCGATCACTAAAGGTCTTTCCCTGGCCGGGTTCCTCCACAGACACTTCCAGTGGGCCCTCCGGGATCACTCTAGGTCTTTCTGCAGCAACGCTTTTCTCGGCGTCCTCTTCTTCTGTCCATGTGTACTGCAATGGCAATTGCACCGCATACGGTTTCCTGTCCCACCTTTCGTGGGCGACGACTTCCTCAGCTTCCGCCAGCTTCTCATTGGTAGGTGCACTTGGGGGCGGAGGCTCTTCTTTTGGATTGATGGCTGGCTCCCCCGGAGTTAAGGGGAGCCAGGGCAGGCCTTTCTTTTCCCGCTTTGGACCGGGCCGGCCAACGATGGGGATCTGGGCACGCCTCCCTTGCACATAGCTTCAGGCTCCTATGGCCGCCATTAAGCACCGATTTGGTGGGAAAAGTCAAAAACACAATTTGTAGGCACACGGGTATGGTTCTATTGGACTGGGTCCATCCTGTTCATGACGCCAAGTTATGGAGCCCACTGGGACGGGGTACTCGGTGCTGGACCGGGTTACTGCTGGGATGTCACGGAGGTCCTGGTCCGGACCGTGTCCCGGGTTCTCACAAGCAAAAGGGGATATATACAGTGGATAATGTTTGTTGTGATGCCACCCACGGTTTGTGGTCATTAATGGGACCACCGCTGCAGCGCAGCTCTGCCAGGAGGATGGAGGGATGGATGGGTAGCAGCTGATGGATGAGCCCGCTGCAGGTCGGGCTGCTCCTGGCAGGGCAAGAAGGACAATAACAGTTCTGTATACCTGGAATCAGACACGGAAACTGAAGCAGGGTTCACCGGGTTTACTTTCAAGTTCTTCAAAGTCACACAAGTCACGGTACAGTTCTCAACACAGTTCACAGTTCAGTTAACTCCGGTAACACTTAACCCTTTGCAGCCAGGCTGTCGCTCTGAGACCCCTCACTCCTTCTATGTGTCCTTTCAGACTGTTCTCTCCCTTTCTCTGTTCTCTCTGTGGGTTGTATGGTGGCAGCTCGGCCCCTTGTATATGTGGCGCCCTGCCAATGCACATAACCACAGATCTCTCTAATGCACAGCTGGGTTTCCGCAGCAGGTACTTGCTACAAACAACATCTTCCACTCCGGCACAGTATGGGGAGCTCAACTTGCTGCCCTTAGGCAAGATCCCCTATACCGTATATACTCGTGTATAAGCCGAGTTTTTCAGCCCAAAATTTGGGCTGAAAAGTCTACCCCTCGGCTTATACACGGGTCATATACGGTACATGTAGGTGGGGGCTGTGTCCCGGGGCTGTGGAGGCTGCAGGAGGCGGGGGGAGGCTGCTGTATGAGCGGCCCCGTCACGTGGGGCCGCTCATTAAATATGCACTGCTTCCCCCTGTCAATCAGCGCAGGGGGAAGCAGTGCATATAGCCCCCAAATGCTGGCACTGTCCCCCCCTTGTAAGGGCCCCCCCCCAGGGCGCTTATATTACCATTCCGGTCTTCTGATCCGCGCCGCTCCTCGCTGCTCCTCGCTGCTCCGTCCGTCCGTCCTCCTACATCCGGGATCCCCAGCCGTCGCAGGCATATGACGTCATCGCGCGACGGCTGGGGATCCCGGATGTAGGAGGACGGACGGAGCAGCGAGGAGCACCGAGGAGCGGCACGGATCAGAAGACCGGAATGGTAAGAGAAGCGGGGGGGGGGCCCTTGCCAGCGAGTGCCAGCATTTGGGGGCTGCGGATACCCCCTGGGGGCTGCTGGGTACCCCCAGGGGGCTGATGGGTACCCCCAGGGGGCTGATGGGGACCCCCAGGGGGCTGCTGTATAAACCCCCTGGGGGCTGCTGGGGACCCCCAGGGGGCTGCTGTATAAACCCCCTGGGGGCTGCTGGGTACCCCCAGGGGGCTGCTGTATAAACCCCCTGGGGGCTGCTGGGGACCCCCAGGGGGCTACGATGCTGAAGTTGGTTTCTTATTCGTTCAGTTTCTTATTCGGGCTGAAGTTGGTTTCTTATTCAGCAGTTTCTTATTCGGCTATTTTTTATTTTCTGCTTTTTCAATAAAAATTAACCATTTTAAGTATATAATAATATGCAGTCATGTGCCCTTTTATGAATACAGTTAAAAACAGATAAAAAAAATAGAAGGCTGGCATCAAAATGGGCATCAAAGTGGGCACTAAGGTCTGGTATGGAAAGGGTTAAATGGCTTTGTGCCACTGATCTGACACCTGATTTACATACCCACTGATGCCCCACATGAAATCCATGTCTCTCCAGCCTGGCACAAAAGGGTTCTGGGCATCAAAACTGGCATCAAAGTGGGCAGAGAACCAATTTTCACACATGTGAATAAGTAACAGCTGTTTTTAAGGGGTTAAATGCCTGTGTGCCACTCATGTAACACCTGATTTACATACCCACTGATGCCCCACATGAAATCCATGTCAATCCAGCCTGGCACAAAAGGGTTCTGGGCATCAAAACTGGCATCAAAGTGGGCAGATTTCACATTTTCACAGATTTGAATAAGTAACAGCTATTTTTAAGGGGTTAAATGCCTTTGTGCCACTCATCTGACACCTGATTTACATACCCACTGATGCCCCACATGAAATCCATGTCAATCCAGCCTGGCACAAAAGGGTTCTGGGTATCAGAACTGGCATCAAAGTGGGCAAATCACCCATTTTCACAGATTTGAATAAGTAACAGCTATTTTTAAGGGGTTAAATGGCTTTGTGCCACTGATCTGACACCTGATTTACATACCCACTGATGCCCCACATGAAATCCATGTCTCTCCAGCCTGGCACAAAAGGGTTCTGGGCATCAAAACTGGCATCAAAGTGGGCAGAGAACCAATTTTCACACATGTGAATAAGTAACAGCTGTTTTTAAGGGGTTAAATGCCTTTGTGCCACTCATGTAACACCTGATTTACATACCCACTGATGCCCCACATGAAATCCATGTCAATCCAGCCTGGCACAAATGGGTTCTGGGCATCAAAACTGGCATCAAAGTGGGCAGATTTCACATTTTCACAGATTTGAATAAGTAACAGCTATTTTTAAGGGGTTAAATGCCTTTGTGCCACTCATCTGACACCTGATTTACATACCCACTGATGCCCCACATGAAATCCATGTCAATCCAGCCTGGCACAAAAGGGTTCTGGGTATCAGAACTGGCATCAAAGTGGGCAAATCACCCATTTTCACAGATTTGAATAAGTAACAGCTATTTTTAAGGGTTAAATGGCTTTGTGCCACTCATCTGACACCTGATTTACATACCTACTGATGCCCCACATGAAATCCATGTCTCTCCAGCCTGGCACAAAAGGGTTCTGGGCATCAAAACTGGCATCAAAGTGGGCAGAGAACCAATTTTCACACATGTGAATAAGTAACAGCGATTTTTAAGGGGTTAAATGGCTGTGTGCCACTGATCTGACACCTGATTTACATACCCACTGATGCCCCACATGAAATCCATGTCTCTCCAGCCTGGCACAAAAGGGTTCTGGGCATCAAAACTGGCATCAAAGTGGCAGAGAACCATTTTTCACACATGTGAATAAGTAACAGCTGTTTTTAAGGGGTTAAATGGCTTTGTGTGCCACTCATGTAACACCTGATTTACATACCTACTGATGCCCCACATGAAATCCATGTCAATCCAGCCTGGCACAAAAGGGTTCTGGGTATCAGAACTGGCATCAAAGTGGGCAAATCACCCATTTTCACAGATTTGAATAAGTAACAGCTATTTTTAAGGGGTTAAATGGCTTTGTGCCACTCATCTGACACCTGATTTACATACCTACTGATGCCCCACATGAAATCCATGTCAATCCAGCCTGGCACAAATGGGTTCTGGGCATCAAAACTGGCATCAAAGTGGGCAAATTTCACATTTTCACAGATTTGAATAAGTAACAGCTATTTTTAAGGGGTTAAATGCCTTTGTGCCACTCATCTGACACCTGATTTACATACCCACTGATGCCCCACATGAAATCCATGTCAATCCAGCCTGGCACAAAAGGGTTCTGGGTATCAGAACTGGCATCAAAGTGGGCAAATCACCCATTTTCACAGATTTGAATAAGTAACAGCTATTTTTAAGGGGTTAAATGGCTTTGTGCCACTGATCTAACACCTGATTTACATACCTACTGATGCCCCACATGAAATCCATGTCTCTCCAGCCTGGCACAAAAGGGTTCTGGGCATCAAAACTGGCATCAAAGTGGGCAGAGAACCAATTTTCACACATGTGAATAAGTAACAGCTATTTTTAAGGGGTTAAATGGCTTTGTGCCACTGATCTGACACCTGATTTACATACCCACTGATGCCCCACATGAAATCCATGTCTCTCCAGCCTGGCACAAAAGGGTTCTGGGCATCAAAACTGGCATCAAAGTGGGCAGAGAACCAATTTTCACACATGTGAATAAGTAACAGCTGTTTTTAAGGGGTTAAATGCCTTTGTGCCACTCATGTAACACCTGATTTACATACCCACTGATGCCCCACATGAAATCCATGTCAATCCAGCCTGGCACAAATGGGTTCTGGGCATCAAAACTGGCATCAAAGTGGGCAGATTTCACATTTTCACAGATTTGAATAAGTAACAGCTATTTTTAAGGGGTTAAATGCCTTTGTGCCACTCATCTGACACCTGATTTACATACCCACTGATGCCCCACATGAAATCCATGTCAATCCAGCCTGGCACAAAAGGGTTCTGGGTATCAGAACTGGCATCAAAGTGGGCAAATCACCCATTTTCACAGATTTGAATAAGTAACAGCTATTTTTAAGGGGTTAAATGGCTTTGTGCCACTCATCTGACACCTGATTTACATACCTACTGATGCCCCACATGAAATCCATGTCTCTCCAGCCTGGCACAAAAGGGTTCTGGGCATCAAAACTGGCATCAAAGTGGGCAGAGAACCAATTTTCACACATGTGAATAAGTAACAGCTATTTTTAAGGGGTTAAATGGCTTTGTGCCACTGATCTGACACCTGATTTACATACCCACTGATGCCCCACATGAAATCCATGTCTCTCCAGCCTGGCACAAAAGGGTTCTGGGCATCAAAACTGGCATCAAAGTGGGCAGAGAACCAATTTTCACACATGTGAATAAGTAACAGCTGTTTTTAAGGGGTTAAATGCCTTTGTGCCACTCATGTAACACCTGATTTACATACCCACTGATGCCCCACATGAAATCCATGTCAATCCAGCCTGGCACAAATGGGTTCTGGGCATCAAAACTGGCATCAAAGTGGGCAGATTTCACATTTTCACAGATTTGAATAAGTAACAGCTATTTTTAAGGGGTTAAATGCCTTTGTGCCACTCATCTGACACCTGATTTACATACCCACTGATGCCCCACATGAAATCCATGTCAATCCAGCCTGGCACAAAAGGGTTCTGGGTATCAGAACTGGCATCAAAGTGGGCAAATCACCCATTTTCACAGATTTGAATAAGTAACAGCTATTTTTAAGGGGTTAAATGGCTTTGTGCCACTCATCTGACACCTGATTTACATACCTACTGATGCCCCACATGAAATCCATGTCTCTCCAGCCTGGCACAAAAGGGTTCTGGGCATCAAAACTGGCATCAAAGTGGGCAGAGAACCAATTTTCACACACGTGAATAAGTAACAGCTATTTTTAAGGGGTTAAATGGCTTTGTGCCACTGATCTGACACCTGATTTACATACCCACTGATGCCCCACATGAAATCCATGTCTCTCCAGCCTGGCACAAAAGGGTTCTGGGCATCAAAACTGGCATCAAAGTGGGCAGAGAACCAATTTTCACACATGTGAATAAGTAACAGCTGTTTTTAAGGGTTAAATGGCTTTGTGCCACTGATCTGACACCTGATTTACATACCCACTGATGCCCCACATGAAATCCATGTCTCTCCAGCCTGGCACAAAAGGGTTCTGGGCATCAAAACTGGCATCAAAGTGGGCAGAGAACCAATTTTCACACATGTGAATAAGTAACAGCTGTTTTTAAGGGGTTAAATGCCTTTGTGCCACTCATGTAACACCTGATTTACATACCCACTGATGCCCCACATGAAATCCATGTCAATCCAGCCTGGCACAAATGGGTTCTGGGCATCAAAACTGGCATCAAAGTGGGCAGATTTCACATTTTCACAGATTTGAATAAGTAACAGCTATTTTTAAGGGGTTAAATGCCTTTGTGCCACTCATCTGACACCTGATTTACATACCCACTGATGCCCCACATGAAATCCATGTCAATCCAGCCTGGCACAAAAGGGTTCTGGGCATCAAAACTGGCATCAAAGTGGGCAAATTACCCATTTTCACAGATTTGAATAAGTAACAGCTATTTTTAAGGGTTAAATGGCTTTGTGCCACTCATCTGACACCTGATTTACATACCTACTGATGCCCCACATGAAATCCATGTCTCCAGCCTGGCACAAAAGGGTTCTGGGCATCAAAACTGGCATCAAAGTGGGCAAATGACCCATTTTCACAATTGAATAAGTAACAGCTATTTTTAAGGGGTTAAATGGCTTTGTGCCACTGATCTGACACCTGATTTACATACCTACTGATGCCCCACATGAAATCCATGTCTCTCCAGCCTGGCACAAAGGGTTCTGGGCATCAAAACTGGCATCAAAGTGGGCAAAATCCAATTTTCACACATGTGAATAAGTAACAGCTTTTTTAAGGGGTTAAATGCCTTTGTGCCACTCATTGACACCTGATTTACATACCCACTGATGCCCCACATGAAATCCATGTCAATCCAGCCTGGCACAAATGGGTTCTGGGCATCAAAACTGGCATCAAAGTGGGCAGAATTTCACCATTTTCACAGATTTGAATAAGTAACAGCTATTTTTAAGGGGTTAAATGCCTTTGTGCCACTCATCTGACACCTGATTTACATACCCACTGATGCCCCACATGAAATCCATGTCAATCCAGCCTGGCACAAATGGGTTCTGGGCATCAAAACTGGCATCAAAGTGGGCAAATTCACATTTTCACAGATTTGAATAAGTAACAGCTATTTTTAAGGGGTTAAATGCTTTGTGCCACTCATCTGACACCTGATTTACATACCCACTGATGCCCCACATGAAATCCATGTCTCTCCAGCCTGGCACAAAAGGGTTCTGGGCATCAAAACTGGCATCAAAGTGGGCAAATACCCATTTTCACAGATTTGAATAAGTAACAGCTATTTTTAAGGGGTTAAATGGCTTTGTGCCACTCATCTGACACCTGATTTACATACCCACTGATGCCCCACATGAAATCCATCTCAATCCAGCCTGGCACAAATGGGTTCTGGGCATCAAAACTGGCATCAAAGTGGGCAAATTCCAATTTTCACGATTTGAATAAGTAACAGCTATTTTTAAGGGTTAAATGCTTTGTGCCACTCATCTGACACCTGATTTACATACCCACTGATGCCCCACATGAAATCCATGTCAATCCAGCCTGGCACAAAAGGGTTCTGGGCATCAAAACTGGCATCAAAGTGGGCAAATTCCCATTTTCACAGATTTGAATAAGTAACAGCTATTTTTAAGGGGTTAAATGGCTTTGTGCCACTCATCTGACACCTGATTTACATACCCACTGATGCCCCACATGAAATCCATGTCAATCCAGCCTGGCACAAAAGGGTTCTGGGCATCAAAACTGGCATCAAAGTGGGCAAATTTCACATTTTCACAGATTTGAATAAGTAACAGCTATTTTTAAGGGGTTAAATGCCTTTGTGCCACTCATCTGACACCTGATTTACATACCCACTGATGCCCCACATGAAATCCATGTCATCCAGCCTGGCACAAAAGGGTTCTGGGCATCAAAACTGGCATCAAAGTGGGCAAATTCCCATTTTCACAGATTTGAATAAGTAACAGCTATTTTTAAGGGGTTAAATGGCTTTGTGCCACTCATCTGACACCTGATTTACATACCACTGATGCCCCACATGAAATCCATGTCAATCCAGCCTGGCACAAAGGGTTCTGGGCATCAAAACTGGCATCAAAGTGGGCAAATTGCCCATTTTCACAGATTTGAATAAGTAACAGCTATTTTTAAGGGGTTAAATGGCTTTGTGCCACTCATCTGACACCTGATTTACATACCCTACTGATGCCCCACATGAAATCCATGTCTCTCCAGCCTGGCACAAAAGGGTTCTGGGCATCAAACTGGCATCAAAGTGGGCAAATCACCCATTTTCACAGATTTGAATAAGTAACAGCTATTTTTAAGGGGTTAAATGCTTTGTGCCACTCATCTGACACCTGATTTACATACCCACTGATGCCCCACATGAAATCCATGTGTCTCCAGCCTGGCACAAAAGGGTTCTGGGCATCAAAACTGGCATCAAAGTGGGCAAATTGCCCATTTTCACAGATTTGAATAAGTAACAGCTATTTTTAAGGGGTTTAAATGCCTTTGTGCCACTCATCTGACACCTGATTTACATACCTACTGATGCCCCACATGAAATCCATGCTCATCCAGCCTGGCACAAAAGGGTTCTGGGCATCAAAACTGGCATCAAAGTGGGCAAATTGCCCATTTTCACTGATTTGAATAAGTAACAGCTATTTTTAAGGGGTTAAATGGCTTTGTGCCACTCATCTGACACCTGATTTACATACCCACTGATGCCCCACATGAAATCCATGTCTCATCCAGCCTGGCACAAAAGGGTTCTGGGCATCAAAACTGGCATCAAAGTGGGCAAATGCCCATTTTCACAGATTTGAATAAGTAACAGCTATTTTTTAAGGGGTTAAATGGCTTTGTGCCACTCATCTGTACACCTGATTTACATACCCACTGATGCCCACATGAATCCATGTCTCTCCAGCCTGGCACAAAAGGGTTCTGGGCATCAAAACTGGCATCAAAGTGGGCAAATTGCCCATTTTCACAGATTTGAATAAGTAACAGCAATTTTTAAGGGGTTAAATGCTTTGTGCCACTCATCTGACACCTGATTTACATACCTACTGATGCCCCACATGAAATCCATGTCATCCAGCCTGGCACAAAGGGTTCTGGGCATCAAAACTGGCATCAAAGTGGGCAAATTGCCCATTTTCACAGATTTGAATAAGTAACAGCTATTTTTAAGGGGTTAAATGCCTTTGTGCCACTCATCTGACACCTGATTTACATACCTACTGATGCCCCACATGAAATCCCTGTCTCTCCAGCCTGGCACAAAAGGGTTCTGGGCATCAAAACTGGCATCAAAGTGGGCAAATTGCCCATTTTCACAGATTTGAATAAGTAACAGCAATTTTTAAGGGGTTAAATGGCTTTGTGCCACTCATCTGACACCTGATTTTCATACCTACTGATGCCCCACATGAAATCCATGTCAATCCAGCCTGGCACACAAGGGTTCTGGGCATCAAAACTGGCATCAAAGTGGGCAAATTGCCCATTTTCACAGATTTGAATAAGTAACAGCAATTTTTAAGGGGTTAAATGGCTTTGTGCCATGCATCTAACACCTGATTTACATACCTACTGATGCCCCACATGATATCCATGTCTCTCCAGCCTGGCACAAAAGGGTTCTGGGCATCAGAACTGGCATCAAAGTGGGCAAATTACCCATTTTCACAGATTTGAATAAGTAACAGCAATTTTTAAGGGGTTAAATGCCTTTGTGCCACTCATCTGACACCTGATTTACATACCTACTGATGCCCCACATGAAATCCATGTCTCTCCAGCCTGGCACAAAAGGGTTCTGGGCATCAGAACTGGCATCAAAGTGGGCAAATTACCCATTTTCACAGATTTGAATAAGTAACAGCAATTTTTAAGGGGTTAAATGGCTTTGTGCCACTCATCTGACACCTGATTTACATACCTACTGATGCCCCACATGAAATCCATGTGTCTCCAGCCTGGCATCCGATTGCAGGGACCAGTTTGGATCCAATCCTGTCCGATTCATATCGGACAGCTTCGAATTTAAAAAAATCGTAGTGTGAAATTTTTCTGTGTATATTCTTAGATAGATAGATAGAAAGATAGATAGATAAGAATATAGATAGGAAAATAGATAAAAATAAAGATAGATAAATAGAGAAAATGTTTTTTTCGGACCGGAAATAGCCGAGCCCCGTGGCCGAAAATAGAACCAGAAGGCCGGCCATATATTTCGCGAGACACCGCTAATGTATGTCTATGGGAAGTGAGGCGCTCTTCTGATTGGTCGCCGTCAGCACACAGCGACCAATCAGAAGAGCGCCTCACTTCCCATAGATATACATAGCGGTGTGTCGGCGATTTTATGGCCGGGCCCCTGGTTCTATTTTCGGGCAGGGGACTCGGCTCTGGTCGGTAGTTCGACGGGGCCGGAAACTCGCAATGAGCGCTTCGCGGCGATAGGTAGCGTATCAGCAACGACTCGCAATGATTGCGAGTCGTTGGTAAGGCGCGTGCAATGTCTGCGAAGCGCTGATTGCGAGTTTGCGGCCCCGTGGAACGACGGATCAGAGCCGAGTCCCCTGGCCGAAAGTTGAACCAGGGTCCCGGCCATAAAATCGGCGACACACCGCTATGTATGTCTATGGGAAGTGAGGCGGTATTCTGATTGGTCGCTGTGTGCTGACGGCAACCAATCAGAAGAGCGCCTCACTTCCCATAGACTTAGAATGGGCGATTTTTGAGTTTCGAATTTACCGCAAAAAGTGAGGCGCGATTCTGATTGGTCGCCGTCAGCACACAGCGACCAATCAGAAGAGCGCCTCACTGCTCATAGACATAGAATTGAGGATTTTTCGTCCATTCTATCGGAATGAGAAGTGAAGAGGACGTCGGAGCCGGCGATGGCGGAAAGAAGAGAGAAGACCCCCGGGACTGGACGAAGAGGACGCCTGGCCGGACGGAGGACTCCTGGAGCGGACGGACGATGAGATGAAGAAGAAGACATGTAAGTGATCGACGGCGTCGGTGGGTTAGGGGACGGCGGGGGCTTAGGGTGTAGCGCCGTAGGGGGTAGCGACAGCGGCGGGCGACAGTGGCGAGAGCTTAGGAGGCGGCGGGGCTTAGGGGCTTAGGATGCGGCGGGCCTTAGGGAGTAGCGACAGCGGCGGGGGGTTAGGAGGCGGTGGGGCTTAGGGGGTATCGGCGGGGGCTTAGGATGCGGCGGGGCTTAGCGGGGCTTAGGGGGTAGGGGCTTAGGAGGCGGCGGGGCTTAGAGGGTAGGGGCTTAGGGCGGCGGGGGTTAGGGGGTGGGGACGGCGGGGGCTTAGGGTGTAGCGCCTTAGGGGGTAGCGAGACAGCGGCGGGGGGTTAGGAGGCGGCGGGGCTTAGGGGGTATCGGCGGGGCTTAGGAGGCGGCGGGGCTTAGAGGGTAGGGGCTTAGGGGCGGCGGGGTTAGGGCTTAGGATGTGGCGGGGCTTAGCGGGTAGGGGCTTAGGAGGCAGCGGGGCTTAGAGGGTAGGGGCGGCGGGGGTTAGGGGGTGGGGGTAGCGACAGGAGCGGTAGCTTATGGGCGGACAGGCGTATGGGCATGGGGCTGTAGTATACCATAGCGGTGTACACTACAGCCCCATGCTGTGGCTTTGTTTGCGGGGCAACGACTCGCAATGCCCGCCTTGCGGGCATTGCTTCGCGAGTCGCGTGGCCGCGGCCACGGACAGAGTCCTGGAGAAAGTTCCGAGCTACGCAAACAAAGCCACAGGAAGTAGCGCCGGTCTGACGGAAGTCAGCTACGGCAATTATATAATAGATATAGCAGCGCTATGTTATATGGTGGTACATTACAGCACATGTATAGCAGCACTATAGAATATGGTGGTACATTACATTACATGTATAGCTGCGCTATGGTTTATGGCGTTGCATTACATTACATGCATAGCAGCGCTATGGTATATGGCGGTACATTACAGTACATGTATAGCAGCGCTATGGTATATGGCGGTACATGGATGCAGGATGTGTGGCGCCCCGCAACGAGTGCGTCACAGGAGTGCATTGCATCCCAGACTGCAGCTGCAATTTTCTCTGACTAAGCAATGAAATGGTTAACATCAGAGCTCCATACCCTACATGCACATCAGAATAGATGGCCAATAAGGTCCTGGTTGGCGGAGTGTAGGAGTAGTGTGTGTTAGAGGAGAAGTTAGTTTGCAGAATGTAGGAGAAGGAGGAAGGAGAAGAGGTGGCGGGGAGGAACGTAGGAGAGGGTGCCCTGCACAGTTACGTGCAGCCCCTAGGCCACCACCGGTTGGGCGCCATTACCCCGTTGCTTCCACGGGTCAAAATACACCCGTGCCCATCTACAACCGGATCACTGGTTCCGAAGCTGGTAGTCGTTTATCACTGCTATGCAAACCAGGAGTGGAGGGCCCTCTCTACAGGAGTAATCCACCGCCGCCACAAACAGACCCGTCTTGCCAGCGGAGTACCCAACAAAAGGACCCAGGTTAGCCCTCACACCGGAACGTACACACCGGCAGGGAAATTTAAGTAACCCCTTGTACCCAACCTTGGCACTCAAAGGCGACATCGGCAACTCACTTAGAACAAGCTTAGAATGGAGGAACACCGCGGAGCTCTGAGAAACACTGGTCATTGCTAAGTCAACACAGTCCGTTACCCGTTACCTGTATGCCATGTATCATCTGCTGGATACAGTAAAATACCCATTGCACAGACTATCAGTGTCCGTGCCTTTTCCAAGACTGTTCATCTCCGCATGCAGAGAGTAACTGAGCTGCCTCACAACATCTTGTGCAGCTCCTGGCTCCGGGGACACCCGCTCATCCTGTGGGGAGCGTCCCATCTTGCTGCATCCCATCCCCCGGAGGCCCAAGCAGCGCCGGTGAACTCACCGGAATTCTCACAGGTGGCATCACGGCAAGATTTAACCCCTTATCTGTTCAGCCAACGTTTTTGATGTGGACCACCGGGCCCACACAGCCTTGGGTGCGGTACCGTGACAGGGAGCAGCGACAGCCTGAGACGTGCGCACCACGGCTACGGTGAGTCAGATAGATGCGGGGGGGCAGGATGGAGCCGGTGGGCAGGATGGTGGCGGGGGGATCAGGATGGTGGTGGTGGGGCAGGATGTAGTCGGCGGGGCAGGATGGTGGCGGGGGGGCAGGATGGATACGGGGGGGCATGATGGAAGCGCTCCTCCTTCACCCCTCCGCTGCTCCTGCCCCTCCTCTGCTCCCCGCGGCCCCCCCCCCACACCCACATGGTGATAATAAAAATAAAATAATCCCTCAGTGATGATACTTAGGTTGGTTTCACACTACGATTTTTTTAAATCCGAAGCTGTCCGATATAAATCGGACAGCATTGGATCCAAACTGGTCCCTGCAATCGGATGCCAGGCTGGAGACACATGGATTTCATGTGGGGCATCAGTAGGTATGTAAACCAGGTGTTAGATGAGTGGCACAAAGCCATTTAACCCCTTAAAAATTGCTGTTACTTATTCAAATCTGTGAAAATGGGTGATTTGCCCACTTTGATGCCAGTTCTGATACCCAGAACCCTTTTGTGCCAGGCTGGATTGACATGGATTTCATGTGGGGCATCAGTGGGTATGTAAATCAGGTGTCAGATGAGTGGCACAAAGGCATTTAACCCCTTAAAAATAGCTGTTACTTATTCAAATCTGTGAAAATGGGCAATTTGCCCACTTTGATGCCAGTTTTGATGCCCAGAACCCTTTTGTGCCAGGCTGGAGAGACATGGATTTCATGTGGGTCATCAGTGGGTATGTAAATCAGATGTCAGATGAGTGGCACAAAGCCATTTAACCCTTTAAAAATAGCTGTTACTTATTCAAATCTGTGAAAATGGTGATTTGCCCACTTTGATGCCAGTTCTGATACCCAGAACCCTTTTGTGCCAGGCTGGATTGGCATGGATTTCATGTGGGGCATCAGTAGGTATGTAAATCAGGTGTTAGATGAGTGGCACAAAGGCATTTAACCCCTTAAAAATAGCTGTTACTTATTCAAATCTGTGAAAATGGGGGATTTGCCCACTTTGATGCCAGTTTTGATGCCCAGAACCCTTTTGTGCCAGGCTGGATTGACATGGATTTCATGTGGGGCATCAGTGGGTATGTAAATGAGGTGTTAGATGAGTGGCACAAAGGCATTTAACCCCTTAAAAATAGCTGTTACTTATTCAAATCTGTGAAAATGGGCGATTTGCCCACTTTGATGCCAGTTTTGATGCCCAGAACCCATTTGTGCCAGGCTGGAGACACATGGATTTCATGTGGGGCATCAGTAGGTATGTAAATCAGGTGTTAGATGAGTGGCACAAAGGCATTTAACCCCTTAAAAATAGCTGTTACTTATTCAAATCAGTGAAAATGGGATTTGCCCACTTTGATGCCAGTTTTGATGCCAGAACCCTTTGTGCCAGGCTGGAGATGATTTCATGTGGGGCATCAGTGTATGTAAATCAGTGTCAGATAGTGGCACAAAGCATTTAACCCTTAAAAATACTGTTACTTTTCAAATCTGGAAAATGGCAATTTGCCCACTTTGATGCCAGTTTTGATGCCAAACCCTTTTGTGCCAGCTGGAGAGACATGATTTCATGTGGGCATCAGGGTATGTAATCAGTGTCAGATGAGTGGCACAAAGCCATTTAACCCTTAAAAATAGCTGTTACTTATTCAAATCTGTAAAAGTGATTTGCCCACTTTGAGCCAGTTTGATCCCAAACCCTTTTGTGCCAGGCTGGATGCAGGATTTCATGTGGGGCATCATAGGTATGTAAATCAGTTTAGATGAGTGGCACAAAGGCATTTAACCCCTTAAAAATAGCTGTTACTTATTCAAACTGTGAAAATGGTATTTGCCCACTTTGATGCCAGTTTTGATGCCAGAACCCTTTGTGCCAGGCGATTGACATGATTTCATGTGGGCATCATGGTATGTAAATAGGTGTTAGATGAGTGGCACAAAGCATTTAACCCCTTAAAAATAGCTGTTACTTATTCAAATCTTGAAAATGGGCATTTGCCCACTTTGATGCCAGTTTTGATGCCCAGAACCCTTTGTGCCAGCTGGAGACATGGATTTCATGTGGGCATCATAGTATGTAAATCAGGTGTTAGATGAGTGGCACAAAGCATTTAACCCCTTAAAAATAGCTGTTACTTATTCAAATCGTGAAAATGGATTTGCCCACTTTGATGCCAGTTTTGATGCCAGAACCCTTTGTGCCAGCTGGAGACATGGATTTCATGTGGGCATCAGTGGTATGTAAATCAGGTGTCAGATGAGTGCACAAAGCATTAACCCCTTAAAAATAGCTGTTACTTATTCAAATCTGTGAAAAATGGCAATTTGCCCACTTTGATGCCAGTTTTGATGCCCAGAACCCTTTTGTGCCAGGCTGGAAGACATGGATTTCATGTGGGCATCAGTGGTATGTAATCAGTGTCAGATGAGTGCACAAAGGCATTTAACCCCTTAAAAATAGCTGTTACTTATTCAAATCTGTGAAAATGGTGATTTGCCCACTTTGATGCCAGTTTTGATCCCAGAACCCTTTTGTGCCAGGCTGGATGGCATGGATTTCATGTGGGGCATCAGTAGGTATTAAATCAGGTTAGATGATGGCACAAAGCATTTAACCCCTTAAAAATAGCTGTTACTTATTCAAATCTGTGAAAATGGTAATTTGCCCACTTTGATGCCAGTTTTGATGCCCAGAACCCTTTTGTGCCAGCTGGATTGACATGGATTTCATGTGGGGCATCAGTGGTATGTAAATAGGTGTTAATGAGTGGCACAAAGGCATTTAACCCCTTAAAAATAGCTGTTACTTATTCAATCTGTGAAAATGGCATTGCCCACTTTGATGCCAGTTTGATGCCCAGAACCCTTTGTGCCAGCTGGAGACATGGATTTCATGTGGGGCATCATAGGTATGTAAATCAGGGGTAGATAGTGGCACAAAGCATTTAACCCCTTAAAAATAGCTGTTACTTATTCAAATCTGAAAATGGGATTTGCCCACTTTGATGCCATTTGATGCCCAAACCCTTTTGTGCCAGGCTGGAGACATGGATTTCATGTGGGCATCAGTGGGTATGTAAATCAGGTGTAGATGAGTGGCACAAAGCATTTAACCCCTTAAAAAATAGCTGTTACTTATTCAAATCTGTGAAAATGGAATTTGCCCACTTTGATGCCAGTTTTGATGCCCAGAACCCATTTGTGCCAGGCTGGAGAACATGGATTTCATGTGGGCATCAGTGGTATGTAAATCAGGTGTTAGATGAGTGGCACAAAGGCATTTAACCCCTTAAAAATAGCTGTTACTTATTCAAATCTGTGAAAATGGTGAATTTGCCCACTTTGATGCCAGTTTTGATGCCCAGAACCCTTTGT
The DNA here is from genome assembly GCA_033576535.1 of Allobates femoralis. Taxonomy (NCBI): domain Eukaryota; kingdom Metazoa; phylum Chordata; class Amphibia; order Anura; family Aromobatidae; genus Allobates; species Allobates femoralis. The sequence goes on from JARQOC010000002.1 coordinate 617,118,039, forward strand.
GCCAGGCTGGAGACATGGATTTCATGTGGGCATCAGTGGTATGTAAATCAGGTGTCAGATGAGTGGCACAAAGGCATTTAACCCTTAAAAATAGCTGTTACTTATTCAAATCTGTGAAAATGGGCAATTTGCCCACTTTGATGCCAGTTTTGATGCCCAGAACCCTTTGTGCCAGGCTGGAGACATGGATTTCATGTGGGGCATCAGTGGTATGTAAATCAGGTGTAGATGAGTGGCACAAAGCATTTAACCCCTTAAAAATAGCTGTTACTTATTCAAATCGTGAAAATGGGTATTTGCCCACTTTGATGCCAGTTTTGATGCCCAGAACCCTTTGTGCCAGGCTGGAGACATGGATTTCATGTGGGGCATCAGTAGGTATGTAAATCAGGTGTTAGATGAGTGGCACAAAGGCATTTAACCCCTTAAAAATAGCTGTTACTTATTCAAATCTGTGAAAATGGATTTGCCCACTTTGATGCCAGTTTTGATGCCCAGAACCCTTTTGTGCCAGCTGGATGACATGGATTTCATGTGGGGCATCAGTGGTATGTAAATCGAGGTGTTAGATGAGTGGCACAAAGGCATTTAACCCCTTAAAAATAGCTGTTACTTATTCAAATCTGTGAAAATGGGCGATTTGCCCACTTTGATGCCAGTTTTGATGCCCAGAAACCCTTTTGTGCCAGGCTGGAGACACATGGATTTCATGTGGGGCATCAGTAGGTATGTAAATCAGGTGTTAGATGAGTGGCACAAAGGCATTTAAACCCCTTAAAAATAGCTGTTACTTATTCAAATCAGTGAAAATGGGTAATTTGCCCACTTTGATGCCAGTTTTGATGCCCAGAACCCATTTTGTGCCAGCTGGATGAGACAGGATTTCATGTGGGGCATCAGTAGGTATGTAAATCAGGTGTTAGATGAGTGCACAAAGGCATTTAACCCCTTAAAAATAGCTGTTACTTATTCACATTGTGAAAATTGGCTCTGCCCACTTTGATGCCAGTTTTGATGCCCAGAACCCTTTGTGCCAGGCTGGAGAGACATGGATTTCATGTGGGGCATCAGTAGGTATGTAAATCAGGTGTTAGATGAGTGGCACAAAGCATTTAACCCCTTAAAAATAGCTGTTACTTATTCAAATCTGTGAAAATGGGTATTTGCCCACTTTGATGCCAGTTTTGATGCCCAGAACCCATTTGTGCCAGGCTGGAGAGACATGGATTTCATGTGGGGCATCAGTGGGTATGTAAATCAGTGTTAGATGAGTGGCACAAAGGCATTTAACCCCTTAAAAATAGCTGTTACTTATTCAATCTGTGAAAATGGGCAATCTTGCCCACTTTGATGCCAGTTTTGATGCCCAGAACCCTTTTGTGCCAGGCTGGAGAGACATGGATTTCATGTGGGGCATCAGTAGGTATGTAAATCAGGTGTCAGATGAGTGGCACAAAGGCATTTAAACCCCTTAAAAATAGCTGTTACTTATTCAAATCTGTGAAAATGGTGAATTTGCCCACTTTGATGCCAGTTTTGATGCCCAGAACCCATTTGTGCCAGGCTGGAGAGACAGGATTTCATGTGGGGCATCAGTAGGTATGTAAATCAGGTGTCTAGATGAGTGGCACAAAGGCATTTAACCCCTTAAAAATAGCTGTTACTTATTCAAATCTGTGAAAATTGGCAATTTGCCCACTTTGATGCCAGTTTTGATGCCCAGAACCCTTTTGTGCCAGGCTGGAGAGACATGGATTTCATGTGGGGCATCAGTGGTATGTAAATCAGGTTGTAGATGAGTGGCACAAAGCATTTAAACCCCTTAAAAATAGCTGTTACTTATTCAAATGTGTGCAATTTGCCCACTTTGATGCCAGTTTTGATGCCCAGAACCCTTTGTGCCAGGCTGGAGAGACATGGATTTCATGTGGGGCATCAGTAGGTATGTAAATCAGGTGTCAGATGAGTGGCACAAAGCCATTTAACCCCTTAAAAATAGCTGTTACTTATTCAAATCGTGAAAATGGCAATTTGCCCACTTTGATGCCAGTTTTGATGCCCAGAACCCATTTGTGCCAGGCTGGATTGACATGGATTTCATGTGGGGCATCAGTAGGTATGTAAATCAGGTGTTAGATGAGTGGCACAAAGGCATTTAACCCCTTAAAAATAGCTGTTACTTATTCAATGTGTGAAAATTGGTATCTTGCCCACTTTGATGCCAGTTTTGATGCCCAGAACCCTTTTGTGCCAGGCTGGAGAGACATGGATTTCATGTGGGGCATCAGTGGGTATGTAAATCAGGTGTCAGATGAGTGGCACAAAGGCATTTAAACCCTTAAAAATAGCTGTTACTTATTCAAATCTGTGAAAATGGGCAATTTGCCCACTTTGATGCCAGTTTTGATGCCCAGAACCCTTTGTGCCAGGCTGGAGAGACATGGATTTCATGTGGGGCATCAGTAGGTATGTAAATCAGGTGTCAGATGAGTGGCACAAAGCCATTTAACCCCTTAAAAATAGCTGTTACTTATTCAAATCAGTGAAAATGGGCAATTTCCCACTTTGATGCCAGTTTTGATGCCCAGAACCCATTTGTGCCAGGCTGGATTGACAGGATTTCATGTGGGGCATCAGTAGGTATGTAAATCAGGTGTTAGATGAGTGGCACAAAGGCATTATAACCCCTTAAAAATAGCTGTTACTTATTCACATGTGTGAAAATTGGTTCTCTGCCCACTTTGATGCCAGTTTTGATGCCCAGAACCCTTTTGTGCCAGGCTGGAGAGACATGGATTTCATGTGGGGCATCAGTGGTATGTAAATCAGGTGTTAGATGAGTGGCACAAAGGCATTTAACCCCTTAAAAATTGCTGTTACTTATTCAAATCTGTGAAAATGGTGATTTGCCCACTTTGATGCCAGTTTTGATGCCCAGAACTCCATTTGTGCCAGGCTGGAGAGACATGGATTTCATGTGGGGCATCAGTGGGTATGTAAATCAGGTGTCAGATGAGTGGCACAAAGGCATTTAACCCCTTAAAAATAGCTGTTACTTATTCAATCTGTGAAAATGGCAATTGCCCACTTTGATGCCAGTTTTGATGCCCAGAACCCTTTTGTGCCAGGCTGGAGAGACATGGATTTCATGTGGGGCATCAGTGGTATGTAAATCAGGTGTCAGATGAGTGGCACAAAGCCATTTAACCCCTTAAAAATAGCTGTTACTTATTCAAATCAGTGAAAATGGGCATTTCCCACTTTGATGCCAGTTTTGATGCCCAGAACCCATTTGTGCCAGCTGGATTGAGACGGATTTCATGTGGGCATCAGTGGTATGTAAATCAGTGTTAGATGAGTGGCACAAAGGCATTAACCCCTTAAAAATAGCTGTTACTTATTCACTTGTAAATTGGTTCTCTGCCACTTTATGCCATTTTGATGCCAGAAACCTTGTGCCAGGCTGGAGAGACATGGATTTCATGTGGGGCATCAGAGGTAATGTAAATCAGGTTTAGATCATGGAAAAGCTTAACCTTAAAAATAGCGAATTAAATTGAAAATGCGTGATTGACACCACTTGATCCTATGCCAGAAATTTTGACAGCTGGAAACATGGAAATTCATGTAGGGGCTCATGGTATGAAACAGGTGAGTAGTGGACAGCCTTCCCTATAGCTGTCTTATAAACTGTGTGATGGGAATTGCCCCATTGCTGCAGTTTATAACCCCATGAGACCCTTTGTGCCAGGCTGGAGGACATGAATCCTCTGTGGGCATCAGTAGTGTATGTAAAACAGGTGTTAATGAGTGGAGGCATTGTACCCCCAAATGCTGCTTTTCAATCGTAAATAAATCCCCACTTGGGACCAGTTTTGATCCAAACCCCATTTTGGGCTTGGGGACATGGATTTCATTGGGCATCGTGGTAGTAATCAGGTGGATGCACGGCTTTAAACCCCTAAAAGAGCTGCTTATCCCATGTGTGTAAAATTGGGTCTCTGGTCCCCTTGATGCCAGTTTTGATGCCCAGACCCATTGTACCAGCTGGGGACTGGCATTCATGTGGTCATCAGTGGGTATGTAAACAGTGTCAGATGAGTGGCACAAAGCCATTTAAACCCCTTAAAAATAGCTGTTACTTATTCAAATCTGTGAAAATGGGCAATTTGCCCACTTTGATGCCAGTTTTGATGCCCAGAACCCATTTGTGCCAGGCTGGAGAGACATGGATTTCATGTGGGGCATCAGTAGGTATGTAAATCAGGTGTCAGATGAGTGCACAAAGGCATTTAACCCCTTAAAAATAGCTGTTACTTATTCAAATCTGTGAAAATGTGAAATCTGCCCACTTTGATGCCAGTTTTGATGCCCAGAACCCATTTGTGCCAGGCTGGATTGACATGGATTTCATGTGGGGCATCAGTGGGTATGTAAATCAGGTGTTACATGAGTGGCACAAAGGCATTTAACCCCTTAAAAATAGCTGTTACTTATTCACATGTGTGAAAATTGGTTCTCTGCCCACTTTGATGCCAGTTTTGATGCCCAGAACCTTTTGTGCCAGGCTGGAGAGACATGGATTTCATGTGGGGCATCAGTTGGGGATGTAAATCAGGTGTCAGATCAGTGGCACAAAGCCATTTAACCCTTTCCATACCAGACCTTAGTGCCCACTTTGATGCCCATTTTGATGCCAGCCTTCTATTTTTTTTATCTGTTTTTAACTGTATTCATAAAAGGGCACATGACTGCATATTATTATATACTTAAAATGGTTAATTTTTATTGAAAAAGCTGAAAAAAGCAGAAAATAAAAAATAGCCGAATAAGAAACTGCTGAATAAGAAACCAACTTCAGCCCGAATAAGAAACTGAACGAATAAGAAACCAACTTCAGCATCGTCAGGGGGCTGCTGTATAAACCCCTGGGGGCTGCTGGGGACCCCCAGGGGGCTGCTGTATAAACCCCCTGGGGGCTGTTGGGTACCCCCAGGGGGCTGCTGTATAAACCCCCTGGGGGCTGCTGGGGACCCCCAGGGGGCTGCTGTATAAACCCCCTGGGGGCTGCTGGGTACCCCCAGGGGGCTGCTGTATAAACCCCCTGGGGGCTGCTGTATAAACCCCCTGGGGGCTGCTGGGTACCCCCAGGGGGCTGCTGTATAAACCCCCTGGGGGCTGCTGGGGACCCCCAGGGGGCTGCTGTATAAACCCCCTGGGGGCTGCTGGGGACCCCCAGGGGGCTGCTGTATAAACCCCCTGGGGGCTGTTGGGTACCCCCAGGGGACTGCTGTATAAACCCCCTGGGGGCTGCTGGGTACCCCCAGGGGGCTGCTGTATAAACCCCCTGGGGGCTGCTGGGTACCCCTGGGGGCTGCTGGGTACCCCCAGGGGCTGCTGGGTACCCCCTGGGGGCTGCTATATGTACCCCTGGGGGCCTGCTGTATACCACTAGGGCTGCTGTATACTACCACTGGGGCTGCAATACCACTGGGGCTGCTGTATATAGGGGCTGCTGTATACACCACTGGGGCTGCAATACCACTGGGGCTGCTGTATATAGGGGCTGCAATACCACTGGGGCTGCTGTATATAGGGGCTGCTGTATACACCACTGGGGCTGCTGTATATAGGGGCTGCAATACCACTGGGCTGCAATACCACTGGGGCTGCTGTATATAGGGGCTGCTGTATACACCACTGGGGCTGCTGTATATAGGGGCTGCAATACCACTGGGGCTGCTGTATACACCACTGGGGCTGCTGTATATAGGGGCTGCAATACCACTGGGGGCTGCTGTATATACCACTGGGAGCTGCTGCATATACCACTGTGGCTGCTGTATATACCACTGGGAGCTGCTGTATATACCACTGGGGGCTGCTGTATATCATACTGCTGGGGCCTGTATACCACTGCTGGGGGCTGTAAACCTGTGCTGGGGTCCACCCTCGGCTTATACGCGAGTCAATAGATTTTCCCAGGTTTTGGGGGCAAAAGTAGGGGGGTCGGCTTATACACGGGTCGGCTTATACACGAGTATATACGGTATATATTGCTGCTGGGGAGGAGCTAGTCAGAGTGTGTGCAGACGCTAGAAGAGCTGCAGGGAAGTCCTGGTGTTCGGTGCCGCGTTTAGGCCCGAGCCAATGACCCGGAGTGGCCCTTCAGCATCGCACAAGCCTACAGTGGTGTTCAAAAGTCCTGCATAGGCAAAGGATAAATAGATTTTTCAAGTTTTAAACGTTTTCTGTCGAATATCTTCGATGCTTATATGACATATTATATATGGTTTTGTTCAGAATACAATTTTGCATTCTGTCCCTGTAATATTTTTAGCTTTTGAAGCAGTTTTGCCTGAAATTATTGCAACAATATTGGAATTGAAAGCACAACTAAATATTGTACAGCTTCAGATCCAAAATTAGCTAATCACAGATGAGGTTCTTGTGATCAATCATAACCTGTATATGGCAGCCAATCACATTCCATTACATTGCATCACATCTGCTGCTTTGTTTGTGTGTTTTATCTGTTGGTCTATCTAGTGAATCATACTGTAGAGCTCTATGATGGGAGCCTTCAGATTTTTGTCAGCGGAGGATCGTGTGTGAGTTGTGGTGCTACATGAAGAGGGTTATACTGGCCCCCAGATCACAAGGAAGGTCGGCTGTAATCAGAGGACAGTCGTAAGAATTTTGCAGAAACATAAGCAGCTCGGAATTACCCAGGACAGGCCCAGATCTGGTCGGCCCAGAAAGTCAACTAAAAGGGAGGATAGAGTACTGATAAGAACATCCCTTGCCAATGGAAAGCTCACCTCTCCTCAGCTTCTGCGAGAATGGCAAGAAAAGTGCAATATTGAGGTAGCAACATCAACTGTTAGGAAGAGATGTTTGGAAGCAGGATTGAGAGGGTGCAAGGCCCGAAAGAAGCCATTGATGACAGCCATACAAAGACAAAGGTGAAAACCGTGGGCATTGAAATATTCAAAATGGAGGAAGGAGGAGTGGGAAAAAGGGCTAGTTAGTGATGAAAGCACTTTTTGCATTTTAGGAACTGATGGCAAGTCTTATGTGAGAAGGTTTCCACATGAAGAGCACAAGCCAAAGTGTTTGAGCTTCTCTGTGAAACATCCGATGAAAGTAATGGTCTGGGGCTGTATGGCAGCCAATGGTGTTGGAAGGCTACATATTGTGGAGGGTATGGTTAATGCAAAAAAATACATAGACATCCTTAATAAGAAAATGCTGCCTTCTGCTCAACACCTGTTTTCAGGGAATTATATCTTCCAGGATGATAATGCTCCTTGTCACAGAGCTAAGACAGTAACTGAATGGAAAAAAAATAACAAGGTGGCTACTATTGACAGTCCCCGGACCTCAATACAACTGAAAAATTGTGGCACAAGGTATCAATACAGATATCTAAAAAACAGCCAAGGACCAAGAGAGAGTTGATTGAGGCTCTGATACAGGCCTGGAACCACATCATCACTCGCGAACATCTGCAGAAGCTTGTTCACTCAATGCCCCAGGGATGCAAGTTGGTGCTCAAGAGCAAAGGCCAGCCAATAAAGTATTAGAAGCTAAAGATGCACTCAAAAGGCCCTTTTCAGGACTCTGAATTAAATAAAAAATGATAAATCTTAAAAAGTAAAATTTAAGTCTGTGTGAACTTGCATTGGAAGTTAATGAACTTAGAAACGTGTTCACAATTCTACACACTGTACTGGTGTAGGTATGGTTATGCTGTAAAAAAAAAATATCAAAAATGCGCACACCATAACAATTTATACACTTGGGACATTCAAAAATGAGTATGGCATACAATGAGGGATTACAAAAACATATATGTTCCACCAGTTTCACTGTAGAGATGCAGAAGTATGAAATATATAGTTTTCTTCATGCCTATGCAGGACTTTTGAACACCACTGTATGTGGGACTGAAGGCAGGGAGCTCAGAGCAGAAGTAGAAGCAAGGGACAAGTAGCTCAAGTTGAGAGTTTGTTCCAGAGAAGCCGGATATTGGGGATCCGCACCGGTGGGAGAACTACAGGCCCACAGAAAACCCCTTGGCACCGAGGAAGCTTCAGCTACCCGGTCTCCTGAGAGAGTCAAAGAGAGGGAGCCAGGAACAGCAGGCCACTGCAGTGCCCAGAGAAGGTCGTCTCGAAGACCGCACAGGAGGAGAAGGAGATACAGATAAAGGAAGACAGTGGAGGGAAGTCAGGATATAATAGACTGTGCTTCAGCAAAATTCACAAAGTAAGGAGACCTTATACCCACTTGCTGTGGGAGCCCACTGTGCAGTCCGGTCACCCGTCAGTGCCCTGGACGATTTACCTGAATAACACCAGTAAAAAGGTAAAGAGACTTCTGCTGTGTGTGTGAATCCTTTCCTCTCCCTCAGAGTGCCCCTCTACAGACTATTCCTACTCTCCCTCCACCAACTCAGCTCTGCTAGAACCTGTTCAACTCACTACACTGCCCCGGGGATCCCAGTCCTGCCTGCGGAGGACTATACCACCGACCTCCAGAGGACTGTAGTGGCGCTGGTGATCCCTCACCAGATACTGCAGGTGGCGTCACGACTAACTTGTACATAATCCCTGTAAATACCCTTTTCAAGAGCACCGCTCCCCAGGATACGGGATCAGGCGCGGCCGCCATTCTCCCTGACAAAGTTAACCCCCTCACTACTGCCTAATACCCCTTGCCCTGGGTCTCAACATATACAGCTTCCCCCTAAGTGTGTGCGGGCGGTAAGCTGGGTCCTCGTGGTTGCTGCTGTGCCTCCAATCCTGGTGCTGGGAACTCCAACCTGGAATTAAAGCTCCTCGTTGGCTTGTCTGGGAAGCCAGTGTGAAACTTCAGTCCCCTTCAGAGCCGACACTCTGGTATGTGCCTAGCTTGCAGTAACCCTGTTTTCCAAGGGATTACCAGGCTCCTTCTAACCCGTGTGATTCAAGTACAGTCAGGGAAAACCACTCCGCCAGTAATTGGTCAGTGCTGCCATATTCCTCGGACCCAGTGATACCGGTCCGGTCTTTTTTCTTCACACTCTCCTGGGATGCAGGCTATGGACGAGCTTTCTCTTCATGGTTCTGTGACTCTGTGGATTCTGCGTCTCCAGGGAGCCCAAACCCACCGGGATGTGTGTCACTTTCTGTCTGGTCTTGGCTGCTCGACTCACTCTGCCTACTTGATCTTTACTTCTCAGCCTACTCCGGCCTAATGGCTAGCTCCTCCTCTTTTCCTATTTATGTGCTATCTGTCACTTGATCTACATTCCCCACCCACTTGCTCTCTAAACCCACCACCCCTTGCCCGCCTAGAGTCCCGGGCTCCGGGTTGGGTGCTGTGCTCCTGTGGGTGTGTGTGCTGTGAGGGTGTTTGGTGCACAAACTGTCTATCTTTCTGCCTGGCTGCAGTTCCCTATGTGGCCACAATGGTCGCAGGGGCGCCAAACACATACTAAAGTCTTTTGGTATCTTTACTGATGTTTGGTTGCAGGTACACACATCCGGGTTGAAGGAAAACACCTTAGGACTTCAACAGCGAGTTGTGATATAGGTCTCCTTATTCTGCTCTCCAGTTCTGAGTCTGGCAGGTATGGAACCAAACTGGACCGTTACTTCTCTCTCCACACCCGTGTTGCTGCACTGAGGGCTCTCTCATGGGCCACCGCCGTCTCTCTCCCTGCGGTCCATGGCTCTCGATTGTTAGTGCTGTGGGTGTCTGGGAAGCTAAGCCTCATCGGGGTGCTGGATTCTCTGCTGGATCTATCTTCTCTGTCCCTTGCAGACTCGGGCTCCAGTGACCGGTGTTCCTGATGGGGTGAGCCGGTATGGCTCCTCTGCCCCCGGTTAAGTGTTCCTCGCTTCTGCCTTCGGTCCCTACTCTCTGGACCCTCACACTGGCTCTGGCGGTGTGCTGGTTCGAGCCTAGCACGGCCTGGGTACCAGTTCAGCTCACTAGCCTCTGAGCTACCTTTACAGTTGTTCTAGCGTCTGCACACTGTGTCTGACTCCGCCCCCAGCACCTGTATTTATAGGGGAAACTGACTTAAGGCAACCAGTTGGGCTCCTCCTACAAGCCTGGGGTGGAAGGTGTTGGGTGTAAGTGTGGTTACCAGCTTTGGAAAGTCCTTTAGTGTCCTAGGGAAGCCTGTGGTTACCTGGTACAGGGCGCCACATATTATCTTGTATATATACACTGCACAGTAGCACTTCTCCTGTCCTGTATACTGGTGTTTGGCGCCCTTGCGACCAGGGTGGCCACAGGTAGGAACTACAGCCAGGTAGGAAGGTAGACAGTTTGAATAACAAACACCTCTAAAACACACATCCACTGACATAAGACCCAACCCGGACCCTGAGACTTTAGGCAGGCAAGGGGTAGGATGGGCAGTTATAAGTGGGTGAGGCGTAGTCATGGTAACAAACCAGTATAAAAAGGAGAAACAGGAAGTAGTTAGCCAGTAGGCCAATGGGTGTCGAGTAGAACAGAAAAGACCCGGAGTAGGCGAGTGCTGACAGAGTGACCAGTGAAGACAGGAACAACAAAGACCGGACCAGTGCCAGCGGGTCCGAAGAAGACGGTAGCGCTGATAAATTACTGACAGGAAAGACTCTCCTGACGTACGGGAAGTTACACAGGAAGGAAAGAGCCCAGTGATCCCTTGCAAGACAGAGACACCCAAGGCTAGGCTGGAACCAGAGAGTCAGCTCTGAGGGGGACTGAAGTCTCATACCGGCTCCCCAGACAAACTGACGGGGAACACAGATTTTAGATTTGTGTTCCCATTACAGGGTTGGATAAAAACAAAAGAGAGATATGGAGCGCAATGGGTAGAATCCTCAGACTCCTATTTGTGGCGTGGGGCAAAGGCCACTCACCTGACAGGGTTGTGCTGCCTGCACAACCCGGTTTTTAAGCCTCCGTTAGGTGTCCCCTTTGAAGAAGCGACCATTCGTTCCTTCCTCCTTCCTCACTCATTCCCGGCTGCTCCGACAGGACCTTTCCGGTCACGTGGTCTCCCGAGTTCCGGAACTACGTCACCGCATTCTGTGGTTAACTAGTAATGCCAGGTCCTTTTTGCTTTTTTCTCTCCGTGCCTCTATTTTGCTGCTCCTGCCGCTCACCCCCAGGACTGGGGATAGATATATGTTGCAAGGATGATGAGTGGTCTATGTGGGAGCGCTTAAATGACAGCGCTTCTGCCTGAGGAAGACTGTCAGAGTACAGTTGAAACATGTTGTGGAGCTAAGGGGACATAAAGTTGCCTGCTGAAGAAAATCCGTAGGTGCCTGTCATTTAAGCGCTCCCACAAAGACCGCTCATCATCCTTGCAACATTACAGGGTTGGGGGCATAGCAGCAACTAGGAGGACCCGGCTTACCGTCCATATGCTTAGGGGAAAGCTACATTGAGGAACCAAGCTGCTGCTCCGCAATCCACCCAAAAGAGGAGAGAGAGAGAGAGAGAATCAGCCTGAAAGGACATATAGAAAGAGTGAGGAGTCTTAGAGTGACAACCTGGCTGCAGAGGGTTCAAGTGTTTCCGGGGTTAACTGCACTGTGAACTGCTAAGAGCTGAACTGGACTGAGAACTGGTGTAAAATTGTCTGAAGAGCTGACAAGTAAACCCGGGAACCCTGACTGAGTGACTGTGTCTGATTCCAGGTATAAAGAACTGTTTAAACACCATTTTACCCTGTGAGCAGCTGTCCCGACCCACGGCGGGCTCATCCACCTTGCTGCAGCATCCATCCATCCTCCTGACAGAAGTACACTGCAGCGGTGGTCCCCTTACTGACCAAAACCCGTGAGTGGCGTCACAACAAACTCCCCTGTAAATATTCCCTCATTTATTGCGGAACCCGGGACACGGTCCGGACCCAGCATCCCCAGCAGTACCCCGGGCTGGTACAGAGTACCGTGTCCCAGTGGGCTCCACAATCTCGCGTCACGAACAGGATCTTCCATGCCCAGTAAACCGGGCATTGTGTGCCGTGATTTGTGACTGTTTTGGATCTGCTGCCATTGCTGAGCGCGCAACAAACTGAATTTGAACTGCAGCACAAGTACTGTAATTTTCAAATTCTGCCATTACAGAGTGCGCAACGCGCGGAAAGAAGAACCGCTCACTGCTCTGACATCATCAGGTGGAAAAAAGAGTCCCTGTCTCATCGCGGGATCTAAGATGGATCCAGTCCAATAGAACCGGACTCAGTGTGCCTAAAAGCTGGAAAAGAAAGGCCCACCCTGGCTCCTCTTAACTCCGGGGAAGCCAGCCATCAATCCTAAGGAAGAACCTCTGCCATAAATTGTAACAGCCAATGAGGATATGGCGGGAGCGGAAAAAGATGCCCAAGGAAGGCGGGACAGGAAACCGGATGTGCAGCAGTCGCTATTACGGTACTCACGGATGGAAAAGAAGGACGCTGAGGAGAGAGCTGCAGGAGAAAGACCCCAAGTGATCCCAGAGGGCCCACCAAGAGAGTGTGTGGAGGAATCCAGCCAGGGGAAGACCTTTAGTGACCTTAGCAGTATGGCTGAAGGCGGCAGAGAGCGTCCGGAGATTTGAGACACCCGGAGGGATGTAATGCGGCTGCTGCCCCTGCAGATGACCTTGGCCCAAGCTGAGCAAAGGACCTGGATTCAAATAGACATTCATCAGAATCTTCAGACTCTGTCTGCGCAACCCGACTGGGTTGGCGTCTCTAGTAGTTGCACCAGGGGCGAAGGAGAATGCTGCACTGCCAACCTGATTGACCTGTCTATCCCCGGAGCTGCACCACGCCCTGCTCCAGGAGTGACTGACCCACTCGGAGCCCTGGAGGAGGGATGGTTGACACTGCCGGAGCCCCTGATTCCTGTGCCTACAATGTCAGAGGTGAGAGGGGAACAACTCTGATGCTGGTGGGAGAAGAGCGAGGCAGAGGACAATCTGATGGGCTTCCCTGGGGACCCTGATAGTGAAGTGGGTCAAGTAGAAATAGTAACCCGGGACGAATTCCTAAGAAGGTGCATCCACAGATGGGAACAAGAGGAAAAAGAGAGACAGGCTCAGAGGCAGGAGATGATAAACCGTGTCCAGTATCAAAAAACTGTTGCTCGGCGAGATCCAAGAGTCACCGGTTCCCAGCGACACGAAGAAAAGGTGGTGAAAATTAAGCCAGACTTGGGATACACATTTGCTTGTGAACCAGGAGCAGAACGGGACATTTTTATTAACCGTAGGGACATAGAAGAACACCTTCCACCAAAGCACCTAGACAGGGAAGTACAAGTTGGAGGTGGGTGTCCTATATAATCGTCGAAGGAGGAAGAGGCCCTTATGTATTAGAGTGTGAAGATTGTCTTTGAGATCCCAAGAAGACGTCGAATCAGTAGTATTAAGAGATAGTTAACCCGGATTCTACCCCAGAAAGCAATGCAGATGTAATAGCCACTAAAGACGCAGTCACCCAGACACCCAGCAGCTACTTGTTGGAACAAGCTCTACAAGAGTTGGAACTGTTCCCTAAGAGAGCTCCACAGATCCTGCCCTGGAAGAAGGAGTGAAAACCCGGATCCTGCTGCAAGGGCAATAAGTGTGAATGTGATGTGACCCTTATTGGCCCCATCCCATACCTGAGTGAATGTTAGCCTTTTCCCCTGTTTGTCTTATACGTGTCATGGACAATTAATGTCATGAACAATGATATGGCAAAAACTTTCTTTGTACATAGTTGAGCACTCAGTGTGCTCCCCATTGGTTTTAAGACCAAATTTGCACTGTTGAGAAACTTTTGCACTTTTTAAGAACTTTATTACTTTTTGCTAAAAAGTAACATGCTGTTTTAGGAAGTTCGGCACTTTTTAAGAAGACTTTTTAAGCTTTTTATTTAAGTAATGTATGGTATATGTTATTTATTCGAATATTTAAATGGAACGTTGTAAGTTCTGTACCTCCGTAACAGGATGGCAAATATGTTTAATGTTAATATTTGCAAGATAAAAATGTTTTTTCAGGGGGATCCATGCCGGACGGTATGAGGACACGCCAGTTTAACTCCGGGGCAATGTGGCACCCCTGCGACCAGGGTGGACACAGGTAGGAACTGCAGCCAGGCAGCAAGGTAGGCAGTTTGTATATCAAACTATAGCAAATTGTGGGGTATTGGTTTGTCTTTTGGTCCAAAACACGTAAGCTTGTGAGCCACTACACGGCTCCCCACATGTCACAAGTCCTATCCACTAAATTCTTATCTAAAGTGAGCAAAGGACACAAATAGAAAATAAATTTTCTACCACAGCAGATTCAGGTCACACGACCATTACACTCAGTGATGTGTGCAGCTTTGCCCAGGATATAACTGAAGGCATTATGAATGCAAGACACCAGACCCAATCACTAGCAACCTCCTTTCTCACAGAGGGAGTGACCACTGGTTGTCCTGCAAACACAATGGGATCCATATAGAGCGCAGTTCACACAGGTTTGCACAGTGTATGCCCAGCATCTCAGTAGGCGGGCTGTTATGGCATTCAACACCGTTACCTGCACCGGAACAAACGCACCCATATGGCCCAGCTACACACAGCAACAAAAAGAGTGCAAGAAAAAAACACAATGACAGGTGCTGAAATTGTGGAAAATTAGTTATTTTTAAACTATAGAAAATTGTGGGGTATTGGTTTGTCATTTAGTCCAAAACACGTAAGCTTGTGAGCCTCTACACGGCTCCCCACATGTCACAAGTCCTATCCACTAAATTTGTATATCAAACACCTCTAAAACACACATCCACTGACATAAGACCCAACCTGGAGCCTGGGACTTTAGGCAGGCAAGGGGTAGTAGGGCCAGTTATAAGTGGGTGAGGCGTAGTCATGGTAACAAACCAGTATAAAAAGGAAAAACAGGAAGTAGTTAGCAGGTAGGCCAATGGGTGCCGAGCAGAACAGAAAAGACCCAGAGTAGGCGAGTGCTGACAGACTGACCAGTAAAGACAGGAACAACAAAGACTGGACCGGTGCGACCGGGTCTGAAGAAGACGGTAGCGCTGATAAATTACTGACAGGAAAGACTCTCCTGACATATGGGAAGTTACACAGGAAGGAAAGAGCCCAGTGATCCCTTGCAAGACAGGGACACCCAAGGCTAGGCTGGAACTAGAGTGTCAGCTCTGAGGGGGACTGAACTCTCATACCGGCTCCACAGACAAACTGACGGGGAACACAGATTTTAGTTTTGTATTCCCATTACAGGGTTGGGGGCATAGCAGCAACTAGGAGGACCCGGCTTACCGTCCATATACGTAGGGGGAAGCTACATTGAGGAACCGAACTGCTGCTCCGCAATCCACTCAAAGAAGAGAGAGAGAGAGAATCAGCCTGAAAGGACATATAGAAAGAGTGAGGAGTCTTTGAATGGCAACCTGGCTGCAGAGGGTTCAAGTGTTCCCGGGGATTACTGCACTGTGAACTGCTAAGAGCTGAACTGTACTGAGAACTGCTGTAAAATTGTCTGAAGAGCTGACAAGTAAACCCGGTGAACCCTGCCTGAGTGTCCGTGTCTGATTCCAGGTATAAAGAACTGTTTATACACCATTTTACCCTGTCAGGAGCTGTCCCGACCCGTGGCGGGCTCATCCACTTTGCTGCAGCATCCATCCATCCTCCTGACAGAAGTACACTGCAGCGGTGGTCCCCTTACTGACCAAAACCCGTGGGTGGCGTCACAACAAACTCCCCTGTAAATATTCCCCCATTTATTGCGGAACCCGGGACACGGTCCGGACCAAGACTGCTGTGATATCCCCAGCAGTACCCCGGTCCGGTACCGAGTACCCCGTCCCAGTGGGCTCCACAGGTGTAATTCTCAGTATCTGTATTATTCTGTATATATACACTGCACAGTACCACTTCTCCTGTCCTGTATACTGGGTGTAATCCTCAATATCTGTATTATTCTGTATATATGGAAAAAGAGCACATAGAAGATTACATGAAATTAAAATAAATTTATTGAAAAAATATGTAAAATACACATAAAAATACACAAGTAGATTGGTGTAATGACAAAAATAGACTTCAAATTTATTTTGATATTCAATACGCCTAATTAGTTTATTTTTAACAGAGGCAGTATTTCTAAAATATAACCTTTATTTTGTTTTAATTAAAACAAGGACCACATCGGGTCCAAACACAGTGTAACCTTGTAAAGGGGGGTGGAAGGGGGGTGGGTCGCCCTG
Organism: Allobates femoralis; assembly: GCA_033576535.1. NCBI lineage: Eukaryota > Metazoa > Chordata > Amphibia > Anura > Aromobatidae > Allobates > Allobates femoralis. Next base: position 617,134,291 of record JARQOC010000002.1, read on the forward strand.
TTCTTTCCCTATATTCCCCTACCTAGCAGCGGAGTTTTCACCCTAAAAAACCCCCTATGGTGTCCCCGCTCCACGGCGGCTATCCCTCCTGATCCCTTTCTTGTGACAGGGGGGGGGGGGGGGGGATTTTCTTATATATAATTCCCCATATGCATATGCACTATACCTAAGATAAAAAATTGTGGATCCCTCTGGTGTCCGGGTCTATCCCTTTAGACAAGAGTGGAAAAATTAACCACTATAGGAATCACTTTTTCCTAAAATATGGATAGGTTACCTATACTACACAATACCGTAGGAGGAGAAAGGACACAATATATGAGTGTTGCCTTCCTGGGTAATCTTTTATTACAATGCTTAACCCCTTCACGACCCTTGGCCCACCGTTTGGGCCATGAAAACAAGTGCCTTCCCGACCCTTGGCCCACCCCCTGGGCCATGGAATGAACGGGCTCCTGCAGGCCGAGTGAGGGTCTCACTGACCTGTCACTCGGCCTGCAGGTACATGGGGAGTTGTACTACACCCCAGGGGGGGTCGATTTGCCCCCACTCCTACCCCCCCCGGCTACAGGCGCGGTGATTGGCGCTCAAAAGTGAAAGTGAAAATCACCGCGCCTGTCATGTTTCCCTGCCTGCCGCTGCTCTCCCTACCCTCCGATCTGCTCCCCTGTCATACTATAACATCCCCCCTGTCCCCCACCTCTCTTTCCTGCCCGTCCCCCATCATCTTTCTACCCCCCCTCCCCCCCGCTTCCTGTCCCTGCCGCCCGCTTCCTGTCCCTGCCTCCCGCTTCCTCTAGCTGCCGCCCGCCTCCTCCTGACTGCCCCGCTTCCTCTAAGTGCCCCCCCACATCTAGTACCAGCCCCCCCACTGCCCCCTTCCTGCCCCCCCCGATCACCGGAGCGGCGATCGCCTCTCCCACTCACCCCTCCGGCGGCCCGCTCCGTCCTGTGACTGCTGCGTCCCGCTCCTCTTCTGCTGTGAGTCTCTCCTCTTCTGCGCCGCCTCCGATCTGACTGCTCTGTGCTGGAGCTGCCAGATCACTTCTACAGCTGGATCCTGAGGATCCAGCTGTAGAAGTGATCTGACAGCTCCAGCACAGTGATCCACAGTGACCATTATGTGATCACTGTAGATCACTGTGCTGGATCTGTCAGATCACTTCTACAGCTGGATCCTGAGGATCTAGGTGCAGGAAGTGATCTGACAGCTCCAGCACAGTGATCCACAGTGACCATTATGTGATCACTGTAGATCACTGTGCTGGATCTGTCAGATCACTTCTACAGCTGGATCCTGAGGATCTAGGTGCAGGAAGTGATCTGACAGATCCAGCACAGTGATCACATAATGGTCACTGTGGATCACTGTGCTGGATCTGTCAGATCACTTTCTACAGCTGGATCCTGAGGATCTAGCTGCAGAAAGTGATCTGACACCCCGGGCGCAGTGACCCACTATGTGCATCACTGCGCCTGGGCTGCCAGATCGCTTTCCGCAGCTTGATCCCCATGCATGGGGATCAAGCTGCAGAAAGCAATCTGACAGCCCGGGCGCAGTGATGCACATAGTGGGTCACTGCGCCCAGGCTCTTAGGGCGCCTTCACACTGGCGTTCCCCTCGGCAGCGTTCTGCGGAGGGGAATCGCCATGTGTGCGCCGCGGCCGCCAGCTCCTATCTTTAGAATGGGAGCACACGGTGCTGCGCTTGACAGCGCATGACCGTGCGCACCCAGTCACTCCCATATGTGATCTGTGTGCAGGCGTATGCCTGCGCACAAATCACACACTCCCGCCCGCACCAGGACGCAACATGTTGCGTCCTGGTGCGGGCAGGAGTGTGTGATTTGTGCGCAGGCGGATGCCTGCGCACAGATCACATATGGGAGTGAATGGGTGCGCACGGTCATGCGCTGTCAAGCGCAGCACCGTGCACTCCCATTCTAAAGATAGGAGCTGGCGGCCGCGGCGCACACATGGCGATTCCCCTCCGCAGAACGCTGCCGAGGGGAACGCCAGTGTGAAGGCGCCCTTAGATCGCTGCTCTGCAGCCCGATCTCCCTGCATGGGCATCGAGCTGCAGAAAGCAATCTGACAGCCCGCACGCAGTGATTCACATAGTGGGTCAATGCGCCTGTGCTGCCAGATCGGTTTCCGCAGCTCGATCCCCATGCATGGGGATCGAGCTGCGGAAATCGATCTGGCAGGCGCAGTGATGCACATAGTGGGTCACTGCGCCAGGGGTGTCAGATCACTTTCTGCAGCTCGATCACCATGCTGGCGGATCGGGCTCCAGAGTAGCGATCTAAAAGCAAAGGCGATCGAGCGTCGTGGGACCTTCGTTATGGACTACGTCGGAGCGATCGAGCGTCGTGGGACCTTCGTTGTGGACTACGTCGGATCTTTTTATAATAAAGATGGAGTCCGAATTGTGTCTGTGTTTTTTTTTTCAAATAAAAAGATTTTTCTCTGTGTGTATTTATTGACTATTTACCATACTAGAGATTCCTAATGGCGGGTCTAACATTGGCCCTATATTATGAATCTCGGGCTTAGTGCCAGCTGCCAATAAAAAGCTGGCATTAACCCCTTTATTACCCAGTTAGCCACCGGCACCAGGGCAACTGGAAGAGCGTGGGTACAGCGCCAGAAAATGGCGCTTCAATGAATGCGCCATTTTCTGGGGCGGCTGCGGGCTGCAATTCGCAGCATGGGGGGCCCAGAACGCTTGGGCCTCTCTATGCTGAGGATTCCAGCCCCCAGCTGCCTAGTTGTACCTGGCTGGACCAAAAATATGGCGGAGCCCCACGTAATTTTTTTTCTAGAATTAGTTCTAGAAATTAAAAAAAAAATGGGCTTCGCTGTATTTTTGGTTCCAGCCAGGTATGACGAGGCAGCTGGGGGCTGGTGGCAGTCCGTAGCTGCCAAGTTGTACCTGGCTGGACCAAAAATATGGCGGAGCCCTATGTCATTTTTTTTCTAGAAATAATTCTAGAAATAAAAAAAAAAAAGGCTTCGCTGTATTTTTGGTTCCAGCCAGGTATGACGAGGCAGCTGGGGGCTGGCGGCAGTCCGTAGCTGCCAAGTTGTACCTGGCTGGACCAAAAATATGGCGGAGCCCTATGTCATTTTTTTTCTAGAAATAATTCTAGAAATAAAAAAAAAATAGGCTTCGCTGTATTTTTGGTTCCAGCCAGGTATGACGAGGCAGCTGGGGGCTGGCGGCAGTCCGTAGCTGCCAAGTTGTACCTGGCTGGACCAAAAATATGGCGGAGCCCTATGTCATTTTTTTTCTAGAAATAATTCTAGAAATAAAAAAAAATAGGCTTCGCTGTATTTTTGGTTCCAGCCAGGTATGACGAGGCAGCTGGGGGCTGGCGGCAGTCCGTAGCTGCCAAGTTGTACCTGGCTGGACCAAAAATATGGCGGAGCCCTATGTCATTTTTTTTCTAGAAATAAAAAAATAATAGGCTTCGCTGTATTTTTGGTTCCAGCCAGGTATGACGAGGCAGCTGGGGGCTGGCGGCAGTCCGTAGCTGCCAAGTTGTACCTGGCTGGACCAAAAATATGGCAGAGCCCCATGGGTCCCCCATGCTGCGAATTGCAACTACTAGACTAGTATGTTTATTTACAAAAAGTTTCTTTATTCATTTATACGTCTCAATTTGTGAAGCACATGGTGGTTCAAAGTGCTCACTGTGCATCTAGATATGTTACTTGGGGGGTCTAGTTTCCAAAATGGCGTCACTTGTGGGGGAGCTCTAATGTTTAGTCACACAGTGGCTCTCCATACGCAACATGGTGTCCGCTAACAATTCCAATTGTTAGCGGACACTATGTCGCGTATGGAGAGCCCCCGTGTGCCTAAACATTGGAGCTCCCCCACAAGTGACCCCATTTTGGAAACTACACCCCCCAAGGAACGTATCTAGATGCATAGTGAGTACTTGAACCCCCAAGTGGTTCACAAATTGATCCATGAAATTAAAAAAGTACTTTTTTTTTCCACAAAAAAATTATTTTTTCATTTTTACGGATCAATTTGTGAAGCACCTGGGGGTTCAAAGTGCTCACTATGCATCTAGATACGTTCCTTGGGGGGTCTAGTTTCCAAAATGGGGTCACTTGTGGGGGAGCTCTAATGTTTAGTCACACAGTCGCTCTCCATACGCAACATGGTGTCCGCTAACAATTCCAATTGTTAGCGGACACTATGTCGCGTATGGAGAGCCCCCGTGTGCCTAAACATTGGAGCTACCCCACAAGTGACCCCATTTTGGAAACTAGACCCCCCAAGGAACGTATCTAGATGCATAGTGAGCACTTTGAACCCCCAGGTGCTTCACAAATTGATCCTAAATAATGAAAAAAAATTTTTTGTGGAAAAAAAGTTCTTTTTCATTTTTAGGATGAATTTGTGAAGCACCTGGGGGTTCAAAGTGCTCACTATGCATCTAGATACGTTCCCTGGGGGGTCTAGTTTCCAAAATGGGGTCACTTGTGGGGGAGCTCCAATGTTTAGGCACACAGGGGCTCTCCAAACGCGACATGGTGTCTGTTAACAATTTGAATGGAAATCAACCCAAATTGTTAGCGGACATCATGTCACGTTTGGAGAGCCCCTATGTGCCTAAACATTGGAGCTCCCCTACAAGTGACCCCATTTTGGAAACTAGACCCCCCAGGGAACTTATCTAGATGGGTGGTGAGCATTTTGAACACCCCAGTGCTTCACAAATTAATCTGTAAATATGAAAAAAGAAAATTTTTGTGGAAATAAAAGTACTTTTTTATTTTTACGGATGAATTTGTGAAGCACCTGGGGTTCAAAGTGCTCACTATGCATCTAGATACGTTCCCTGGGGGTCTAGTTTTCCAAAATGGGGTCACTTGTGGGGGAGCCCCAATGTTTAGGCACACAGGGGCTCACCAAACGCAACATGGTGACAGCTAACAATTTGAGCTGATTTTTATTCAAATTGTGAGCGGACACCATGTCGCGTTTGGAGAGCCCCTGTGTGCCTAAACATTGGAGCTCCCCCACAAGTGACCCCATTTTGGAAACTAGACCCCCCAGGGAACATATCTAGATGGGTAGTGAGCATATTGAACCCCCAGGTGCTTCACAAATTATTGAAAAAAAAAGATTTTTGTGGAAAAAAAGTACTTTTTCATTTTTACAGATTAATTTGTGAAGCACCTGGGGCTTCAAAGTGCTCACTATGCATCTAGATACGTTCCCTTGGGGGTCTAGTTTCCAAAATGGGGTCACTTGTGGATGAGCTCCTATGTGGAGACGCACAGGGGCTCTCCAAACGCAACATGGTGTCCGCTAACAATTTGAGCTCATTTTGCATTCAAATTGTTAGCGGACACCATGTCGCGTTTGGAGAGCCCCTGTGCGTCTCCACATTGGAGCTCCCCTACAAGTGACCCCATTTTGGAAACTAGACCCCCAAAGGAACGTATCTAGATGCATAGTGAGCACTTTGAACCCCCAGGTGCTTCACAAATTGATCCATAATAATGAAAAAAGAATTTTTTTGTGGAAAAAAAAGTTCTTTTTCATTTTTATGGATGAATTTGTGAAGCACCTGGGGGTTCAAAGTGCTCACTATGCATCTAGATACGTTCCTTGGGGGGTCTAGTTTCCAAAATGGGGTCACTTGTGGGGGAGCCCCAATGTTTAGGCACACAGGGGCTCACTAAACACAACATGGTTACAGCTAACAATTTGAGCTGATTTTTATTCAAATTGTTAGCGGACACCATGTCGCGTTTGGAGAGCCCCTGCGTGCCTAAACATTGGAGCTCCCCCACAAGTGACCCCATTTTGGAAACTAGACCCCCCAGGGAACATATCTAGATGGGTAGTGAGCATATTGAACCCCCAGGTGCTTTACAAATTGATCTGTGAAAATGAAATAGTATTTTTGTTTTCACAAAAATTTTCTTTTAGCCTAAATTTTTTCGTTTTCACATGGCAACAGCATAAAATTCATCCTAAAATTTGTTGGGCAATTTCTCCTGAGTACACCGATACCTCATATGTGGTCATAAACCACTGTTTGGGCGCACGGCAAGGGTCAGAAGGGAAGGAGCGCAATTTCACTTTTTGAATGTAAAATTAGCTCCAAAAGTCAAATTGCGCTCCTTCACTTCTGAGCCCTGCCGTGCGCCCAAACAGTGGTTTATGACCACTTATGAGGTATCGATGTACTCGGGAGAATTTGCACAACACATTTTAAGATCCATTTTATCCTGTTGCCCATGTGAAAATGAAAGAATTGAGGCTAAAAGAACATTTTTGATAAAAAAATAAAAATATCCATTTTTTGTTTCCACTTTGCTTTAGTTCCTGTGAAGCACCTGAAGGGTTAATAATCTTCTCGAATGTAGTTTTGAGTAGCTTGAGGGGTGCAGTTTTTGGAATGGTGTCACTTTTGGGTGTTTTCTGTCATGTACACCCCTCAAAAGGACTTCAAATGTGATGTGGTCACTAAAAGAAATGGTTTTGTAAATTTTGGTTGAAAAATGAAAAATTGCTCATGAACTTTGAACTCTTATAACGTCCTAACAAAAATTTTTTTTTTTTCCAAAATTGTGCTGATGTGAAGTAGACATGTGGGAAATATTATTTAATAACTTTTTTCTGTCACATATCTCTCTTGTTTATCAGAAAAAAAAATTAAAAATGTGAAAATTGTGAAATTTTCAAAATTTTTGCCATATTTTTGATTTTTTCACAAATAAACGCAAAAATTATCGACTTAAATTTAACACTAGCATGAAGCCCAATATGTCACGAAAAAACAATCTCAGAATCGCTAGGATCGGTTGAAGCGTTCCCGAGTTATAACCTCATAAAGGGACACTGGTCAGAATTGCAAAAAAGGCCAAGGTCTTTAGGGTCAAAATAGGCTGGGTCATGAAGGGGTTAAAGGGCAAAAAAAAGCATATATACCCAATACAGGCAAACTAACATCCTCCTCTCCTCCACAAGGCACCCAACCATACACAAATAACAGTGTTCCCTATCAATAGCCCGTGATAATCCAGCAGGTGCACACCAGATAACCACTAGATATAGGCACCACCCTCACAACAATGGATCAGTTGGACCATAGAACTAAGTAGGGGAATGGTTACCCTTTGACAAGACAAGATTTGTGGAAGTACTTATCTTAATCATGAAGACCGGTCCGACGCGGCGTTTCTCCCACCTTACAATGTTCTGGTGGGTTCATCAGGGACAGTCTATCCAACGGTGCTTTTGTTAGAACTCCAGGACGCCCAGGGAGGGTATATGGTAAATTCCCCCCTTCCCATTTCTCAGTGGATGGCGGCCCCCACTCTGTCTCACTGTGCCCTTTTATAGATTATGCTCTATGTTACCCTGTGTGGGGGCGGCAGCGGCATCCGAGTGCGTGTCACCCCGCGCCTACTTCCGCGTTCCAGACGCCGGAAGTATCACGTGGGAAGCGGTCACATGACCGCAATGGTCCGTCGCGGCTAATCATTCCGCGACCGGAAGTGTGCATCTCTGAAATGGTTCCCCCGGGAACATTAACATTTCACATAGGGTTCCGAGTTTGTAGTTTGATATCGTTTTTAACAGGCAAAGTATAAGATTGAAGCTGCCTGTCTTCATAAGACAATAATACTTAGAAATAGTGGCACCCCTGCCAGTGAAAAGATAGTAATGTCCCAGGACTTATACATAGCACATCTCAGCCACGCACATCAAGACCACCAATCCCTCCCCCCCCCCCCGGGGAGAACTAGGGGGACACAGGCAGGATCATAAAGGGTCACAGTAGATCTTCTAAATGGGGAGATTTTACAGGATAGGCACACATGACTAGACTTGTATATACCACTTACAAGTATACATAGAGGTATTTACTGTGTATAACAATAAAGAGAAACATGTATATATACACATATCTCTCAATCCCTCAATGGAGACCAAATAAACATAATAGAGTCCTAGCTCCACTCTGGGATTAATAGACTCCAGCAGGACAAATGCCTCGATATACTGAACCCATGGAATCAGATACTAGAGTTCAGCATGGCTACCAGGGAGATCAACTCGGACGCTCAAGGGCAACCAGAATTCTACAAAAAGGATGTATATGTGAGCTGTTCATTTAAACCACATGCCCCCGACGACTCCATCTGATAAATCCACCGTGTTTCTTTTTGCAGGATCTTTTTATCCCAGTTACCACCTCTGGTCGGTCTCTCTACCACCTCTATGATCCTAAACTCACAGCACTCCAGATCACCCTCCATGTGTCTCTCGTACATGGCGTGATATGGGGTATCCCTCTCATTTCTAATATCTCCAAGATGTTCCCCAATGCGTTTTTTAAAAGGTCGTTTCGTTTTTCCAATGTAATCCATTGGACAACTGCATTGGAAGAGATAGACTACCCCCTCAGTCCTGCAATTACCAAACTGTCTCATTTCGAACCTCTCTCCGGTGGTACTACTCTGAAAGAAGGTCGACTTTTTGACGTAATGGCAATAAATACATTTTCCACACCTGAATGTACCATTTGTTCTCTGATCTAACCAGGTACCCTGTTTCTTTGGGACACTATAGTGACTGTGAACCAAACGATCTCTCAGTGACCTACCCCGCCTTTAAGTGATAGCTGTTTTTTTTCGGGACAAAGGGGGCTATTTCTCTATCAGCCAAAAGCACCCCCCAGTGTTTCTCAAAGATGCTCCTCACATCTCCAGATCTATCATCAAAGGTCTCTATCATCCTAATGATGTCCTCTGGTGGTTGTTTACCTTTGGGTCTCAAAAGAGCATCCCGGTTGTTCTGTACAGCGTTCTTAAATGCATCTTTTAGTACCAGAGGGGGGTATCCTTTTTCAAGAAATCTTCTTTGCATCCCTCTCGCCTCTAGATGAAAGTTACCAGTATCTGAGCAATTGCGTCTCGCCCTAAGATACTGGCCTTTAGGGATCCCTCTCTTCAGACCCATTGGATGGTGACTATCCCACCTAAGTAAATCATTGGCCGCCGTCGGTTTTCGGTACATAGTTGTTTGCAATGTACCTCCCTCATCCTTATAGATGGTGATATCAAGGAAGTTGATTGACCTATCACGGATCTCGCTGGTGAACCTCAACCCAATATCGTTTACATTCAGTTCACGGATAAAAGTCAAAAACGATTCATTGTCACCCTTCCACAGAAGTAGAACGTCGTCGATGTATCTACCCCAAAATAATATCTGGGGGTTCCACCACGCCGCACCATCGTCCGGGAAGATAACCGTATCCTCCCACCAGCCCAGGAGCAAGTTAGCATAGCTAGGGGCACAAGAACTCCCCATAGCTGTGCCCCTGAGCTGGTGGTAGAAAATCCCGTTAAACTGAAAGAAATTATGGGTAAGAATATATGATAACAAAGAGAGGACAAAGTCACTGTGTTCCTTATATTGCACCCCCCTTGTTCTTAGATAATATTCCACTGCCTCTAAACCCTTTTTATGAGGGATACTGCTGTACAGTGCCTCCACATCAATGGAGGCTAGCTGTACATCTGCCCCCACTGATATACCATCAAGTTTACCCATAAGGTCAAGAGTATCCCTAATGTATGAGGGAAGACTGGTGACAAAATCCCTCAAGATCTTATCCAGGTAAATCCCTCCGTTCTGGGAAAGAGATTCAATTCCAGAAACGATGGGACGACCTTTAAGTGGGTTGAGGCCTTTGTGGACCTTCGGGAGTGCATAGAACACAGCCACAACTGGAAATTTGTTAAAGATAAAATCCCTCTCTTTCTTAGAGATCACACCTGCACAAAGACCCTCCTGTAGTATATTCCTTAATTCCTGCTGGAAAACCTCAGTCGGATCCCTCTCCAGTCAAGTATAAGTGGCTCTATCTTCTAGTATGTCAAGACACATCCTCTTATAACGTCCATGACTCATCACGACAAGGTTTCCCCCTTTGTCGGCTTGTTTCAATATTATTTGGTCATTTCTGGTCAGGTTATCTAGGGTGTGTCTTTCATCTCTTGTTAGGTTTGAATAATACACCTTCTTTCTAGTTTTACTTAGCCTCTTAAGATCATTTGTTACTAGACTGGTAAAAATGTCGATACTTGTCACATCACAACTGGGTGGCATCTTCCTACTGGGGGGCCTACACTCGGTGAAAGGGCCTTTACCAACCTCCACAGGCTGACCCACAGCCAGATCTCTAAGGTTCGAGAAAGTCTCAATATCTTCTTCCTCGATACCTAGCTGGCGACATTTTTCATCATCATTAGTTCTAAAAAACCTTTTCCACTTGAGCTTTCTAGAAAAGAGATTCAAGTCCTTAACCCATTCAAATTCATTGAATCGGTTCGTGGGAACAAAAGAGAGTCCTTTGGCCAGTACATTTTTCTCTTCTACCGTTAGGTCGTGATCGGAGAGGTTTATGACCCTAGTTTCCTCTATTGCTTTGGTCTTGCCCCTGTTCCAAATTTTTCCCCCTTAGGGGGTATGGGTCTCTTCCTAAAAAAGACGACGATGTCTGAGGGCATGTCACATACGTCCCCAAAGCTGTTGGTCCATGTGAGACAGACCCAAAGCGAGAGTGTGAACCAAAACCAAAACTTGGTCTGCGGGGGCTGGTATTGTATTCCCCGGGTTCCGGTCCCTCTGGGCCCTCTCCTCCCTCCTGACCACCTCTTCCTCGTCCCCCTTTCTTGTTCTTCTTCCATTTCCTGTTCTTTGGAGGTTTATTAGGTTTCGGTAATCTACCTTGCCCTCCTTCCTCTTGGCCCCCCTCTCTCCCTGACTGGTCGGTATCAGAGGCAGAGACGTCAGTGTTACCGATGTCCCGATCACCCCTTTGGAGGAACAGATAAGCCCTTTTTTCTTTAAATTCTAAGGAGTCTCTTAAAAATTGTTTATGTTTTCGTTCCTTTATAAATGATTGTAACCGACTAATATTATGTTCGAGGGTGGCCTCCCTTTTCCCAAATTCGGGGGTACCCTTATGTTTTTTAGCCTCCTCCGTCAGTTCTGTCAACTTTTTACTGGTCTCTTCAAAGGAACTCTTCTCCTCTTCCAGCAAGATTTTCATAAATCTCAAAGAACTATTCACTGACTCCTCCTCCCACCTCTCCAGAAGTTTGGGGGACCTTGATCTATTAGCAGGAATGATATTCAATCTCAATCCCTTGGGAACGATTTTATTATTAATGTACTTTTCCAAACACTCGATTTCCCACCAGGACTTGACGTTCTCTTTATATGTAATGGTTATCTCGTGGAAAAGTTTTTTGAGATCACCTGTATTGTCACCAACACTAGTGTCCTCGGCCTCCGAGAAGACATCCCTGGCCTCTAAGGCCCACCTCTCTCTGTCCACGGGTCCTGACAAGAATCCCGCCATCAATTCATATACAAAGTTAGACTTCAAATTTATTTTGATATTCAATACGCCTAATTAGTTTATTTTTAACAGAGGCAGTATTTCTAAAATATAACCTTTATTTTGTTTTAATTAAAACAAGGACCACATCGGGTCCAAACACAGTGTAACCTTGTAAAGGGGGGTGGAAGGGGGGTGGGTCGCCCTGTTCTTTCCCTATATTCCCCTACCTAGCAGCGGAGTTTTCACCCTAAAAAACCCCCTATGGTGTCCCCGCTCCACGGCGGCTATCCCTCCTGATCCCTTTCTTGTGACAGGGGGGGAAGGGGATTTTCTTATATATAATTCCCCATATACATATGCACTATACCTAAGATAAAAAATTGTGGATCCCTCTGGTGTCCGGGTCTATCCCTTTAGACAAGAGTGGAAAAATTAACCACTATAGGAATCACTTTTTCCTAAAATATGGATAGGTTACCTATACTACACAATACCGTAGGAGGAGAAAGGACACAATATATGAGTGTTGCCTTCCTGGGTAATCTTTTATTACAATGCTTAAAGGGCAAAAATAAGCATATATACCCAATACAGGCAAACTAACATCCTCCTCTCCTCCACAAGGCACCCAACCATACACAAATAACAGTGTTCCCTATCAATAGCCCGTGATAATCCAGCAGGTGCACACCAGATAACCACTAGATATAGGCACCACCCTCACAACAATGGATCAGTTGGACCATAGAACTAAGTAGGGGAATGGTTACCCTTTGACAAGACAAGATTTGTGGAAGTACTTATCTTAATCATGAAGACCGGTCCGACGCGGCGTTTCTCCCACCTTACAATGTTCTGGTGGGTTCATCAGGGACAGTCTATCCAACGGTGCTTTTGTTAGAGCTCCAGGACGCCCAGGGAGGGTATATGGTAAATTCCCCCCTTCCCATTTCTCTGTGGATGGCGGCCCCCACTCTGTCTCACTGTGCCCTTTTATAGATTATGCTCTATGTTACCCTGTGTGGGGGCGGCAGCGGCATCCGAGTGCGTGTCACCCCGCGCCTACTTCCGCGTTCCAGACGCCGGAAGTATCACGTGGGAAGCGGTCACATGACCGCAATGGTCCGTCGCGGCTAATCATTCCGCGACCGGAAGTGTGCATCTCTGAAATGGTTCCCCCGGGAACATTAACATTTCACATAGGGTTCCGAGTTTGTAGTTTGATATCGTTTTTAACAGGCAAAGTATAAGATTGAAGCTGCCTGTCTTCATAAGACAATAATACTTAGAAATAGTGGCACCCCTGCCAGTGAAAAGATAGTAATGTCCCAGGACTTATACATAGCACATCTCAGCCACGCACATCAAGACCACCAATCCCTCCCCCCCCCCCGGGGAGAACTAGGGGGACACAGGCAGGATCATAAAGGGTCACAGTAGATCTTCTAAATGGGGAGATTTTACAGGATAGGCACACATGACTAGACTTGTATATACCACTTACAAGTATACATAGAGGTATTTACTGTGTATAACAATAAAGAGAAACATGTATATATACACATATCTCTCAATCCCTCAATGGAGACCAAATAAACATAATAGAGTCCTAGCTCCACTCTGGGATTAATAGACTCCAGCAGGACAAATGCCTCGATATACTGAACCCATGGAATCAGATACTAGAGTTCAGCATGGCTACCATGGAGATCAACTCGGACGCTCAAGGGGGGGGGGGGGAGGGATTGGTGGTCTTGATGTGCGTGGCTGAGATGTGCTATGTATAAGTCCTGGGACATTACTATCTTTTCACTGGCAGGGGTGCCACTATTTCTAAGTATTATTGTCTTATGAAGACAGGCAGCTTCAATCTTATACTTTGCCTGTTAAAAACGATATCAAACTACAAACTCGGAACCCTATGTGAAATGTTAATGTTCCCGGGGGAACCATTTCAGAGATGCACACTTCCGGTCACGGAATGATTAGAGGCGACGGACCATTGCGGTCATGTGACCGCTTCCCACGTGATACTTCCGGCGTCTGGAACGCGGAAGTAGGCGCGGGTGACACGCACTCGGATGCCGCTGCCGCCCCCACACAGGGTAACATAGAGCATAATCTATAAAAGGGCACAGTGAGACAGAGTGGGGGCCGCCATCCACTGAGAAATGGGAAGGGGGGAATTTACCATATACCCTCCCTGGGCGTCCTGGAGCTCTAACAAAAGCACCGTTGGATAGACTGTCCCTGATGAACCCACCAGAACATTGTAAGGTGGGAGAAACGCCGCGTCGGACCGGTCTTCATGATTAAGATAAGTACTTCCACAAATCTTGTCTTGTCAAAGGGTAACCATTCCCCTACTTAGTTCTATGGTCCAACTGATCCATTGTTGTGAGGGTGGTGCCTATATCTAGTGGTTATCTGGTGTGCACCTGCTGGATTATCACGGGCTATTGATAGGGAACACTGTTATTTGTGTATGGTTGGGTGCCTTGTGGAGGAGAGGAGGATGTTAGTTTGCCTGTATTGGGTATATATGCTTATTTTTGCCCTTTAAGCATTGTAATAAAAGATTACCCAGGAAGGCAACACTCATATATTGTGTCCTTTCTCCTCCTACGGTATTGTGTAGTATAGGTAACCTATCCATATTTTAGGAAAAAGTGATTCCTATAGTGGTTAATTTTTCCACTCTTGTCTAAAGGGATAGACCCGGACACCAGAGGGATCCACAATTTTTTATCTTAGGTATAGTGCATATGTATATGGGGAATTATATATAAGAAAATCCCCCCCCCCCCCTGTCACAAGAAAGGGATCAGGAGGGATAGCCGCCGTGGAGCGGGGACACCATAGGGGTTTTTTAGGGTGAAAACTCCGCTGCTAGGTAGGGGAATATAGGGAAAGAACAGGGCGACCCACCCCCCTTCCACCCCCCTTTACAAGGTTACACTGTGTTTGGACCCGATGTGGTCCTTGTAATGACAAAAAGAAGCCAAAGGATGGAGCCAGACTACCAGAGGAGAAGGCAGACCCTCAGAAACATGTGTTAGGGAAAGTGGGGCCATTGTAAACACCAGGTAATGTAATACCGTACATTATTCAATGGTGTCCGCCATTATTTTGCAATCTGCTGTAGATGCCATACATTGTACTTAGAGCACGTAACCCTGTGTTAATTGGGATATGTTTTGAGGACAAAATGGTGGTACTCTGGCTCCATCTTTTGATTAATTTTTGTCATTACACCAATCCACTCTTGTGCATTTTGTTGTGTAGTTTACAAATTTTTTCAATACATTTATTTTAATTTTATGTAATCTTGTATGTATTTGTTTCTCATATGCTCTAGTATTTTGATGCTTGGACAGTTGTCCATGCAGTTGCACAAATACACACATGGTCAAAATTGTTGGTACCCCTCGTTTATTGAAGAAAACCCACAATGGTCATAGAAATAACTTTAATCTGACAAAAGTAATAATCAAAATGAACAAATGAAAGTCAGACATTGCTTTTCAACCCTGCTTCCACAAAAATTAAAAAAAATTTAACTCATGAAATAGGCCTGGACAGAAATGATGGTACCCCTGGAAATAATGTGACAAAAGGGACATGTTAAATCAAGGTGTGTCCACTAAAATTAGCATCACAGGTGTCTACAATCTTGTAATCAGTTAGTAGGCCTGTATATAGGGCTACAGATACTCACGGGCTGTTTGGTGACATGGTGTGGTGTGAGTTGTCTCAGGAGGTTAGAAAGAAAATTATAGACAAGCATGTTAAAGGTCAAGGTTATAAGACCATCTCCAAGCAGCTTGATGTTCCTGTGACTACAGTTGCACATATTAATCAGAAATTTAAGATCCATGGCACTGTAGCCAACCTCGCTGGACCTGGCGGCAGGAGGAAAATTGATGACAAATCAAAGAGCGATAATATGAATGGTAACAAAAGAGCCCAGAAAAACCTCTAAAGAGATTAAAGGTGAACATCAAGCTCAAGGACATCAGTGTCTGTTTTTGTTTGAGACAAAGTGGACTTCATTGGAGACGACCAAGGAGGACATCATTGTAAAAAAAAAAATCATAAAATAAGCCAGACTGGAATTTGTCAAACTACATTTTAACAAGCCACAAAGCATCTAGGAGACTGTCCTATGGACAGATGAGGCAAAAATTTAACTTTTTGGCAAGGCACATCAGCTCCATGTTCACAGACTGAAAAACTGAAGCATATCAAGAAAAGAACACTGTCCCTACTGCGAAACATGGAGGAGGCTCTGTTATGTTCTGGGGCTGATTTGCTGCATATGACACAGGGTGTCTTGAATATGTGCAGGGTACAATGAAATCTCAAGACTATCAAGGGATTCTAGAGAGAAATGTGAAGCCCAGTGTCAGGAAGCTTGGTCTCAGTCGCAGTAAATGGGTCTTGCCACAGCATAATGACCCAAAACACACAGCTAAAAACAGCCAATAATGGCTAAGAGAAAAACATTGGACTATCCTGAAGTGGCCTTCTATGAGCCCTGACCTAAATCCTACTGAGCATCTTTGGAAACAGCTGAAACATGCCTTCTGGAAAAGGCAACCTTCAAACATGAGACAGCTGGAGCAGTTTGCTTTTGAGGAGTCATCAAAATACCTGTAGAGAGGTGCAGAAATCTCATTGACAGTTGCAGGAATTGTTTGATTGCAGTGATTGCCTCAAAAGGTTGTGCAACAAAATATTAAGTTAAGGTATCACCATTTCTGTCCAAAAAATTCTGTGGAAGCAGGGTTGAAAAGCAATGTTTTCATTTGTTCATTTTCATAAACTTTTTTTATTAATACTTTTGTCAGATTCAAGTAATTTCTGTGACCGTTGTGGGCTTTTCTTTCATTAAACGAGGGGTACCAACAATATTGACAACGTTTGTATTGACCAGCCCCAGGGCCTGGGGGGTACCCGGTTACGGACATTGATTTACTGGGGCTGTCACGGGGCCTGTTGCCTGGTACCGTGGCCCTGGTGGTCGCTGAAAAAGGGGAACAGTTAATAAAAATGGTGTTTTGTGACGCCACCTACGGCTCCGGTTAGGTTACCGGCACTGAGGGACATACCTCCGGGGTGATGGTGAAGCAACAAGATGGTTTCGCTCCCCATAGGCGGAGTGGGATCCTCAGGGCAGTAGTACATGATGGGAGTTGTGGAACAGTCTATGGAGGGAGTAGGATCAGGGGCCGCAATAACAGTCACACACACAGGGTTGTTGTTTCATACCTTTACTGATGTTGCTGTTCAAGATTAAGTCCAGGGTACAGTTCGGGTAAGATAGGATCATTTCAGGATCTCCATATGAGCTATGAGGCCTCCCTTTTACGGTGTGTGTGCTTTGGTCCTGGGCTGTCTGAAGCTAGGCCCTGACCCTCTCCTGTAGTCCTCACTTGTATGGCAGGCTGTGTGAGCTCTGCAGCGGGCACCACTGTATCCACTGCGGTCCCAGGCTCTGCTAAGTAGCTGTGCCCCAAGTGCTGCACCAGAAGACTTGAAGCCTCCCTGGTCTCCAGTCTTTACTGCTGTGCTGACTGGACCCATGCAGTCTCGGAGTCCAGTGTCTGGGGCGGCTATGGACATAGCTCTTCTGGGGCGAACTGGTTCGACTCCGTTCCCCCTGGCTAACTCGTCTCTCCTCCGACCCTCACTCTTGGCTCCCTCACACTGGCCAAATCTGGGAAAGGGGAAAAGGAAAATGCTCACCCCTCCTTCAACTTCCAGGTCAGGTGCTCAGCGGCGGCCGGCCACCGCCCGGGGTAAACCAAGGAAAAAGTTGGAGCTGGCACCCGTATCCAATAATAAGAAACTTTATTTCGGAAAAACTCACAACATGAATAAAAGCATCCTGAGGCCGAAGCCCATTGTCAGATGCGTTTCAGTAAAACACTTTCTTCAGTGACAAGTGATGTTAAAGAAGACCTGTCACCAAACCAGGCATGGTGATCTAATTACAGCACTGGAAGCAGCATGTCTGCAGCATGCAGACAAGGGGTCCCCCAGCACTTGAGCAGCCCTGTACCCCGAGATAATACACTTAGAAAACCTACATGCTACAGCCACTAAGGAGGTGGCTAGGGGCTGCAGCCAAGGGCAGATTCACACCCCCTGCATGTTTAATCTGCCCACCGTTGCCAATCATTCTCTCCCTGTCTGCAGCATTTAAACAGAGTTTTTTTTTTCTCTCTCCCAGAAAGTCTGTTAGCCCCGCCCCCTGAGGGGCGGGGCTAAACGGGAGAGAAAAAAAACCTGTTTAAATGCTGCAGACAGGGAGAGAATGATTGGCAGCGGTGGGCAGATTACACATGCAGGGAGTGTGAATCTGCCCTTGGCTACAGCCCCTAGCCACCTCCTTAGTGGCTGTAGCATGTAAGTTTTCTAAGTGTATTATCTCGGGGTACAGGGCTGCTCAAGTGCTGGGGGACCCCTTGTCTGCATGCTGCAGACATGCTGCATCCAGTGCTGTAATTAGATCACCATGCCTGGTTTGGTGACAGGTCCTCTATAAAACTACAATATATAAAAAAACATGAAAATTGTGAGAATTACAAATTGCACTCATGTGGTAACATTTCATTTAATCCATGCATGGTATTTCATTAGTTTCCAAAAAAGCAGTCATAATAAAAGTTACCAGAGGAGGCAGTAGACATAACAGAACCCAATATCCATAATAATAGATAAACCCATTTAGTAATAGCTAACATAAAATTCAGCAAAATACCTTATATATATATATATATATATATATATATATATATATATATATCTATCTCCCCGCAACGAGTGCGTCACAAGAGGGTATTGCAGCCAAAACTGCAGCAGCAATATTCTCTGACTCAGCAGTCACACAGTTAACTCAGAGATCCATACCCTACATGCATCACCTAGTATAGAGGGCCAATAAGGTCCTGGTGGGCGGAGTGTAGTGGTAGAGTGTGAAGGAGAACTGACTTGGCAACGTAGGAGAAGGAAGCAAGATCTTCAGCTCTGCAACCTAGGAGAGGGGGTTGCACAGTTCCGTGCGGCCCCCTGGCCATCTCCCTACCATCACCCCGGTTGAGCACCATTATTCCCGGTGCCCTAACAACCGATCATCAGGCATCAACATGCGGGTCCAAAAACATCCCGTGCCCATCTACAGCCCGTTTGCTGGTACCGAAGCTAGTAGTAGTTCAGCACTGCTATGCGAACCAGAGGAGTGGAGGGACCGCTTTACAGGAGCACCCACCACCGCCACACACAGTTGTCTAGCCAGCGGTGTACCCACCAAAGGACCCAAGGCTCCCCAAAGCATCCGGAACGTATACCCCGGATAGGGCATTCAAGCAGCCTCCTTGTACCCGATCTGGCATTCCTGGGCGACAATGGCAACACAAGTAGTTAGAATGGAGGAACACCGCGGATCTCTGAGAAACACTGGTCATTGCTGAGTCCACCCGGTCCACTACCCTTAACTGTATACCATGTACTGCCTGCTGGTTACAGTAAAGAACCCGTTACAGAGGCTTACAGTGTCCGTGCCTTCTTATGAACTGTCTATCCGCATATTAAGGTAACCACAGCTGCCTCACAACATCTTGTGCAGCTCCTGGCTTCCGGGATCACCGCTCAGCCTGTGGGGAGCATTCCATCTTGCTGCATTCCATCCCCTGGAGGCCCCGCAGCGCCGGTACAGTTACCGGAACTCTCATAGGTGGCGTCACAAAACAATTAACCCCTTAATCTGTTCAACCCATGACGTCTCTCTTTTTGATCTGTACCACCGGGCCCCACTACCGGCAGGCGCGGTCCATCCGTGACAAGAAGGAGGAAGAAAACGCCTGTCTAACCGGAGTCCCGGCCACGGTGAGTCAGAAAATGGCGTCACGAACAGGATACGAGCAGGCCCGTTCCCTAACGGGTATAATATGCTTAAAAAGACTTTATTTAATCAAAATGGACTTTGTTCGTCCCTAAAAGAACTTTTCCCGTCTTTTCACCGTTGGGCCAATATGGCGTCCAAGATGGCGATGCCCGCCATGAGGATCACCACGTGCAAGCTCAGGGGTGAGCCACAGCCCCTCTTTGTGGGAGGGCCAAAGGCAAAGGCGCCAAAATCATTGTCCGCCCTGATTGCTCGAAACAACCATGGGGGCGGACCAAAGACTTTTTCCCACAATTGGACTACAAAAGCCCCCAAGGAAGTGGGAGTGTCAGAGACTCTTCTTCACCAGCTCTCGAACAGAACGGTTACCGGTTGAGACGGGTGTGGTTTCTCTACCAAGATGGCCAGCTTGAGACTCTGCGACCTTATGAAACAGGTGGAAGCCGAGGCCAGAGCAGCCAAAGGCCATCCCATTCCAGGTCCTGTCCTCACTATCGACGGCAGCCCCGACTTTTGGCAGGAAGCTCTGCAAGACCTCAGAGTGAGGCTAATGGAAACGTTTGAGTGGACAATCCGCAGTTGGAGCTTGGGCAGCAGACTACATCGTGCGATGCAGCAGAGCCGCTCGGGTGCAACCACTCCAGGGCCGGATGATATCTCCAGTTTCACTGCCTCACCACTGTCCACCTCCTACCCTGCGTCCTCACCGGAGCCCATAGACTGTATCCTTCCAATGAGGACCACAATCTACCCCGTTCAAGCGACTGAAACCACTGCCGAACCGGTTCCAGAGCCGGAGCTCCCCTGAAGAAGCCGATACTCACCTGGTTCCTATTGCGGAACCCACAGCCAGTTTCTATACTACTCCAGAGACTGACACCTGTTTCCCCCAAGAGCCGGAGGCCTCCTCTGCAAATCCAGAGGTCTACCTGGTCACCGGGATGGAAACACCACTGCCAGCAGAAAGAGATGAAGAGGCAGGCAGCCTGGAAGCCCTGCAGGACGACCCTGTGGAAGGATCCACAGCACCACCGCCCCGTTGTCCATAAGTTCCCGTTCCAGCATCTCCAGCAGCCGAGCAGCCCGATGTGATCGTCGAGGGAGAGGAGGATGATGACGACGACGAGACCCGCAGCATCGCTGAGGACCTCCACACCGGTTTCGCTTGGGGAGACATCGAGGAACCTCCGGCCAAGCAGCCAGCTCAGATCCACTGGTCGGGTGCAGCTGCAACTCCTTCCCCTGTGCCGTTTAACCGGGTACCCATTCAGTCTTCCCGCCAAGCACAAGCTTCTCAGCAACCAACATGTCACAGCTACATCCACACCCCATGCCGTCCGGACGAAGATATACGTCTGCGCCGCAGAGAGGGCTGGCGAGCCCGTGAACGCGCCAACATGGAGGCCCGTGCCGCGGCTCGTCGCCAACCCCCGTTGCCTGCGGAGTTCCGCAAGGAAGGTAGAGTTACCACCTTCAATTTATCTACCGGGTGGGGGTTTGCGAGGGAGGAGGGTGTGTGTGGAGAGGTGTTCGTGGGGCGCTGAGAAGTAGAGTCCCATTTACCCCGAGGACATCCCGATCGTGACTTGTACAGAGGGGACATAATAACTTATGAACGCCACGCTTGTCATGATGGCTGGTTTGCCATACGGGTACGCCATAATTCCCCGCGTAAATTACTCTTTTGCTTGGACTTCATCAGTGACTCTGTTCCTGTTTAATCACTGACTGTGTGACCTGGCGGCTACAGCCTGAACTTGTATTAAGGACAGCCGACCGCCCGCCGGGTCCGCGCAAAGTGTTAACCTGTTTTATTTTACTTGAAACGTACTAAGTAAAATGCACCTGCTGATAATAAAAGTGTAACTTTTATGACCTGTTATAAAATATAAAATCTCTCTGTAATGTTTGGGTAGCGCGACACTTGGGGACAAGTGTATTTCACCAAGGGGGAGTGTGGTGCCTCGCAACGAGTGCGTCACAAGAGGGTATTGCAGCCAAAACTGCAGCAGCAATATTCTCTGACTCAGCAGTCACACAGTTAACTCAGAGATCCATACCCTACATGCATCACCTAGTATAGAGGGCCAATAAGGTCCTGTTGGGCGGAGTGTAGTGGTGGAGTGTGAAGGAGAACTGACTTGGCAACGTAGGAGAAGGAAGCAAGATCTTCAGCTCTGCAACCTAGGAGAGGGGGTTGCACAGTTCCATGCGGCCCCCTGGCCATCTCCCTACCATCACCCCGGTTGAGCACCATTATTCCCGGTGCCCTAACTACCGATCATCGGGCATCAACATGTGGATCCAAAAACATCCCGTGCCCATCTACAGCCCGTTTGCTGGTACCGAAGCTAGTAGTAGTTCAGCACTGCTATGCGAACCAGAGGAGTGGAGGGACCGCTTTACAGGAGCACCCCACCACCGCCACACACAGTCGTCTAGCCAGCGGTGTACCCACCTAAGGACCCAAGGCTCCCAAAGCATCCGGAACGTATACCCCGGATAGGGCATTCATGCAGCCTCCTTGTACCCGATCTGGCATTCCTGGGTGACAATGGCAACACAAGTAGTTAGAATGGAGGAACACCGCGGATCTCTGAGAAACACTGGTCATTGCTGAGTCCACCCGGTCCACTACCCTTAACTGTATACCATGTACTGCCTGCTGGTTACAGTAAAGAACCCGTTACAGAGACTTACAGTGTCCGTGCCTTCTTATGAACTGTCTATCCGCATATTAAGGTAACAGCAGCTGCCTCACAACATCTTGTGCAGCTCCTGGCTCCGGGGATCATCGCTCAGCCTGTGGGAGCGTTCCATCTTGCTGCATTCCATCCCCCAGAGGCCCTGCAGCGCCGGTACAGTTACCGGAACTCTCATAGGTGGCGTCACGAAACAATTAACACCTTAATCTGTTCAACCCATGACGTCTCTCTTTTTGATCTGTACCACCGGGCCCCACTACCGGCAGGCGCGGTCCATCCGTGACAAGAAGGAGGAAGAAAACGCCTGTCTAACCGGAGTCCCAGCCACGGTGAGTCATATATGGGTTTCAAACATAGTTGTCTATCATTATACAGATGGACATGTATACTGGTACAAAACAATGTGCATTATAGATATGAGAAAAATAATTCCCATAAAGAAAGGCCAGAAATAAGGCCTGAAATGGTAAAAGATTTCATTGTGGCGCTCACTGTACTGTGGAGGAACCAAGGTGTGAGAATGAGCACCTACAAAAAATGGATAACGCACCCAACATCGTATATAAAATCCAAAAAGGGTTTTTGGATGAAGAATGAGAGAGGAATGAGAAAACTGTATGGAAATAAGCGTCCAAATTTCAGGGAGGAAAAAGAGGAAAAAGGAAGGCAGAAAGAAGAGGAAAAAGTGATGAAAGATTGAGTAAGTCAATGTAAGAAAGGAAACACATAGAAAAATGCTAGATGGATGAAATAAATTCACATGAAGACAACAGGGCAACAAGCAATCAAATGAAAGAAATAAAAAAATCATATAATTTGATTATATTGTGTGTTTTTTAGTAGAAGTACATTAGATCACTACAGTAATTTAGACCCTGAGGGAATCTGGTACTGAGCCGCAGAATCCAATAACTTTCCCTATTTAGCATGTCGCGGGTTCAATCTCCCCCACGTGTGGATAGCCTAATTTGCTCCAAACCCTTAACCACTAGGCTATTCATTCTGCCATTGTCGAAGTCACGAAAATGTTTGGAGAGACCCGATATTGATTTACCGCTGTTCACAGAGGAAGGATCAGCCCCCGCGACATGCTCAGCCACATGTTTTTTTAGGGGGCGACTGTTACATTCCACATAATCCAAATCACATTCGGTGCAAGTTGCCATGTATGCCACGTATGAACTGGAACAATTGATATAGCTTTTAATTTTGAAATTGTCTCCCACTAACTCTGTCTTTAAAAAACGTTTCCTTAGTGGTAAACTTACACAAGCTACATCTCGCTTGCCCACATTTATAGTTCCCTGTGTATCGTAACCAGCAAGGTTTGCTACTGTATTCTTGAGTCTAAATTCACTAGGTGAAATATAGCTAGCCAAATCCCTGCCTTTGCAGGAAATGCATCTGAAGACACCCTTTAAAATATTACACAAAAGTTGGTCTTGATAAAGCATAGGAACATACCTGTGTAAGATATTTACTATGCTCGTATAATCTGTACTAAAAGGAGTGGGAAAAGGTGACAGGGCATTTATCAGGAGTAAGAGTGGAGGATGACCCCTGTTTAGAACCTGCACAGTCAAGCAAATCATGTCTGTTTTTATTATTGACTATGGACTTAGCTCGGGTCACCATCCAATCTTTATAACCTCTGGCACGTAATCTATTCTCAATATCCCTACTTTGAGTCACGAAATCATGTTCTAATGAGCACATCCTCTTAGCTCTAGTAAATTCACCTATAGGCAGGCTTTAGATGGTGTGGGCGGGATGACAACTAGTAGCATGGAGCAGTGAATTACCCGCAATGGGTTTCCTATATAATCTGGTGATGATTTTACCTGATGTTTGATCACCCAACAGTTCACAATCCAGGTAGCTGGCCCATTCCCATGGTCTTGCATGGTAAATCTAAGGTTCATGTCGTTATTATCGCAATAAGCGACAAAATCCAGCTCCAACTTTTTCTTTGGTTTTCCCTCACACTGGCTAGGCTTTCCCTCTGGCATGGGCCTAGCGCGGCTTCGTTCACCAGGTGTCTTCCTCAGTACTGCTCTGTACTGAACTGCGTAACTCCTCCCCTGGGCCTGAATTTATAGGGGACTTTGCCTGAAGTTGGCAAGTAGAGCTCCCCCTTCAGGTCTGGGGTGGAAGGTGTTGTATGTAAGTTTACCTGATGTGGAAATCCTTCCCTGCTCCAGGTGGAATGGGATGCCACAGTATCATTGACTCTTCTTGATACATATTCCCTTGGCTACACAGATATGGTAATTTTTTTATACCTATAAGGAATATTTTTCTTTATTTCGTTACTTTGTGCGTAGGCCATTGATTTATTTGTTTGTGATTATTCTGTATATATACACTGCACAGTACCACTTCCCTCGTCTTGTATACTTAGTGCAATTCTCAGTATCTGTATTATTCTGTGTATATACACTGAACAGTACCACTTCTCATGTCCCGTATACTGGGTGTAATCCTCAGTATCTGTATTATTCTGTATATACCTTGCACAGTACCACTTCTCATGACCTGTATACTGGGTGCAATTCTCAGTATCTGTATTATTCTGTGTATATACACTGAACAGTACCACTTCTCATGTCCCGTATACTGGGTGTAATCCTCAGTATCTGTATTATTCTGTATATACATTGCACAGTACCACTTCTCATGTCCTGTATACTGGGTGTAATTCTCAGTGTCTGTATTATTCTAAATATATTGTACACTGCACAGTACCACTTCTCCTGTCCTGTATACTGCATGCAATTCTCAGTATCTGTATTTTTCTGTATATATATATATATATATATATATATATACAGTTGTGGCCAAAAGTATTGACACCCCTGCAATTCTGTCAGATAATATTCAGTTTCTTCCTGAAAATGATTGCTATCACAAATTCTTTGGTATTATTATCTTCATTTAATTTGTCTTAAATGAAAAAACACAAAAGAGAATGAAGCAAAAAGCAAAACATTGATCATTTCACACAAAACTCCAAAAATGGGCCAGACAAAAGTATTGGCACCCTCAGCCTAATACTTGGTTGCACAACCTTTAGCCAAAATAACTGCAATCAACCGCTTCCGGTAACCATCAATGAGTTTTCTACAATGTTCTGCTGGAATGTTAGACCATTCTTCTTTGGCAAACTGCTCCAGGTCCCTGATATTTGAATGGTGCCTTCTCCAAACTGCCATTTTTGGATCTCTCCACAGGTGTTCTATGGGATTCAGGTCTGGACTCATTGCTGGCCACCTTAGAAGTCTCCAGTGCTTTCTCTCAAACTATTTTCTAGTGCTTTTTGAAGTGTGTTTTGGGTCATTGTCCTGCTGGAAAGACCCATGACCTCTGAGGGAGACCCAGCTTTCTCACACTGGGCCCTATATTATGCTGCAAAATTTGTTGGTAGTCTTCAGACTTCATAATGCCATGCACTGGTCAAGCAGTCCAGTGCCAGAGACAGCAAAGCAACCCCAAAAATCAGGGAACCTCCACCATGTTTGACTGTAGGGACCGTGTTCTTTTCTTTGAATGCCTCTTTTTTTCTCCTGTAAACTCTATGTTGATGCCTTTGCCCAAAAAGCTCTACTTTTGTCTCATCGGACCCGAGAACATTTTTCCAAAACGTTTTAGGCTTTCTCAGGTAAGTTTTGGCAAACTCCAGCCTGGTTTTGTTATGTCTCGGGGTAAGAAGTGGGGTCTTCCTGGGTATCCTACCATACAGTCCCTTTTCATTCAGACGCCGACGGATAGTACGGGTTGACACTGTTGTACCCTCGGACTGCAGGGCAGCTTGAACTTGTTTGGATGTTAGTCGAGGTTCTTTATCCACCATCCGCACAATCTTGCGTTGAAATCTCTCGTCAATTTTTCTTTTCCGTTCACATCTAGGGAGGTTAGCCACAGTGCCATGGGCTTTAAACTTCTTGATGACACTGCGCACGGTAGACACAGGAACATTCAGGTCTTTGGAGATGGACTTGTAGCCTTGAGATTGCTCATGCTTCCTCACAATTTGGTTTCTCAAGTCCTCAGACAGTTCTTTGGTCTTCTTTCTTTTCTCCATGCTCAATGTGGTACACACAAGTACGCAGGACAGAGGTTGAGTCAACTTTAATCCAGAATAGAAGCCCACAGCCACCTCGGAAATTGGTGCATTCATTAGAAGCGCCAAATCCTGGGGCTTTGTCCATCTTTTCCTGATGCCCTAGTGTGGTGGTAATTGAGGTACTAGAGGGGGTTAATGACAGCTAAGTATCTAAGCTCTAGATTGGTAATGCTCAGGTCTCTATGACACCTGCACATTACCAGTCCTATAAGTAAATAGTTAAAAAACACAAACACAGAAAAAAACTTTAATTGAAATAACACAAATAACCTCTTTTAACTATTTATTAACCCCAAACTTACCTAGATCCAATGGTAAATATACAGCATGATGTCCTGCAAAGCTCTATTTACTCAGTTACATTGCAGTGAGTGGAGACAGTACAGTGTCCACTCACCACAGGCAGCGCACTCACACTGACTGCACTAAGAGCCGCAACTGTTAGGGCCGCTTTACACACACCAACTTCTGTGTCCAACTTCTGAGATCTGTTCAGAAGTTGGACACAGAAGTTGGTGTGTGTAAAGCGGCCCTAAAGGTACCCTTACACGCCGCCACAGGAAGGAAGAAACTGCCGGGCATCGGGGACAATTGTGCCTGTTGCCATTAAATCACAACGAAATGGCGGTGTGTAAATCGGGAAATTCCTTTCTGTGTCCCGCAGTTCCTTCGGATACCTGTTTCTGAGCCGTGCTCAAAAACAGGAAGGCACAATTCCTATTGTGGTGGCGTGTAATCGGGGCACAGGCAAGGTATTTGCGTGGCCTACAAAATCCCAGGGGCGTGCCACAGCGTCATGGATACCACGCCCCATCAGCGATCATTGGTGGAGGCTCCTGCGTTACGATTGGTTGTCCCTTCAAAGGGCGCCATATTTAAAGAGCTATCCATTCACAGTCCACAATTGCAATGGCGTCATGTATTAGCCAGCCTTCCTGCGCAGGGCCAATCACGATGCCACTGCGTTGTCCAATCACCATACGAGCATCACGTAATACACAACTCTGTCACGCCTATGTACTTGTGGCGCAAAATATGTACGCCCATATTCCTTTGTTGGTAGTGGCGTGTAAACCAGGGAAGGTATTCAACAGGAAGTAAGCCGCAGGAGCTTCCGGGGAACGTAGATACCTTCAATGGAGCACGTTGTGGCGGCGTGTATATGCGGCATCAGGGATCGGTATCCACCGTTAAAAACGTGTGCGTGCACATGCAGTGGATACCTGTTGCTACCCCATGTGGCGGCGTGTAAAGGTACCCTTAGGGCCCCTTTACACACGGCTACATTTCTTGGGTGGCTACAGGTAACTTACTGGTTGCAGTGAAATCATGGAGACAAGGTTCTATCTTGTTGCTGTGTACAAATGGAATAATCTCTCCATGATTTCACTGCAACCAGTAAGTTACCTGTAGCCACCCAAGAAATGTAGCCGTGTGTAAAGGGGCCCTAAGTGTTTTTATCAGAGTTCATCCCAGGTCACAGCTGAGCTGCACCAGTATTTTGTTTGCACCCAATTCATTATTATATTTGCACCTTCTTTGAAGTCTTGCTTATATGTGTTCATCTGTTTTTTCTATGATTTGTATACAGAGTTTAGCAATTACAGATATTTTTGCCTGGCTCATTAATTGGGACTTTTTGAATTAGCAGAAAAATTTGATGTAATTTTACGACTTTTGGTGCTAAATTGTGTCTTTTGCTACCATAAGGCACAAAAGCAGTTCAAGTCAAGAAAAGACTATTTCATTTACTTTACACCAAATTCATGAATTTTAATCAGAATTTTGATACATTTAGCTTGAAAAACAATAATAAATACCACAAGACAAAAAAGAAAGTCACTTAAAAAAATGAAATAATGAATCTGAGCTTTGGTTTAATCACTAAAAAATGTATTTTGACATGTATTGCTGATGCATTTTTATGTAATGAAAGGGGTTGTGCCACCAGAGAACATATTGCTAATGCTGCAGACATCTTGTCAAGAAGTGTTTTTGTAAATAACAGCCATTATAAATTAAATGGTTAGTGTGGAACCCCCAAGTGTCAATACTACAGGTCGCCCCGTCCGAACTGCTGACAGGCTTCTACAGGTCGCGCATGTGCAGCTCCTTCCTCCTTTCCAGTGGCCGCTCAGCCATTCAGGTGGATCCCTCTACCCAGGCAGCGGATCTCATTCCTGTGACTGAGAGCTGTTATGTGTGGAATAGTCTGCACTCCCTGCACCTCTGCTCCTTCAGCATTTTTTGAGAATATTTAAACCACTTTTGAAACTTTAGCCGGCAACGTGTGTCGTGGCACAACCCCTTTACAGAGCCCAAGGAAGTTTATTCAGTGCTTACTTTCCAAAAGCAAAGTATATTTTGAAAAAACAGGACTAAGTTATATTATAGTGAAATAAGAAGACATTTGTATACAGGGACACATTTATTATGTAATGTACAGACATATGCATTAGGTAATGTAAAGGGAAGGGATCAGGCAGGATTTGTTTAATGCACTGGTGGACACAAACAGAACAATAAGGCTGACTTCACACCACGACAAGGTCCAGTCTGGGGCTGTCAGGCATGAACCTGACAGCCGTGAACCGGATCAGCACACAGAACCGGGAAATGTGCCTTCCGGTCCTGTGTACAGCCGGATGGCTGTAATTGCAACCGTAGCTGCTGATTTTTCAAGATTGCGGCTAGCATGGAGCTAGCTGCGGTCCTGAAACAACAGCGGCGTGCAGCCGCCGGTATCTGGTTCCCGGATTGCCCGGACCAGGGCAATCCGGCCCCATAGGCTCCATGTTAGGGAGAACCGGATTGCCCCGGATCCGGGAGAATATGGGACAAGAAACATTTTTGTGTCCGGTGGGGATAATCCGAATTCTCCCGGATTCCACCGCAAAGATGAAACCGGATGGCAGAGAGCTGCCATCCGGCTCCATAGGCTACTATGGGGCCAAAAACCGGTTCGGGGCTGTCTGGTTTACACCGGATAGCACCGGACGGATCACACCGTGGTGTGAAGCCAGCCTAACTCATCATGTCGCACAATTCCTCTGTTTCTTGGGCACTCCTGTGCAGTCACACAGGTTGCATTAATGATATGTCCGCACCTGGTTTAATGAGTGCAGATATTTAGGCACTCTTTGCTGGTTTAGGAAGTTGAGATCGTATAAGGAAATCGGTAACTATTGCAGGCAAGTAAGAAAGGGGAAGGTAGAAGAGTTTGGCATCCCATCCGGCAGAATAACGTGTCTTGGGGTGGACAGCAGTCAGCGCATGCTCCATGCAGTCTGTGACTAGAGACAACTTGGTGCTGGACATCGACAAAGACAGGTCAACAATGTTACAATCTGAACAGAAAAATAGAAAAAAGCTTTGTTACAAATATAAATTAATAATAAATGTTTATGCATTGTTATATCTCAGAGGACAGACATAGAGAACAAAAAGAGTTATCTACTTAGATGTAGGAACATCTCCCTATTAATATGCTTGAGACTCGGCTCCTATACAAGTGTTATATTCCAAGTAGGGGTTTAGAGGGGAAGCCCTTAAGGCTATATCTCAAGCGGCAAATGCTCCAACAATTTCCAACACAGCCCGTTTTGTTTTTGAGTGCAGGTGATCCAAGAATCAAAATTTCCAATTTTTTTATCAGGAAGTCAAAGATACAAAACATTTTGTTATCCTTACTTTATCATGAAGGGGTTAAAGTCATTGTCCCTTTTGAATGAGCTCTTCAGAAACTAATGATGTTTATCATTTCATCAGAATGTCATATGAAGAACAAAGAGAAAATGTTTTGACACACTAATTAGAAAATTACTCTCCATATTTGTAAAGTGTAAAGTGGCTGCATTAATCAGGAGGATGCTGTGGGAAATACATACAGGAAAAATTACCATGATGGCAGCCTGATTTACTACTACAGTGAAGGAAATACATATTTGATCCTTTGCTGATTTTGTACGTTTGCCCACTGACAAAGACATGAACAGTCTATAATTTTAAGCGTAGGTTAATTTTAACAGTGAGAGATAGAATATCAAAAATAAAATCCAGAAATCACATTGTATAAATTATGTAAATGTATTTGCATTTTGAAGAGAGAAATAAGCCGTGGAGCTCTCCAGGTGCTGAAATTCAGCAGTGGCTGCTTTTAACAGCCTCCACTCTTTCAGCACCAGGCATCCGGGAACCAGCAAGATTTTCTGCCGGATCCGGCGATCATAGACTCCCATGCTATGGGCGCCGGATCCGGGAGGATCCGGTTTTGTCCGATTTTTGCTGCAGACTCCGTTTTTGCGTCCGATGCAAAAATCGGGCAAAACCGGATCCTCCCCGAAAACCTGCAAATGGAATGGCAAATAACAGCCATCTGGCCCCATAGTGATACATGGGGGGGCAAATTCAGATCCGGACACCGGACAGCCCCAGACCTGAAAAATCGTGGTGTGAAGCCGGCCTTACCTGCATTAAAGACAGCTATCTAAAATTGTCACCTGTATAAAAGACACCTGTCCACACACTCAATTAATTGAAAATCTGAGTTGCCAAATGACAGCCGCAAAATCTTAATGATTTGGAGATGATCTGCAAAGAGGAATGGTCCAAAATTCCTCCAGACATGTGCGCAAACCACATCATCAATTGCAAAAAATGTCCGACTGCTGTGCTTTCCAACAAGGGTTTTGCCACCAAGCATTAAGTCTTGTTTGCCAGAGGTATCAAATACTTATTTCTCGGGAAATTCAAATACATTTTCATAATTTAGACAATGCGATTTTCTGGATTTTTGTTTATATTTAGGGATGAGCGAGTACTGCAATAATCGGACTCGCTATACTCGCAACGAGTAGGTGCCGATACTTGGTACTCGTTGCGAGTATAGCGAGTCCAATGTTAATGAATGGACGGGCGAGTACTTTTGCAGTGTATCTATATATACACTGCGAAAGTGCACTAAAAGTGAATAAAAGTTGTTAAAAAATAAAAAAATATCATACTCACCTATCCGACGCCTGCATCGGGACCGGCAAAGAAGACATCCGATCAACGACAAGGACCTGTGAGTCTGACAGCCAACCAGATGGCTGGTAGCGTTCTGGCTAATCAGATGGCCAGATGTCACAAACCACCTGATCGCTACCAGCCACCTGATTGGCCAGATTGCCAGGTCATTGATGCACGTTCAAGACCTGGCAATCTGGCCAATCAGGTGGCTGGTAGCGATCAGGTGGTTTGTGACGTCTGGCCATCTGATTGGCTGTCAGACTCACAGGTCCTTGTTGTTGATCGGATGTCTTCTTTGCCGGTCCCGATGCAGGCGTCGGATAAGTGAGTATGATATTTTTTCATTTTTTAACAACTTTTATTCACTTTTTTTTTTTTTTTTCCAAATATCTTTATTAAATTTTCATAGATATCATATAAATCACGTTATAAACAGTAAATGAGTCTGTTACATCCAACAATCTCTCTCCAAAAGCATAAGGTCCCAACAATAGACCATCCAAAACTATATAACCCCTCCCACCCACCCCTTTAGCACCGCTTCACCTCATTCCATCAGAAATCCCTGCAAAGCCTAGCATTCCATCCCACCTGGCTGTGTGGCGATCAACCTTACTGCAATTCCAGACGACCCAATGATCCCCGCAATTGTTCCGTCAAGTACCATTCTGAATTTTTGAAAGGTGTGACCACTATCTTAATCTCAGTATCCGTAAGACTATGCGTAATAAAATTCCTCCACTTTTTGAAAAACTTAGTCGGCAACTTATCTTTGTTTGACTCCGCCTCTATTCTTTCTAGTGTCATTGCCTTCTTTATGTCTGATATTACTCCCCCTCGAGACGGCGGCGTAGCCTCCAGCCATGCCCCGAGTATCGCCCTTTTAGTAAGGATCGCTATGGTATGCAGTAATTTCTGAACGTCTCTGGGTCCGTGAGAACTTGTAATGCAATGGAACAGCAACTTTTATTCACTTTTAGTGCACTTTCGCAGTGTATATATAGATACACTGCAAAAGTTAAAGGACTACTCCCTACTCCTGAGTAATCACAAGAAACTCGGGAGTAGCGAGTAGCCCGTATATCGGTACTATTTGGTGAGTACCGAATATTAATGATTCTACTCGCTCATCCCTATTTATATGCTATCTCTCACTGTTAAAATTAACCTACCCTTAAAATTATAGACTGTCCAAGTCGTTGTCAGTGGGCAAACTTACAAAATCAGCAAGGGATCAAATAATTATTTCCTTCACTGTAGACTGAATTGAGTTGTTACCTCCAGCACGCTCCATGAATCAGTGGAGCAGCTGGCAGGTCACAAACTGGAGAACACCAACCAGAGCGGCAGGAATAAAAGATGAAGATGCTGGAAGGTGATTACAAGAGTAAAAGCAGGGGACTTAAATTTGAAGCACCACTCCAGCAGTGAAATTAAAAAAAAACACTGTGGTGGAGCTTTAACCCCTTCACCACCCGGCTATTTTTTGTTTTCGTTTTTTGCTCTCCTTCTTCCAAGAGCCATAACTTTTTTATTTTTCTGTCAATATACACATATGATGGCTTGTTTTTTGCGGGATGAGTTGCAATTTCAGATGCAATCATTTATTTTACCATATAGTGTACAGGGATATGAGGAAAAAAATCCAAATGTGGTGAAATTGCACAAAAACTGCAATTACACGTTTGTTTTTTGTTTTTTTTTACCGTATATACTCGTGTATAAGCCGACCCTATAGCCCCCCTACTTTTGCCCCCAAAATCTGGGAAAACCTATTGACTCGTGTATAAGCCGAGGGTGGACCCCAGCACAGGTATACAGTCCCCAGCAGTGTGGTATACAGGCCCCCCCAGTGGTATACAGGCCTCCCCAGTGGTAGTATACAGCAGCCCCAGCAGCCCAGTGGTAGTATACAGCAGCCCAGCAGCCCCAGTGGTAGTATACAGCAGCCCAGCAGCCCAGTGGTAGTATACAGCAGCCCCAGCCCAGTGGTAGTATAACAGCAGCCCCAGTGGTAGTATACAGCAGCCCCAGTGGTAGTATACAGCCCCAGCAGCCCCAGCAGCCCAGCAACAGGCCCCCCCCTCCGCTCGGAACCTGTAAAGTAAAATCTTATACTTATCACTGTCTCCCGCCGCCGCTCAGAATCCGACCGGCTCATCGTCCGTCTTCTCCCTTCCTTCGTCGCAGCATTACGTCTTGCCTGCGACGAACAGGAAGCCGGAAGAAGACGGATGGATGAAGCCGGGGTATTGTGATGTCGGCAGCGGCGGGCGGCAGGGACAGTGATAAGTATAAAGATTATACTTTACAGGTTTCCGGAGCGCGAAGGGGGGGGGGCCTGGATTACTGAGGCTGCTGGGGCTGCTGTATACGCAAGCCGTCACTGACTCACGTATAAGCCGAGGGGGGTACTTTTCAGCCCAATTTTTGGGCTGAAAAACTCGGCTTATACTCGAGTATATACGGTATTCGTTATGATCACTGCAAGGTAAAACTGACGTGACGATGTGATGCCTCGGGTCAGTGTGAGTTTGTAGATACCAAACATGTATACTTTTACTATTATCTAAGCGGTGAAGAAAAATTCAGACATTTTAAAAAAAAAAAAGAATCGTACTTTTGCGCCATGTTACACAATATTTTTTTTGTAGTGTCCTCAGTTTTCGTGATCTGGGGTTCTTTGATGGCTTATTTTTTGCAGCTTGAGATGATGTTTCTAATTATATAAATTTTGAGTTGATGAGCTGTTTTGATCGCCCGTTATTGAATTTTATAGTAATGTTGCGGCGACCAAAAAAACTTAATTTTGGAGTTTGGACCTTTTTTTTCTGTTACGCAGTTTACGGCTCATTAATTGATTTGATATCTTGATAGATTGGGCATTTCTGAACGTGACGATACCAAATACATGTTTTGTTTTTTAAAATACTTTTATTTTGAATGAGGGAAAAGGAGGGTGATTTAAACTTATGTGTTTTTTTTTTTCATATTTTTTAAAAACTTTATTTTTTAACCCCTTCACAACCCATGACGTAGGAGAACGTCATTGGGCGTGTCTGGGTGTTTGATGTGAGCTCCGGCGCGGAGCACATCAAAGCCCCGACATCTCAGCTGATCTCATTAGCTGAGATGTCAGGGTAACAGCACCGACGGATCAGTGCTGTTAACCTCTTGGATCCTGCTGTCAATCACTGACAGCGGGATCCAAGGCGACCGCAGCAGGGAACGCTCTGTTCCCTGGTTGCATCGGATATCCCGCGATAATATCGCAGGAATCTCCAGCGGTCATATGACAGTTATTTTTATTCTCAAATATAAGGGCATGAGGCTGCTAATGGGCACCTGTAAATTTTATATTTGAGAATAAAGAAGATAACCCATAGTGGCACTGGATTTTTCTTCTATATATTATTTTATGGTTTCTCGATACCTTCCCTCATGCAACCTTCAATCCTCTCAAGAGCTCCTCTACTCCCCTCTTATCTCTTCTTCACACAACCTAATACAAGATTTCTCCCATGCATCGCTATACTTTGGAACTCTCTGCCCCAACATATCAGACTCTTACGCACCGTGGAAACTTTCAAAATGAACCTGAAGACCCACCTTTTCCGACAAGCCTACAACCTGCAGTGATCCTCAGTCTACTGAACCTCCGCATGACCAGCTCTACCCTCTCCTATTGTATCCTCCCCCATCCCTTGTAGACTGTGAGCCCTCGCGGGCAGGGTCCCCTCTCCTTCTGTACCTTGTGTGCATTATATTGTTCATGTATTTGAACTTGTCTATGTATGTCCTTTCCAGATATAAAGTGCCATGGAATAAATGGCGCTATAAATAATAATAATAATAATAATCCAAAGGGTTAACAGCACCAATCGGATCGCGGATCCGATCGGTGCTGGAAGCCCGACATCTCAGCTGATGACATCAGTTGAGATATCGGGTAAATGACGTGAGCTCTGCGCCGGAGCTCACATCATACACCAGGACCCAACCCATGATGTCCATTTACGTCATGGGTCGGGAAGGGATTAAAGGGAATAAAACAGCAGGTTTTAGGGCTATAAAGTGAAGCTGAATGCACTCATAACTTTAATTGAATAATTCCATGTTTGATTGCAGTGAAAAGTGTTATAATACTCCTGGAAAACAGAGCAGCAGATGATTGATGTGTGCAGCACTCCATCACTATTTGAGGTTGTTTATTTTTTCTTTTCTGTGGGCATGCATTTTGGCTGTATGCCAACACCCCCCCCATCCATCCTTTCATCTCTACTTTCAGTTTTGTCAGGCACCCTGTGGCTTGAGTATAGTGACAGTGACCAGGAGCCAGAAACTGAAAGGGAGAGGGTGAGGGATTGGCTTACAGCCAAAAGGCATGCCCACTGAGAAGGAAAAAAAAATGCTCCAAATAATGACGCAGTGCTGCACAAATTAATCATCTGCTGCTCCGTTTTCCAAGAGTTTTATGACACTTTTCTCTGCAATCAAACTTGGAATCATTCAAATAAATGTATGATTGCACTGGCTTCACTTTATAGCCCTAAATCCTGCTGGTTGGTTCCCTTTAAAAAGTAAGTACACTTTTATACATTTTAAATATATATTTTGCAGGTATACAAGGATGAAGATTGAAAGGGTCCAGGTCATGACACCGGACACTACAAAGTAGAAAAGCATACAGTTCAGTAGGCAGGAGCCCATAGCTCCAGCCTTAGATACAATAGAAAGGCATTGTACCTGAAAAATATTTAAAACATGCATTATCCTTTCATTAATCTAGTAAATAATTAAAAAAATCTATAAATCCATGGACAATGCACTCACATTTTTCATTTTTCACAGCGACGTGTTCACCAATTCATCTGGTTCAAGAACATTTAAAATTAGACACAAGATCAATTGTACCTCACAGAATGTTATATATTTTGAATCCTGTCCTTGCCCCAAAATTCATGTGGGGCTGACTATTCGTCAATTGAAAGTAAGGGTGCGTGAACATGTGCTGGGGATCGAGGCGGCAGCCACCACTACGGATGTTAATACACTAAAGACCATACAAACATTTTCTCAACTTTCATAATTGTGATAGTAAGTTGTAACGGGTTAAGGGCATTGATCTGTTGGATGTCGGGGTGAGGGGAGGCAACATCAGTAAGCGTCTTGCCCAGAAGGAATGTAAATGGATATGGACCTTACAGATGGTACAGCCAAAGGGCTTAAATGAAAACCTGTTTTATTCCCTTTATATAGTAATGGCACTCTGTTTGTGTTTTAACTTCACTCACTTTATTATTTTAACTTTATATTGGGTCATTCAAATACGTGCATCACTGTTTTGGATGGATTTACATTAAAATATATTTGACATCTATACCTTTATTGGATCTTAAATTGTTGCCACCATCGACGTAACCGACAATTATTATTTTGTTATCCTTTTACCATCTATATGTCACTTTGTCTATACTGAATTTTCTTAGATTTGCATACATTATCAATATGGATATGTAATTTGTTCACCATTGTTTATTGTTATTGATTTATATCGATATTACTAATTGACTAGTGTGTGTATATATATATATATATATATACATCTTTGTGTATATTGATTGTAAATTTTGTGACAGTTCTCTGTTGGATCTGTATGTTAAAGGATCATGTGTTTAAAATATTTTTGTATAATATCTGTAAATTATGTCACAGATCTTGTAGGATCTCTTTGTTGAGGGATCATGTATTCAATAAGGAAACATCAGACAGATTCTTTAATAATGTATGGGTCGGTAATTTGACCAAGGTGGTTACTAGCTATTATTGTTGCTTAGATATGGTATTGTCATTTGTGAATGCACCAAATGCTTGATGCATGGTTAACTACTGCACAGTAGAACTCTCCAAACATATATGCACCTATTGCAACTTGATTTTACTAGTTGTGCCATGTCACTTCAATGGTTAATGATTTCCAACCATCCTCCCTGACCGTGCCGCTTTCCGCTCTTTGGCTTCAGTGAGCGAGACTGTTGCGGCGTCTTGAGGACCTTGCAATGGGTCATGTGATCAAATCACGTGATCACTGACGCCGCCATGTCATCGTGTCACCAAGACAACCATGATGCGATGTAGCGTCGTAAGCGTGCTAAGTGAATGTGATTGGCTGATGCAACCTTTTTAAAGCGCACTCCCCCTGTGTTAGACACGCCTCATGACGAAGGTCCTTTTGACTGAAACACGTGTCGGGCTGTCAGCGTGTCAAGCAGGATATCTTAAGGTTTGTAACACTCCTCTTTACGTTGTGTGGCTAAATCTAAAGCTTATAAGTGGTTGAGGTGATTACTGGAGCACTTTATTCTCCTCTGGTAACCCATGTGTTGGATTAAGGGTTACTATAACTGTGTATGCTATGGGTAATCAGCACTACAAGTAGATGTGTATTTGTAGACTGCTATTTACCAGGGCTGTATAATAATGTACAACTATGGTGGAGCTCTGGTGGTAATATAATCATCTTTAAACACCAAGTGCTGAGATATTTCTTCCTTCAACAACCTGAGTTTGAGTTAAGAAATCCTAATCAGCGTTTAGTTAATAATAACCATATGATTGGGGGCAATAAGCATCTTTATTGTGCATAAGAGTGCTGTGTGTTGAGCTATAGACATGCTGATACATTATCACATTATGTGACATATCAATGTAGTAAATGTATACGTATATCCCCTATTAAGGTTTGTGTATAGTGACGCCTTTGCACTTTGCACTTTGTCAGCATGCTTGTAAAAGTATTATGTATGTAGCAAAGAATTGTGTTATGACACTGCACTTTATATGAATTTATATGCCCCTAGGAATGGTTTAATCTTATCATGTAGAGTGTTAATGACTGTATATCCTTTGGTAATAATCAGCTGTCCTCCACACAAATGTCATAATCCCCTCTGTTTCCATGTATCCCTGAATTAATAAATTTTGCAATATTCATATTGGGCTAATGATCGTTTTTTCTGGGTGTTTGGTTTAGTGTTAATTTAGCGATTGCCCTTGTAATCCTCACCCTGGTGGGTGTGTTGTAATATTGATTGTGATGGTCTATCAATTATCTGAGCTGTGGTTTTTGAGGCTAAACCTGTGGCTGGAGTACAGTGACAGTGACCAAGAGACAGAAACTGAAAGAGATAAGAGGGAGGGTTTGACTTACAGCCAGAAGGCATGCCCACAGAGAAGGAAAAAAAAACTACTCCAAATAATGGCGCAGTGCTGCACAAATCAATCATCTGCCGCCCTGTTTTCCTAGAGTTTTATGACACTTTTCTCTGCAATCAAACAGGGAATCATTCAAATAAATGTATGATTGCACTGGCTTCACTTTATAGCCCTAAATCCTGCTGGTTGGTTCCCTTTAAAAAGTAAGTACACTTTTACACATTTTAAATATATATTTTGCAGGTATACAAGCCTGATGATTGAAAGGGTCAAGATCATGATACCAGACACTACAAAGTAGAGAAGCATGCAGTTCAGTAGGCAGGAGCCCATAGCTCCTGCCTTAGATACAATAGAAAGGCATTGTACCTGAAAAATATTTTAAAATATGCATTATCATTTCATTAGTCTAATATATAATTAAAAAAATCTACAAATCCATGGACAATGCACTCACATTTTTCATAGTATTGTTGGCCATAGCTCCTACGGATCTCATCTGATACTTGGTTCCAGGCTTTATTGGCGCTCTTCTTCATCAGCTTAGCATCTGTAACTTGCGTTGAAAAGAAACCAGGTTCTATAATACAGACCTTCACCCCAAATGGCCTCATCTCGCGGCTATAAGATATAAATTCAGTCAGAATAAGTTCATGAACAATGTAATATTACTACTATTGAGATGCATTGTCATAGAGATACAAAAGGCAACAAAGACTTTCTCTGTGTCTCCCTTCTGAAATTAACCCCTTCCAGACCCTTGGCCCACCCCCTGGGCCATGGAATGATCGGGCTCCTGCAGGTCGAGTGAGGGTGTCACTGACCTGTCACTCGGCCTGCAGGTACATGGGAAGTTGTACAACACCCCAGGGGGGGTCGATTTGCCCCCACCCCCACCCCCCCGGCTACAGGCGCGGTGATTGGCACTCAAAAGTGAAAGTGAAAATCACCGTCCCTGTAATGCTTCCCTGCCTGCCGCTGCTATCCCCACCCTCCAATCTTCTCCCCTGTCATCCTCTAACTGCCCCCCTGCCCCCCACCTCTTTCCTGCCCCCTCTTCATCTTTCTTACCCCCCCGCTTCCTTTTCCTGCCGCCTGCTTCCTGTCCCTGCCGCCTGCTTCCTCTTCCTGCCGCCCGCCTCCTCCTGCCTGCCCCCACTTCCTCCTGCCTGCCCCCGCTTCCTCCTGCCTGCCCCCGCTTCCTCCTAAGTGCCCCCCTACTTCTCCTGTCACTCCCCCTCTTCCCCCTTCCTGCCCCCCCCGATCACCGGAGTGGCGATCGCCTCTCCCACTCACCCCTCCGGCGGCCGCTCTGTCTCCACTGCGTCCCGCTCCTCCTCCTCCTCTTCACCGCCTCCGGATCTGACAGCTCTGTGCTGGAGCTGCCAGATCACTTTCTACAGCTAGATCCTGAGGATCCCGATCTCCCTGCATGGGCATCGAGCTGCAGAAAGCGATCTGACAGCCCGGACGCAGTGATGCACATAGTGGGTCAATGCGCCTGTGCTGCCAGATCGCTTTCCGCAGCTCGATCCCCATGCATGGGGATCGAGCTGCGGAAAGCGATCTGGCAGCCCAGGCGCAGTGATGCACATAGTGGGTCACTGCGCCCGGGGTGTCAGATCACTTTCTGCAGCTCGATCACCATGCTGGCGGGTTGGGCTCCAGAGTAGCGATCTGAAAGCAAAGGCGATCGAGCATCGTGGGACCTTCGTTGTGGACTACGTCGGAGCGATCGGGCGTCGTGGGACCTTCGTTGTGGACTACGTCGGATCTTTTTATAATAAAGATGGAGTCCGAATTGTGTCTGTGTTTTTTTTTCAAATAAAAAGATTTTTCTCTGTGTGTATTTATTGACTATTTACCGTACTAGAGATTCCTAATGGCGGGTCTAACATTGGCCCTATATTATGAATCTCGGACTTAGTGCCAGCTGCCAATAAAAAGCTGGCATTAACCCCTTTATTACCCAGTTAGCCACCGGTACCAGGGCAACTGGAAGAGCGTGGGTACATCGCCAGAAAATGGTGCTTCAATGAATGCGCCATTTTCTGGGGCGGCTGCGGGCTGCAATTCGCAGCATGGGGGGCCCAGAACGCTTGGGCCTCTCTATGCTGAGGATTCCAGCCCCCAGCTGCCTAGTTGTACCTGGCTGTATTTTTGGTTCCAGCCAGGTATGACGAGGCAGCTGGTGGCTGGTGGCAGTCCGTAGCTGCCAAGTTGTACCTGGCTGGACCAAAAATATGGCGGAGCCCTATGTCATTTTTTTTCTAGTATTAATTCTAGAAATAAAAAAAAAATTGGCTTCGCTGTATTTTTGGTTCCAGCCAGGTGCAATGAGGCAGCTGGGGGCTGGTAGCAGTCCGTAGCTGCCAAGTTGTACCTGGCTGGACCAAAAATATGGCAGAGCCCCATGTCATTTTTTTTTTAAATTCTACATATAAAATGACATGGAGCTTTGCCGTATTTTTGGTTGCCAGCCAGATACAACATGGCAGCTAGGGGGCTGGAATCCTCAGCATGGAGAGACCCAAATGTATTGGGTCCCCTATGCTGCGAATTTTAACTACTAGGCTAGTATGTTTTTTCACAAAAAGTTTCTTTATTCATTTATACGTCTCAATTTGTGAAGCACATGGGGGTTCAAAGTGCTCACTGTGCATCTAGATATGTTCCCTGCGGGGTCTAGTTTCCAAAATGGGGTCACTTGTGGGGGAGCTCAAATGTTTAGGCACACAGGGGCTCTCCATACGCGACCTGGTGTCCGCTAACCATTCCAATTGTTGGCAAACACCAGGTTGCGTGTGGAGAGCCCCTGTGTGCCTAAACATTGGAGCTCCCCCACAAGTGACCCCATTTTGGAAACTAGACCCCCCAAGGAACCTATCTAGATGCATAGTGAGCACATTGAATCCCCAGGTGCTTCACAAACTGATCCGTAATAAGGTAAAAATACTTTTTTTTCACACAAATTTTCTTTTTTAATTTGTACGGATCAATTTGTGAAGCACCTGGGGGTTCAAAGTGCTCACTATGCATCTAGATATGTTCCCTGGGGGGTCTAGTTTCCAAAATGGGGTCACTTCTGGGGGAGCTCAAATGTTTAGGCACACAGGAGCTCTCCAAATGCGACATGGTGTCCGCTAACAATTTGAGCTGATTTTCCATTCAAATTGTTAGCGGACACCATGTCGCGTTTGGTGAGCCCCTGTGTGCCTAAACTTTGGAGCTCCTTAAAAGTGTTGAGGTGATTACTGGACGCACTTGTATTCTCCTCTGGTAGACCCATGTGTTTCTGGATTAGGGTTTTGACATAGACTGTGTATGCTATGGGTAATCAGCACTACAATAGAAGTGCTAATTGTAGACTGATATTTACCCAGGCAGTATAACTAATTGTAAACAACTATGGTGGAGCTCGGTGGTAATATAATCACTTTAAATTCGCAAGTTCTGAGATATTCTCTTCTTCAACAACCTGAGTTTAGTTAAGAATTCCTAATCAGCGTTTAGATAATCATAACCATATGATTGGGGGCCAAAAGCATGCTTTATTGTGCATAAGAATGCTGTTGTTAGCTATAGACATGCTGGATACTTTAGCACATATATGTGACATACATGAAGTAATTGTATACGTATATCACCCTATAGAGGTTCTGTATAGGACGCCTTTTGCACTTTAGCACTTTTGTCACATTCGTTGTAAAAGTATTATGTATGTACAAGAATTGTGTTTATGACACTTCCACTTTTACTGAATATTATATGCCCCTAGGAATGTTTCATCTTAATCATGTAAGATGTTATTGACTGTATAATCCTTTGGTAAAATCAGCTGTCCTCCACACAAATTCATAATCCCCTCTGTTTCCATGTATCCCAAATTAATAAATTTTTGCATATATCATATTGGGCTAATGATGCGTTTTTTCTGGGTGTTTTGGTTTTAGTGTTAATTCTTAGCGATTGCCCTGTAATCCTCAACCTGGTGGGGTGTGTTGTAAATTAATGTGAAGGTCTATCAATTAACTGAGCTGGCTTTTTGATTGCTAAAATCTGTGGGCGTGGAGTACAGTACAGTGACCAAGAAGACAGAAACTTGAAAGATGAGAGATAATGAGGGAGTTTGGCTTACCAGCCAGAAGGCATGCCCACATAGAGAAGGAAAAAAAAACTACTCCCAAATAATGCGCAGTGCATTTATCAAAGCAATCATCTGCTCGCCTGTTTTCCTAGATTTTATTTAATGACACTTTATCTCTGCAATCAAACAGGGAGATCCATTCAAATCAAGATGTAGATAGCACTGCTACACTTTATACCCTAAAAGTCCTGCTGCGGTTCGCGTTCGCCTTTAAAAAGTAAGTACTACTGTTACACATGTTAAATATAAATTTTGCAGGTATACAAGCCGAGCCGATGATTGAAAGTCAGATCATGATACCTAGACACTACAAGAAGAGAAGCATGCAGTTTCCTAGGCAGGAGCCAAACTCTCTGCCTTAGAAACAAATAGAAAGCGGCATTGTACCTGAAAATAAGTATTTTAAAATATAGCATTATCATTTCATTAGTCTAATATATAATATAAAAAATCTACAAATCCATGGACAATGCACTCACATTTTTCATAGTATGTTGGCCATAGCTCCTACGGATCTCATCTGATACTTGGTTCCAGGCTTTATTGGCGCTCTTCTTCATCAGCTTAGCATCTGTAACTTGCGTTGAAAAGAAACCAGGTTCTATAATACAGACCTTCACACCCAAATGGGCCTCATCTCGCGGCTATAAGATATAAATTCAGTCAGAATAAGTTCATGAACAATGTAATATTACTACTATTGAGATGCATTGTCATAGAGATACAAAAGGGCAACAAAGACTTTCTCTGTGTCTCCCTTCCTGAAATTAACCCCTTCCAGACCCTTGGCCCACCCCCTGGGCCATGGAATGATCGGGCTCCTGCAGGTCGAGTGAGGGTGTCACTGACCTGTCCCCTCGGCCTGCAGGTACATGGGAAGTTGTACAACACCCCAGGGGGGGTCGATTTGCCCCCACCCCCACCCCCCCCGGCCTACAGGCGCGGTGATTGGCACTTCAAAAGTGAAAGTGAAAATCACCGTCCCTGTAATGCTTCCCTGCCTGCCGCTGCATCCCCACCCTCCAATCTTCTCCCCTGTCATCCTCTAACTGCCCCCTGCCCCCCACCTCTTTCCTGCCCCCTCTTCATCTTTCTTACCCCCCCCGCTTCCTTTTCCTGCCGCCTGCTTCCTGTCCCTGCCGCCTGCTTTCCTCTTCCTGCCGCCCGCCTCCTCCTGCCTCCCCCCACTTCCTCCTGCCTGCCCCCGCTTCCTCCTGCCTGCCCCCGCTTCCTCCTAAGGTGCCCCCCAAACTTCTCCTGTCACTCCCCCTCTTCCCCCTTCCTGCCCCCCCCGATCACCGGAGTGGCGATCGCCTCTCCCACTCACCCCTCCGGCGGCCGCTCTGTCTCCACTGCGTCCCGCTCCTCCTCCTCCTCTTCACCGCCTCCGGATCTGACAGCTCTGTGCTGGAGCTGCCAGATCACTTTCCTACAGCTAGATCCTGAGGATCCCGATCTCCCTGCATGGGCATCGAGCTGCAGAAAGCGATCTGACAGCCCGGACGCAGTTGATGCACATAGTGGGTCAATGCGCCTGTGCTGCCAGATCGCTTTC
This sequence comes from Allobates femoralis, assembly GCA_033576535.1. Lineage (NCBI taxonomy): Eukaryota > Metazoa > Chordata > Amphibia > Anura > Aromobatidae > Allobates > Allobates femoralis. The sequence continues at coordinate 617,178,351 of JARQOC010000002.1, forward strand.
CGCAGCTCGATCCCCATGGCATGGGGATCGAGCCTGCGGAAAGCGATCTGGCAGCCCAGCGCAGTGATGCACATAGTGGGTCACTGCGCCCGGGGTGTCAGATCACTTTCTGCAGCTCGATCACCATGCTGGCGGGTTGGGCTCCGAAGTAGCGATCTGAAAGCAAAGGCGATCGAGCATCGTGGGACCTTCGTTGTGGACTACGTCGGAGCGATCGGGCGTCGTGGGACCTTCGTTGTGGACTACGTCGGATCTTTTATAATAAAGATGGAGTCCGAATTGTGTCTGTGTTTTTTTTTTTCAAATAAAAAGATTTTTTCTCTGTGTGTATTTATTGACTATTTACCGTACTAGAGATTCCTAATGGCGGGTCTAACATTGGCCCTATATTATGAATCTCGGACTTAGTGCCAGCTGCCAATAAAAAGCTGTGCATTAACCCCTTTATTACCCAGTTAGCCACCGGTACCAGGGCAACTGGAAGAGCGTGTGTACATCGCCAGAAAATGGTGCTTCAATGAATGCGCCATTTTCTGGGGCGGCTGCGGGCTGCAATTCGCAGCATGGGGGGCCCAGAACGCTTGGGCCTCTCTATGCTGAGGATTCCAGCCCCCAGCTGCCTAGTTGTACCTGGCTGTATTTTTGGTTCCAGCCAGGTATGACGAGGCAGCTGGTGGCTGGTGGCAGTCCGTAGCTGCCAAGTTGTACCTGGCTGGACCAAAAATATGGCGGAAGCCCTATGTCATTTTTTTTCTAGTATTAATTCTAGAAATAAAAAAAAAATATTGGCTTCGCTGTATTTTTGGTTCCAGCCAGGTGCAATGAGGCAGCTGGGGCTGGTAGCAGTCCGTAGCTGCCAAGTTGACCTGGCTGGACCAAAAATATGGCAGAGCCCCATGTCATTTTTTTTTTAAATTCTACATATAAAATGACATGGAGCTTTGCCGTATTTTTGGTTGCCAGCCAGATACAACATGGCAGCTAGGGGGCTGGAATCCTCAGCATGGAGAGACCCAAATGTATTGGGTCCCCTATGCTGCGAATTTTAACTACTAGCTAGTATGTTTTTTTTCACAAAAAGTTTCTTTATTCATTTATACGCTCAATTTGTGAAGCACATGGGGGTTCAAAGTGCTCACTGTGCATCTAGATATGTTCCCTGCGGGGTCTAGTTTCCAAAATGGGGTCACTTGTGGGGGAGCTCAAATGTTAGGCACACAGGGGCTCTCCATACGCCACCTGGTGTCCGCTAACCATTCCAATTGTTGGCAAACACCAGGTTGCGTGTGGAGAGCCCCTGTGTGCCTAAACATTGGAGCTCCCCCACAAGTGACCCCATTTTGGAAACTAGACCCCCCAAGGAACCTATCTAGATGCATAGTGAGCACATTGAATCCCCAGGTGCTTCACAAACTGATCCGTAATAAGGTAAAAATACTTTTTTTTCACACAAATTTTCTTTTTTAATTTGTACGGATCAATTTGTGAAGCACCTGGGGGTTCAAAGTGCTCACTATGCATCTAGATATGTTCCCTGGGGGGTCTAGTTTCCAAAATGGGGTCACTTCTGGGGGAGCTCAAATGTTTAGGCACACAGGAGCTCTCCAAATGCGACATGGTGTCCGCTAACAATTTGAGCTGATTTTCCATTCAAATTGTTAGCGGACACCATGTCGCGTTTGGTGAGCCCCTGTGTGCCTAAACTTTGGAGCTCCCCCACAAGTGACCCCATTTTGGAAACTAGACCCCCCAGGGAACTTATCTAGATGAGTGTTGAGCATATTGAACCCCCACATGCTTTACAAATTGATCTGTGAATAAGGAAAAAGTACTTTTTTTTCACAAAAATGTTCTTTTAGCCTCAATTCTTTCATTTTCACATGGGTAACAGGATAAAATTCATTCTAAAATTTGTTGGGCAATTTCTCCTGAGTACACCGATACCTCATATGTGGTCATAAACCACTGTTTTGGCGCGCGGCAGGGCTCAGAAGTGAAGGAGCGCCATTTCACTTTTTGAATGGAAAATTAGCTCCAAAAGTCAAATTGCTCTCTTTCCCTTCAGAGCCCTGCCGTGCGCCTAAACCGTGGTTTATGATCACATATGTGGTATCGATATACTCAGGAGAAATTGCCCAACAAATTTTAGAATCCATTTTATCTTGTTGCCCATGTGAAAATGAAAAAATTGAGGATAAAAGAACATTTTTGTTAGAAAAATTAAAATATCCATTTTTTTGTTTCCAATTTGCTTAGTTCCTGTGAAGCACCTGAAGGGTTAATAATCTTCTTGAATGTAGTTTTGAGTAGCTTGAGGGGTGCAGTTTTTGGAATGGTGTCACTTTTGGGTGCTTTATGTCATGTAAACCCCTCAAAGGGACTTCAAATGGGATGTGGTCACTAAAAAAAATGGTTTTGTAAATTTTGGTGGAAAAATGAAGAATTGCTCATGAACTTTGAACCCTTATAACTTCCTAACAAAATTTTTTTTTTTCCAAAATTGTGCTAATGTAAAGTAGACATGTGGGAAATATTATTTCATAACTATTTTGTGTCACATAACTCTCTGGTTTACCAGAAGAAAAATTCAAAATTTGAAAATTGCAAAATTTTCAAAATTTTTGCCATATTTTGGATTTTTTCAAAAATAAACGCAAAAATTATCGACCTAAATTTAATACTAACATGAAGCCCAATATGTCACGAAAAAACAATCTCAGAATCGCTAGGATCCGTTGAAGCGTTCCCGAGTTATAACCTCATAAAGGGACACTGGTCAGAATTGCAAAAAATGGCAAGGTCATGAAGGGGTTAAATTAATTTTTTGTGGCCATCCATATAAATGATTGATTCTAGTGGAGAATTTCTCAAACATACATCATGTATGTTAGCTACCTGAACATACAGTCTTTTACATTTAGCAAATTTAAAGTATATGTAGCCTTTTGTTTACTGCTTTAGGGTACTTTCACATCAGCGTTTTTTGCCGATCGCGGCAGATGCGGTGAAAAAACGGCATCTGCCGCGATTACTGCATAACCGCTGCACTTGCGGCACAGTTGCGGCAAGCCCCATGCAATGTCTATGGGGCTTGCGGTAAGTGTGCGGTAGGTGCGGCAAGTGCGGTTTCGGCACTTGCGGCAGGTGCGGCTGCGAAAAAAACTACAGTCAGCCGCTTTTTTTTGCGGCCGCACCTGCCGCAAGTGCCGATACCGCACTTGCCGCACCTGCCGCAAGTCTGCCTATACATTGTATGGCGTTTACCGCAACCGCGCCGCAACCGTGCCGCAAGTGCAGCCGGTATGCGGTAATCGCGGCAGATGCTGTTTTTTTCACCGCATCTGTCGCGATTTGAAAAAAACGCTGATGTGAAAGGGCCCTAAGATAGATAGATGACTGAGTAATAGCATCTCTAAGGGCTTATTCACAGACAGGACTGCCACTAGGAATTTCAGGGCCCCTGACTGCTAAAATGTTGGGGCCCCCTGAGACTCCACCCAGCCTCTACCCCAGCTCTGCTTCCACCCGGCTCCGCCTCCATCCATTCTCCATATCCACACAAACATGCATTATATTTATAGTGAAAAATTGGAACAGCACCAAAAATTACCTCAATTTTTATAAGCAAAGCTTTCCCAACCAGCAATCCAGATGGTTCCTTTCAATAGAGTAAAAAAAGGAACAACAGCACAAAAAAATAGAAAGTGGACTTTATTGCCCAATGCATGGCCACACCATTGGGCAATAGAGTCCACTTATTTTCTATATTTTTGTGCTGTTTTTCCTTTTTTTACACTCTCTATTATACAGTCATGGCCAAAAGTTTTGAGAATGACACCAAAATGATATTTTCACATGATCTGCTGCCCTCTGGTTTTTATTTGTGTTTGTCTGATGTTTATATCACATACAGAAATATAATTGCAATCATATTATGAGTACCAAAAGGTTATATTGACAGTTAGAATGAGTTAATGCAGCAAGTCAATATTTGCAGGGTTGACCCTTCTTCTTCAGGACCTCTGCAATTCTCCCTGGCATGCTCTCAATCAACATCTGGACCAAATCCTGACTGATAGCAGTCCATTCTTGCATAATCAATGCTTGCATTTTGGCAGAATTTGTTGGTTTTTGTTTGTCCACCCGTCTCTTGATGATTGACCACAAGTTCTCAATGGGATTAAGATCTGGGCAGTTTCCAGGCCATGGACCCAAAATCTCTATGTTTTGTTCCCTGAGCCATTTAGTTATCACATTTGCTTTATGGCAAGGTGCTCCATCATGCTGGAAAAGGCATTGTTGGGTGCCAAACTGCTCTTGGATGGTTGGGAGAAGTTGCTCTTGGAGGACATTCTGGTACCATTCTTTATTCATGGCTGTGTTTTTAGGCAAGACTGTGAGTGAGCCGATTCCCTTGGCTGAGAAGCAACCCCACACATGAATGGTTTCAGAATGCTTTACAGTTGGCATGAGACAAGACTGGTGGTAGCGCTCACCTCTTTTTCTCCGAATAAGCTGTTTCCAGATGTCCCAAACAATCGCAAAGGGGATTCATCAGAGAAAATGACTTTCCCCCAGTCCTCAGCAGTTCACTCCCTGTACCTCTTGCAGAATATCAGTCGGTCCCTGATGTTTTTTCTGGAGATAAGAGGCTTCTTTGCTGCCCTCCTTGAAACCAGGCCTTGCTCAAAGAGTCTCCGCCTCACCGTGCGTGCAGAAGTACTCACACCAGCCTGCTGCCATTCCTGAGCAAGCTCGGCACTGCTGGTAGTCCGATCCCGCAGCTGAAACAGTTTTAAGATACGGTCCTGGTGCTTGCTGGTCTTTCTTGGGTGCCCTGGAGCCTTTTTGACAACAATGGAAGCTCTCTCCTTGAAGTTCTTGATGATGCAATAGATTGTTGATTGAGGTGCAATCTTTCTAGCTGCGATACTCTTCCCTGTTAGGCCATTTTTGTGCAGTGCAATGATGGCTGCACGTGTTTCTTTAGAGATAACCATGGTTAACTGAAGTTACACAATGATACCAAGCACCAGCCTCCTTTTAAGTGTCCAGTGGTGTCATTCTTACTTAATCATGACTGATTGATCGCCAGCCCTGTCCTCATCAACACCCACACCTGTGTTAATGGAACAATCACTAAAACGATGTTAGCTGCTCCTTTTAAGGCAGGACTGCAATGATGTTGAAATGTGTTTTGGGGGTTAAAGTTCATTTTCTAGGCAAATATTGACTTTGCAAGTAATTGCTGTTAAGCTGATCACTCTTTATGACATTCTGGAGTATATGCAAATTGGCATTAGAAAAACTGAAGCAGTAGACTTTGTTAAAATTAATATTTGTATCATTCTCAAAACTTTTGGCCATGACTGTATATTACACACACACACACTTGAGACTGCTGCGGGCTGAATACACAATAGATGTATATACAAAAGAGAATACACAATAGAGACCACTGCTAGCTGTATACACGATAGAGATGGCTGTGGGCCGTATACACAATAGAGACTGCTGCTGGCTATATAAACAATAAAGAATACACAATAGAGACTGCTGCTGGCTGTACACATTAGAGAATACACAATAGAGACTGCTGCTGGCCGTATACACAATGGAGATAGCTGTGGAACAAATGCACAATGGAGACTGCTGCGAGACATATGCACATTAGAGACTGCTGTGGGTCATATGCACATTAGTGACTGCTGCGGGATGTATACATATTGGAGACTGTGCAGGATGTATACACAGATACTGCTGGCTGTATGCAGAGACTGCCGGCTGTATATCTTGTATACACAGACAGCACTCTACTGTATATACAGCTCTACACTACATACATACAGTATATAGATAAACAAATACAGCAGGTAGTGTGGACCTGTATATAGAGAATAGTGCTGTGTAGAGACAAGACACACAGAAACGGACAGACAGACAGAGAGACAGAGAGAAAGACAGACAGAGAGATGGACAGACAAACAGAGAGAGAGAGAGTGACAGAGAGAGAGAAAGACAAAGAGACAGAGAGTCAGAAAGACAGAGAGAGACAGAGAGCGAGACAGACAGACTAGCATACTCACCACCAGCACCAGTAGCATCGGCAGCAGCAGCAGTATCTCAGTCCTGACTCCAGTTCTTTGCATCCTGCAGGTGCCTGTATGAGTTCCGGTTTGCGGGCCGCAGCGGTGATGGACAGGAGACCTGGGCCGCTCAAGAGGTGAGGAGATTGGGGCCCACCCCCTCACCTCTCCTCCAGGCCCAGGTGACTTCCGGTTTGTGGGCCATAGCAGCGGTGATGGACAGGAGACAGTGCCCGCTCAAGAGGTGAGGGGGTGGGGCATGGTGGTGATTGACAGGAGAGGGGGCATGTGCAAAACTTGAGGGGGCAGGGCCAGTAGGAGATCAGGGCCCACCACCTCACATCTTGTACAGGCCCTCCTCTTTCCTGTCAGTCACCGCCAGGCCCCTGACAGCTGTCAGACCAGTCAGGCCCTGATGGCGGCACTGTTCCCAGATCAGAGTTTAGTAAGTATTTTGCATCAGTGTTTGTTGTCAATGTCAGTAGTGGATCTTACAGAGGACTATATATATATATATATATACATACTGAGACTGGACCAGTGCAGCTGGGTCCAAGGACAGTGACAGAGGACAACTGGCGGGAAGGATCCCCTGAGGTAGACGGTAGTTACACGGGTAGGAAAGGGCACGGTGATCCCCCATAACATAGGGACACCAAAGGCTACGCTGGGACCAGAGAGTCAGCTCTGGGTGATCGTAGCTACACGCCGGTACATGGACAAACCGACGGGGGGGTTCAGATTCCAAGTCTGGACTCTCACCACTCCGTGCAGGAGGTACAGCAAAAAATAGGACCCGGCTTGCTACCCACACACACACAGGGGGAAGCCATACAAGGGACTGAGTTGCCACCAGACAGCACACTGGGAAGGAGACTGGTAGAGAAAGCCTGAAAGGAACCGAGAAAGTGAAGGGTCTCAGGAGGGAAACCTGGCTGCAGAGGGTTCAATGACTGTCCGGAGTCATTGGTGTAAAAGAACTGCACTGTAAACTGTTTTGAACTGTGGAAGATCTGACTAGTAAAACCCGGTGAACCCTGCTTCACTCTCCCGTGTGTGACTTCCTGCATACAGAACTTTATTACATCTTGACACCCTGTCAGGAGCAGCCCCGACCCACGGCGGGCTCATCCATCCGGCTGCAGCACCATCCACCCATCCTCCTGGCAGAAGTAAGCAGCAGCGGTGGTCCCCTCACTGACCACAACCCATGGGTGGCGTCACGACAACCCCTGTAAATACCACCCATTACTTGTGGGCCCGGGACACGGTCCGGACCAAAACCACCGTGATTCCCCGTGATACCCCGGTCCGGTACCGAGAACCCCGTCCCAGTGGGCTCCACAAAGTGACTAGTACCTACCAAAAAAAGGGCAAAGAAGGACAACCGAGGACTTCACAAGACTTTTAAGTTGCCCAAAGCTTGTTGATGCTCAATGACAGAAACACTAGTCTGCCTGGTTTAATGGCACAGAGGTGCTATTGAGGCATAAATTGGAAAAACCCTAATGCTGGTTATGGTAGAAAGGTATCTGAACATAAATTGCACAGTGTACATCATATGAGGCTGAGCAGCTGAAGACCAATGAGGGTGCCCTTACTGACACCTGTCCATTGGCAAAAATGCCTACATAGGGCTTGTGTATCTCAGAAAGAAAGGTGGATGGTGACTAAGTGGAATAAATCTATTTTTTTGTCAAATCATGTAGATGTCATTACATGTGGAAAAGATGGCACTAGGATGGATACCAAATGGGAAAAGGGCAAAGTGGTGTAGGAAATGTGAGCAATGTTCTGCTAGGAAACTTTGGGTCCTACCATTCATGTGATGTTAATTTGACATATACCAGCTACCTAAACATTTTTGTGGTGAGTAACACCCCTTCATAGCAGCATTATTGTCTGATGTTAATAGTCTCTTTTAACAGAATAATGTGACTTTGCAACAATGCAAAAATTGTTCAGGAAAGATTTGAAGAACATGACAAAAATTTCAAGGTATTGACTTGACGACCAAACTGGCCAAAACCAAATCTTAATCCAATTGGGAATCTATAGAATTTGATGGAAAAAATTCTCATCGATAAAGGTCCAAATCACAACTTACAGATATGTTACTATTGTGGGGTCAAAGATAAGGACAACTTTAGAGGTCTTGTGGAGTCTATGCCTCGACAGCATAGAATTGTACCAGAAGCATGAGCAGCAACTACACAACATTAGGTAGGTGCTATGGCAGATGTGCATTTAAAGTATACAGTAAAGCTATATAAGGTGCATGAATTTACAATATAACTGCTCACCAGTGTACATACACACATAATTTTTATGGGTCATACACATTATTTTTCCTATATTATCCAATAGAATTAAATCCCTTCCACTTACACTAAAACCTAATCTAAATGCAGCAGATATAGTAGATGAGCACATCCTAGGATTACAGGTGTACACAACTATATACAAATTACACAACTCTAGTATAAAGGAAAAATTCCTTTAGATTTGCTTAGTACAGTACCTGTAACCTTTGTCAGAAATAGGCAGAGAGCTGCTTCCTTTGAAACCAACTCTAGTGGGAAAAATAGATTTTGGACCATACAAAAGCAGCATAATAAAGAAAGGATAATATGTATTTCTCACCGAAGACTATCGGAGAACGATTCGACTCCATATTTTGACATGCAGTATGCTCCACCACAGATGGTGATTCTACCTGCGATGCTTGCAACATTCACTACACGTCCACGAGCTTTTCGAATCAAAGGCAACATCTTAAGAGTGACATCCACAACACCCAACAGATTCACATTGAGGATTTTTGAAAAGTCTTCTTTAGTCAGCCATTCATTTGGGGCATTTGGCACAGAAATACCGGCATTGTTTACCACACCCCATAGACCTAGGACAAGAAATAAAATGGTGAATAGCTGAAAACTTCACATATTGAGGCATATTTATGAAAAGTGCCTAAGTTTGCTCTGTCTACAACATAAGCCCATTAAACACATCAGATGGCCATTGGCTGAACGATGCCTCATCCGATCGAGTTGCCGACAGCCATCTCGGCCAGCTGCCCCATACAGGTTTTGGTCTAGCACTTTTGGAGGCTTAGGCTACCTTCACATTTGCGTATGTGTCTGCATGCTGATGGCATGCAGACACATACGCAGTGCAAAGCAGGGTCTAAAAGATGTGTCCGCAGCGGAGAATGTCCGCCTGCGGACACATCACTGTGGAGCCCAGCAGCCAATCAGCGGTGTCCGGGGGCGGAGATCAGCCCCGGAGATCTCCTCCTCCCGGCCGCCGGTAAGCTCCGGGACATGTCGGTGGGGAGAACAGCTGATTTGACAGCTGTTTGAATCTCCCGCGCCGACACCGAGAGGAGATGTCGGCGCGGGAAGATTCAAACAGCTGTCACATCAGCTGTTCTCCCCGCCGACATCGCTAGCAGATTACCAGCGGCGGGGAGGAGGACATCAGCAGAGCCTCAGCTGATCTCCCGGTGGCCGTCGGTGATCTCCTGTGACATCACCGCCGGCCATCGGGAGAGATTTCAATGGGTCCGCAGCGTTCCCCTGCGCTGTCAAGCGCAGAACCCTGCGGACCCATTGAAGACAATGCATGTTTTGTGTGCTTGGGGACGCTTGCTGATCTTCCAAGGTCCCCGAACGCACAAAAAAATGCAACATGCTGCGTCCTGGGTGCGGACGCTGGACACCGGAAGGAGCAGATATCGTCCGCATCCGCACCCGAACGAAGCAAACGCAAGCACTATGCATTCCTATGTTAAACATAGGAACGCAGTGCGCATGCGTTTGACTGCGTATGGGAACGCAGCATAAGCTGCGATCACATACGCACATGTGAAGGCAGCCTTAGTTTTCTACATATTTATATGCACATGCACAATTATTTTACCATTCAATGTATGTGAAAATGGACAATAAGATCCCACAATTTAGCCCAATTTGTTTTTATTTCTTTTTCACTTTGTGCAGTAAAAATAACCAAATAACATGATTCTTTGGGTCACTTATGGCTATATCAAACATTGCATCGTTTTTTTTAAATTGGTAAAGAAACAGAATTTTGTAAAGAAAAACAGTTTGCTTATGTAGCCATTTTCCAAGCCTTGTAACATTCCCATTATATACATCCTTGAAGTTGTATAAGGGCTTGGTTAGTGCGCAAGGTGACATTTTCAGGCTTACCATTTTGGGGAAGATAAAACACTAATTGCTTTTCATTGCAAATTTTGACAATGTTGAAGCAAAAAAGTAAAATGCAGTGCGTGAAAGAAGTATTGAACACGTCACCAATTTTCAAAGTCTATTTATATAATCCGCAGTTTGAAATTCGGGCACTGTAGCCGAATCCCACAATGCATTGCGCCACTGCGAGCGATGACGTGTAGCGTCATCGCGAGCAGTGTCCGCTGCCCACTCGCCGCCACAACTCTCCTATCAGCCCAATGGCGTAGCCCGCCACATCCTCCCGCTCCCCGCCGCTCCCCCGCTATGTAAGTAGCTAAATACACAATACACACGTATGTACATATATGGCGATTATGTATATTTGTCTCCTCAACTCTGCTGCATTTCCTGTCACCTGGAAACTACATCTCCCATCATGCACCGCGGCTCCTCCCAGTGTACAGCGGTGAAGTCTCCTACCGCAAGGGACGCTGGGACATGTAGACTACAGGGGAGGAGCCGCGGTGCATGATGGGAGATGTAGTTTCCAGGGGACCGCAAATGCTGCAGATCTCAGGAGACAGCTGTGATCACACAGAGATAGAGGAGATCTGCCGCTTCTTCATACAAAGTCTCCTGCACTGAAGAGTGAGATTATATGTGTGTCTGTACTGTATATGTGTGTGTATACTGTATGTGTGTGTATACTGTATATGTGTCTGTATACTGCATGTGTGTCTATACTGTATGTGTGTGTGTATACTGTATGTGTGTGTGTATATATACTGTATATGTCTGTGTATACTGTATGTGTGTCAATACTCTATGTGTGTGTATACTGTATGTGTGTGTGTATACTCTATGTGTGTGTGTATACTGTATATGTGTGTGTCTATACTGTATATGTGTGTGTATACTGTATATGTGTGTATGTATACTGTATATAATGTGTCTGTATATAACAGTCTGTGTATATAACAGTGTCTATACTGTGTATGTGTGTATATAACAGTGTCTATACTGTATATGTGTGTGTATATAACAGTGTGTATACTGTATATGTGTGTGTATATAACAGTGTGTATACTGTGTATGTGTGTGTATGTAACAGTGTGTATACTCTATATGTGTGTGTATATAACAGTGTGTATACTGTATGTGTGTGTATATAACAGTGTGTATACTGTGTGTGTATATAATAGTGTGTATACTGTGTATGTGTGTATATAACAGTGTGTATACTGTGTATGTGTGTATATAACAGTGTGTATACTGTATATGTGTGTATATAACAGTGTATATACTGTGTATGTGTGTATATAACAGTGTATACTGTATATGTGTCTACATAACAGTGTGTATACTGTATATGTGCGTGTATACTGTATATGTGTGTGTATGCTGTATATTTGTGTCTATACTGTATATGTGCGTGTATGCTGTATATGTGTGTGTATACTGTATATGTCTGTGTGTATATACTGTATATGTATGTGTGTGTATACTGTATATGTGTGTGTCTATATGTCTATACATAATCGCCAGTTTTGCACTTTCGACCACTGTGCGCCATCGCGAGCTGCCGACACTGCCCGGAAGCGCAAACATCCTGCCGCCACACACCCGCCCGCCGCTCACCCGCTGACCCGCCACATCCTCCCGCTCCCCGCCGCTGCCCCGCTCCCCCGCCACATCCTCCCGCTCCCCCGCCACATCCTCCCGCTCCCCTGCAATTCCTGCCCAGCGTCGACCACTGCCTCGCGCACACGCGCCGCCACCCGCTATTACTGCCCACCTCCCACTACACACCACACAGTGCGATCCCAGCCCGACCACACCCGCGCACTGCATTGATGACGTCACCGCCCGTTCCGCACGCACCAATGTATGTATACAATCTGTGTCTAATGCCTGTCTACTCTCTGTTATGTCTCTGTATACTGTGTGTCTAATGTCTCTGTATACTGTGTGTCTCATGTCTCTGTATACTGTGTGTCTAATGTCTCTGTATACTGTGTGTCTAATGTCTCTGTATACTGTGTCTCTCATTTCACTGTATACTGTCTGTATAATGTCTCTCTATACTGTGTGTCTAATGTCTCTGTATACTGTGTGTCTAATGTCTCTGTATACTGTGTTGTCTAATGTCTCTGTATACTGTGTGTCTAATGTCTCTGTATACTGTGTGTCTAATGTCTCTGCATACTGTGTGTCTAATGTCTCTGTATACTGTGTGTCTAATGTCTCTGTATACTGTGTCTCTAATGTCTCTGTATACTGTGTGTCTAATGTCTCTGTATACTGTGTGTCTAATGTCTCTGTATACTGTGTGTCTAATGTCTCTGTATACTGTGTGTCTAATGTCTCTGTATACTGTGTGTCTAATGTCTCTGTATACTGTCTGTCTAATGTCTCTGTATACTGTGTGTCTAATGTCTCTGTATACTGTGTGTCTAATGTCTCTGTATACTGTGTGTCTAATGTCTCTGTATACTGTGCCTAATGTCTCTTATACTGTGTCTAATGTCTCTGTATACTGTGTCTAATGTCTCTGTATACTGTGTCTAATGTCTCTGTATACTGTGTCTAATGTCTCTGTATACTGTGTCTAATGTCTCTGTATACTGTGTCTAATGTCTCTGTATACTATGTCTAATGTCTCTGTATACTGTGTCATGTCTCTGTATACTGTCTAATGTCTCTGTATACTGTTTAATGTCTCTGTATACTGTTTAATGTCTCTGTATACTGGCTAATGTCTCTACACTCTGTCTAATGTCTCTACACTCTGTCTAATGTCTCTACACTCTGTCTAATGTCTCTACACTCTCTCTAATGTCTCTACACTCTGTCTAATGTCTCTACACTCTTCTAATGTCTCTACACTCTGTCTAATGTCTTACACTCTCTCTAATGTCTCTACACTCTGTCTAATGTCTCTATACTCTCTGTAATGTGCCTATACTGTGTCTAATATGTCTATACTGTGTGTAATGTCTGCATACTGTCTGTAATGTGTGTATACTGTGTGTATAATGTGTGTAATCTCTGCATACTGTCTGTCTATACAATGTCTCATGTATGTATATACTGTGTGCTTCTCTCCTCACCCCTCCACCACTAAGCCGCTTCTCTCCTCACCCCTCCACCACGGACCCGCTTCTCTCCTCACCCCTCCACCACAGACCCCCATCTCTCCTCACCCCTCCACCACTCAGCCGCATCTCTCCTCACCCCTCCACCACAGAGCCGCATCTCTCCTCACCCCTCCACCACAGAGACGCATCTCTCCTCACCCCTCCACCACAGAGCCGCATCTCTCCTCACCCCTCCACCACAGAGCCGCATCTCTCCTCACCCCTCCACCACAGAGCCACATCTCTCCTCACCCCTCCACCACAGAGCCGCATCTCTCCTCACCCCTCCACCGCAGCCGCATCTCTCCTCACCCCTCTACCACAGCCGCTTCTCTCCTCACCCCTCCACCACAGCCGCTTCTCTCCTCACCCCTCCACCACAGAGCCGCATCTCTCCTCACCCCTCCACCACAGAGCCGCATCTCTCCTCACCCCTCCACCACAGAGCCGCCTCTATACTCTACTACCCACAGAGCCGCCTCTATACTCTGCTACCCACAAAGCCGCCTCGATACTCTGCTACCCACAGAGCTGCCTCTATACTCTGCTACCCACAGAGCCGCCTCTATACTCTGCTACCCACAGAGCCGCCTCTATACTCTGCTACCCACAGAGCCGCCTCTATACTCTGCTACCCACAGAGCCGTCTCTATACTCTGCTACCCACAGAGCCGCCTCGATACTCTACTACCCACTGACCTGCCTCTATACACACAATTCATTTCACCGAACTCCCGATGCAATTGCATCGGGCCTTTTTACTAGTATATATATATTTCTAAAGGCCGCTTCACACGCTAGGATATAGGTGAATGAGATAGTTAGTTATGTCATGTGACTGCGATCCTTCCGACATCGTTAGTGCATTGTCACACGCAAGGATATCGCTAATGATCTTAAATTTGGCAGCGCTCCGCTTGGAGAAGATCGTTTGAACGATTTTACAAAGTGGCAGGAATAGGAGAAATATGAACGACATCGTTCAAAAAGGTGTCACACTGAATGATGTTGCTGCTTCCCATGAAGTTAATTGGACGACGAACGATAGATTTGAGGTCCGGATCTCAAATTTAGGATGAACGATCCAACGATTTATCCTTGCTACATTGTTCGTTCACACACAACAACGCACAATATCGTTAGAATGTTCACAAATCCGTGACGTTTCAGCGTGTGAAGCGGTTTTAGGGCTTGGACACACTCTGCTACTTACATCCGAGTTTGACAGACCTGCTCTCTCTCTGGATGGGGAATGACAGCTGCTTGTGTTTCTGTGCAGCATCGCATTCCCCGTCCAGAGAGAGAGAGGCCGTTCAGGGTCACTGCTCCAGCCTGTTCCGAGAGTTGTCTGTCAAACTCGGATGAATGTGTCCGAGCCTTTAAGGGTGTTATTGACATGAATATCTCTCCAGATGTCAGTAACAAACCCATCCAATTCAAAAAGGCAAAAAAATCAAACTATAGATGTCCATAAATTATGTTGTTTGCAATTGTATTATACACATGAAGAAATAGATGTGTAAAAAGCCAGGGAAACTCATGACACCAGCTGAGCTCTATCAGTAATTAGAAAGCAATCCTGCCACTGAAAAATAATATCAGCTAGTTCACTTGATGGACTACAAAAAGGTGACTCATTATCAGGGTGCCACACAAGAAACATCTCATGATGGGTTAAATCAGTAAGCTGTCTCAAGACCTTTGCAATATTATTGTTGCAAAACATAATGATGACTTTGGTTATAGAAGAAGTTATAAACTACTGATGGCTCCAGATAGCAATAATGGGGCATAATCTGGGAGTGGGAACAACATCATTTCAGCATAAACCAGCCATGACCAGGTGCTCCCTGCAAGATTTCACACAGAGAAGTTTTGCAAGAGCCAAGGACCATCTGTGGAGAGCTACAGCAGGTACAATTGTTTCAAAGAAAGCAATAAGTAATGAACTCAACCTTCTTTACCTGTATGCACGCTCACCATCCAAGACTCCATTGATGAACAAAAAGGAAGTTCAACCGTGTTTAAAGTTTTTTCAACAACATTTAGTCAGGCCTGTAAAAAACTGGGAAAATGTAGCCTGGTCACATGAGACCAAAATTGAACTCTTTCGGAGCCATAATACACACCATTTTTGAAGGCCAAAATACACTGCATTCACCCTCAAAACACCATATCATCAGTGAAGATTGGAGGTGAGAACATTATGGTGTGGGGCTGTCTACTGGCAAAGTTCATATTATTGATGGAAGGATGAATGGACAAATGTACAGAGACATTCTTGGTAAATATCTGCTGCCATCTACCAGGATGCTGAAGATGAAATGAGAGTGGACATTTCAGCAAGACAATGATCCTAAACACAGCCAAGGTAATGTCAAATTGGTTTCAGAGAAAGAAAATAAAGCTGCTAGAATGGCCAAGCCAATCAATTGAACTGAATCCAAGAGAAAATGTATAGAAGATGCTAAAGCTCAAAATCCATGGAAGAATGAAGAAAATCACACCTGACAAATGCATGCAAATAATTTCTCTAAACAGTAGTCGCCCTGAAGTAGTCACCAACAAAAGCTAATGTACGAAGTAATAAATATATTTTAGGAAGCGTGTTCAATTCTTTTTCCTGTGTCATTTTTCATTATTACACACTAGATGGGTGCCCGATGCACAATGCATCGGGATTCTAGCAGAGCGAGTCTCTGACTCGCAATGGCCGCTTCGCGGCCAATGCTTCGCGCTGCTAAGGCGACTCGCCATGCCCGCTGCGCGGGCATAGCGAGTCGCCTTAGAACTGCTCGCAATGGCCGCTTCGCGGCCAATGCTTCGCGCCGCTAAGGCGACTCGCCATGCCCGCTGCGCGGGCATAGCGAGTCGCCTTAGAGCTGCTCGCAATGGCCGCTGTGCGGCCAATGCTTCGTTCGTATCCACATGACCACGGCGAGTCGCATGCGAGTGTGGTGCGCGAAATCCATTCGTGATTATATAATAGATTACCTAATTATGGACATCTGTGGTTTGATTCACTTGTCTGTGTTGATTGTGTTATCGACACACAGTGAGAATTTCATGTCAATACTTCCTTTAGAAATCTATATACTTGGAAAATTGTTGACGTGTTCAATACTTACTCATTGTAATGTGATTTTACATTTTGCGCTCTTATTTTCCTCCTCTTTATCCAAGAACCATCATTTTTCTATTTTACCGTCTGCATGGACATATGAGGGCTTATTTTTTGCCAAACAAGTTGTACTTTTTATTGACGCCATCCATTTTATCATGTGATGTTCTAAAAAATGGGGGAAAAATACCAAGCGTGCCAAAGCTGCAAAAAAGTGCATTTGTATCATTGTGTTCTGTTTTTTTACAACATTTGACAGAATCTCCCATGTCAGTATGATTACGATTATAGCAAACTTGAATACTTGAGTAGGGGGAGAGAAAAAAACAAGAAACTATGGTGATTTTAATGTTTCTATAATTTATTTTTCTATTTCTCAAACATTTTATAGCTGTAGTTTGTAGTTCTGTTCGGGCACTTAAACCTACAATCATCTCTTTAACTATATTCAGAAAGTTGTCATGTCAACCCATTGGCACCCTATTGTCGGGCACCGAAGGAAGAAACCCACATTGCATGTACCAGTACGTACAAATGTCGGTAATGGTTTAAAGTTGTAGATGAAAAAAGGTTAAAAAAAAAGTCATTATTCATATTTGTGATTTTTGTTCAGCTTCACTTAAATAACTTTAAACTTGGCTGCTCGTCTAGTTTCCTTGTCAAAACTGATTAATTTGGAAGTGATTTATTTTGCACCAGTAGTTGATTGAATTTTTGTCAAAAACTAGTTGTAAATATGTCTAAGACTTAATACTCGATAGACACAACCAGTTTCAAGATTTCAGCAGCATGCGTCACTTCTGGTCACACCCATCGGCACCGCGAAAGGTATCCTTACTGGCCAGATAGTCATGTGATTCACAGACCTCCTGGCTGGGGATTGGCCAGTGGCGGTGGGTGTGTCGGCGTGATGCATGGGACAATGGACGCCGCTGTTGAGTATCCCGGTCCTTTGGAACATCACATCAGCCTAAGGGATGGCGCTAGAGTTCAAGTTCTCTTCTTCTCTGAAAAGGCAACACACTGAAACACTGCATCGGAAAATTAAGATTCTGATTTGGCTTTAATCCTAAATCATATGGCAAGGCTTGTTAAAGGGTTGATATTGAGTTTTAGGATTGTTACTTCCAAGAGATAGCACTAGAGTTTAAGTTTTCTGAAAAGGCTTTTGCATATTTAATTTACCATTACATGGCTTATAATGTCAGGCATGTCACTCTTCAGAAGGAGAAGCATCACAACTTTATTATAACTACAAATTTGTACTTTGTATTTTACTTTCAGTGCATATGCATGTTTAAGGCCCCTTTCACATCTATGCTGCCTCTGCGCTTGCCTGCCCTGCCTGCCCGGCGCTAGCACAAATGCAAGCGCAGGTGCATTTAGAGGCAAGCGCATAGGCACATGGGTGCACTGCTCTTGTGCTCGCCTGCGCTCGGGGCCCCCATTACCTGCTATGGCTGAGCACAGGAGCTGAAAACCCAGAAGCGCCAGTGAGAATAAGTTGACGTCACCACACATGCGCTTCCCCAGACGCACCCGGAAACGCGTAATGGACGATTCCAGGTGCGTCTGGAGAAGCGCATGCGCAGTAATGTCAGCTTATTCTCACTTGCGCTTCCAGGTTTTCGGCTCCTGTGCTTGGCCATAGCAGGTAATGGGGGCACCGAGCGCAGGCGAGCGCAAGAGCAGTGCATCCATGAGCCTATGCACTTTCCTCTAAATGCACCTGTGCTTGCATTTGCGCTAGCGCAGGGCAGGCAAGCGCAGAGGCAGCATAGATGTGAAAGGGGCCTAATTAATTTTGTTGAAAAGACAAAAAAATCTCACCTTTATCTCCTACAATGGAATCAACCCATATAGCTGCTGCGTTCACACTTTTGCTATCAGTAACATCAAGGATAACAGTCTTCAGTCTACTGGATGTCTCTTTCTTCAGATTTTCAGCACCTTTCTGTGTAAGGCAAGCTGCTAGTACATGCATTCCACGTTTGTCCAGCTGCTTGGCAGCTAGGTTTCCAAACCCAGAGTCACACCCTGTGATCAGCACATACTTATCTATGAGATTTGAGAGAACCAAACGTTTTTGGTTCCACCTGAAAAGGTAAATCAAAACTAAACCCACAGGAAGCAGAAGACACCACATGACACAGGTCCTGAAAAGAAAAAAGAATAAAAACAGTAATCAGCTGGGTATAATGAACTGACAACATACATCTGTTTTACTGGAATACGTTTTACATTTTGGACCTCACGTATCAAAACTTAGGCTTGGTTCACATTTGCGCTGTGTATGCAGCATCCCTGACCGCAGGAAAATGCAGGCACTTAGTGTTACTATGTTTATTTTTTTACTATTTTTATGTTTATTTTTTTACTATGTTTATGTTTTTATATATATATATATATATATATATATATATATATATATATATATTATGCCCTTTAATACAATGTCTGTTTTCAATGTCTTCAATACTTAAAATAACACTGGTACGTGTAACTGCACAGTCCTCCACTCATCTCTGCTGTCCATGTGGTGCGACTGGAAGGTAATGACATAGAGGGACACTGTGTATAACTCCGTTCACTGTTAATCTTTACCATGTCTTTTATTCACTGTTTGGCCCTTTTCACATTTGTGCGTCTGTGCAGTTACCTGCGTTTGCCTGCCTGCGCCAGCGCAAAAAGCAAGCGCAGGTACTTTTCAGGCAAACGCAGGGGAATGAGATGCCATCGTTAACAGCATTTCCAGCGCGTAATGAGTGACGCGTGCGCTCAGACTCCGCCCCTCTTCAGACCTGCGTCCCGGCATTTCACTTCCTGCGCTCCCCATAGCAGGTAATGGCGGCGGGGACGCAGGCAAGCGCAGGACCTGCCCATCTCTGTGTTTATGTGCAGCCCTGCGTTTGCCTGAAAAGTACCTGTGCTTGCTTTTTGCGCTAGCGCAGGCAGGCAAACGCAGGTAACTGCACAGACGCACAAATGTGAAAGGGGCCTTTGTTTTCTTATGTGCTCTCGCCACCAACTTTTATCACCCTATCCCCCCTCTATCACCACTCATTCACATCAGCTCTTCTCTCCTGCCCTACTCTATGTACAGCTCCCATGCTATCTTCAGTTTACTGAAGATTCTCAGCCCATCATATTCCAAAGTTTGTCATAATAAATCATGCCCGAATTCTAAAAACTATCTGTTCTTTCTCTTTTTACTCCTGCTCCTCTCAGGTGATATCTCTTCCAACTCTGGTCCGCCCTCTGCTAACTTCAACCCCTCTCCCACCTCACACAGAAACCTCACTAACCTTATTAATATCACCTGCATACCTTCATCTCCCTCTTTTAATTGCGCTCTCGGGAATCCACGGTCTGTATGCAACAAACTTCCCTTCATTCATAACTACTTTCTCACTAACTCTCTTAACCTCCTGGTCCTCACTGAAACCTGGATCCAGGATTCAGACACTGCTTCCCCTGCTGCTATTTCTTATGGCGGCTTACAATTCTCTCATTTCTCGAGACCTGGGAATAAACATGGTGGTGGAGTTGGCTTACTCCTGTCCTCACAATGTACTTTCCAGGTCATCCCTCCAGCCCCATCACTCTCATTCCCCTCTTTTGAGGTTCACACCAATAGGCTATTCCATCCCCTTCCCCTCAGAGTAGCGGTGGTATACCGCCCCCCAGGGTCACCCACCCAGTTCCTCGACCATTTCTCTGCATGGTTGATACACTTCATGTCCTCAGAATTACCAACCCTCATTCTGGGAGACTTTAACATCCCCATAAGCAGCCCCACCTCTCCATCTGCATCCCAGCTCCTTTCTCAAACCACGTCACTCGGCCTCTCACAGCTCTCAACCTCTGGGACACACAAGGGTGGCAACACCCTTGACTTGATCTTTGCTCGGCTCTGCTCTACCTCCTCCTTAGACAACTCACCTCTTATCTCCGACCACAACATTCTCTTCTTCTCACTTACTAACTCTCACTCACCACAGCCCACCCCTACCTATTATACCTCCAGAAATCTACAGGTCATTAACCCTCAGGCACTCACAGACTCCCTCATCTCATCACTGTCCCCAATCTCCTCATTCTCCTGTCCAGATCTGGCAGTAAGTCACTATAATAACACTCTCAGACGCACCCTGGACCAAGTAGAGCCCCTCACCCTCAGAACCTCCAAGCATAGAACAAAACAGCCCTGGCTCACATCACAAACTCAATTCCTCCAGTGATGCTCTAGGAGTGCTGAACGCCTATGGAAGAAAACTTGCTCACCAGAAGACTTTATCCATTATAAATTCATGATAAAAACCTTCAACTCCGCCCTTCACCTTGCTAAACAAATCTACTTCACCACTCTGATTTCCTCACTATCTAACAATCCAAAAAAACTCTTTGACACCTTTCACTCTCTCCTCAGTCCTAAAGTGCAGGCCCCCATCACCGACCTCTGTGCTGATGATCTGGTCTCTTAGTTTATGGAGAAAATAGACAACATCCGCCAGGAAATCAGCTCCCAGCCTCCAAGCGCTGACACTCCCATTCTTCCCCACATCTCCTCCAGGTCACTCTCCACATTTGACCCAGTTACAGAAGAAAAGGGTGCCAGGCTCCTCTCTTCTTCTCGTCCCACTACATGCACCACTGACCCCATCCCCTCACAGCTACTCCAGTCTCTCTGTCCGGTCGTCACCACTCACCTAACCAAAATCTTCAACCTCTCCCTCTCTTCTGGCATCTTCCCCTCCTCCTTCAAACACTCGATCATTACTCCATTATTAAAGAAAGCTTCCCTCGACCCATCCTGCACAAATAACTACAGACCAGTCTCAAACCTCCCCTTCATCTCTAAACTCCAGGAGTGCCTGGTCTACTCCCGCCTCACCCGTTACCTCTCCGCTCACTCTCTTTTAGATCCAATACAGTAAAGTTTCCGCCCCCTTCACTCTACATAAACTGCCTTCATCAAAGTGACCAATGACCTACTAACAGCAAAATGTAATGGCGACCACTATCTGCTTATTCTTCTAGATCTCTGTGCTGCTTTTGACACTGTTGACCACCATCTCCTACTCTCTATGTTGCACTCCTTTGGTATATAGGACACCACTCTCTCCTGGCTCTCTTCCTATCTTTCTGACAGCTCTTTCAGTGTATCATTTGCTGGCTCTACTTCCCCCCCTATTCCTCTCACTATTGGGGTCCCTCAGGGTTCAGTCCTTGGACCTCTTCTCTTCTCTCTCTACACAGCCCCAATTGGACACACCATCAGTAGATTTGGCTTCCAGTACCATCTCTATGCTGACGACACACAATTATACATTATACACTTCAGCTCCTAACCTTACCCCTGCGGTGTTAAAGAACACCAATGACTGTCTAGCGGCTGTTTCCAACATCATGTCGGCTCTCTATTTAAAACTCAACCTCTCCAAAACTGAACTTCTTTTGCTCCCGCCCTCCACTAACCTCCCTAAATCTGATATCTCTCTCTCAGTGTGCGGTACCACGATAACTCCTAGGCAGCAGGCTCGCTGTCTGGGTGTCATGTTTGACACCGATCTCTCCTTCACCTCCTATATACTATCTCTCGTCCATTCTTGCCGCTTACACCTGAAGAACATCTCTAGAGTCCGCCCCTTTCTCACCATGGAAACAACTAAAACCCTCACCGTGGCCCTAATCCACTCCCACCTCGATTATTGCAATTCTCTATTAATCGGCCTCCCCCTCTCTTAACTTTCCCCTCTACAGTCCATCCTTAATGCAGCAGCCAGGATCACCTACCTGGCCAATCGTTACACAGATGCCTCCGCTCTGTGCCAGTCATTGCATTGGCTGCCTATACACTGCAGGATAAAATTCTAATTGCTTGTTCTCACCCACAAAGCTCTTCACAATGCAGCACCCCCCTACATCTCCTCCCTCATCTCTATCACCCCAACCATTCTCTAAGTTCTATAAATGACCTTCTACTAACATCTGCACTAATCCGATCCTCCCACTACCGGCTCCAAGACTTCTCCCGATCCGCACCAATTCTCTGGAATACTCTACCCCAAGAAATCAGGACCATCCACAACTTGCATGGCTTCAGACGCTCACTAAAAATACATCTTTTCAAGGCGGCCTATCATGCTCCCTAACAAAACTCCTTTGTACTGTATATAGCCCATTCACTATCTCTCTCGACATAACTCGTCTTCAAACTCCAACAAACCCAAAAGCTCTACACAGATTGTCTGGTGACCATTCATGTAACTTTATTTCTATCCCCCATTTCCTCAAGATGCCTGGACTATTAGTGTTATAAGCCCCTGTACCTTGTATAACCCCTATCTCGTTGTAGATTGTAAGCTCTTGAGCAGGGTCACTCTTATTTTTTGTTTTATCTATTGTATTGTATTTTTTACATTGATTTTATGCTTATTGTATTGTTTCCTATTATTGTACTGTATTATTTCACTACTGGAACTACTGTATTATATTGTGTACGGTATTTTCTTCTATTACCCACTGTAAAGTGCTGCAAAATATGTTGGCGCTATATAAATAAAGATTTATTTATTTATTTATTTAACATGGGAATGCATAGTGCCTGTGTGTGGCAGCGTTCAGGTGTGTTTGCGTTTGGCTGCGCATAATTTATGCGCATGCCGAACTCAAAATGTTGGATGTGTGCATGTTTTATATGCAAGCAGACAGCCGCTCAAATGATGAATACGATTCAATCTGTGAGCAGTGCCAACTGCTGGAAAGCACACAGACGCAGCGGAAGATGACTTCATCCGAGGTCATCCCCAGGTAAATCCTGTCCTGGCGTTCTCTCTTCCTCTTCTTTCCACTTCTGCTTTCCCCTTCTTCTTTCCTCTTCTTTCTTCTTCTTCCTGGCCGCCGCTGCTGACCTCCTTCTTTGGTGCCGCTGATGCCGCCGCCGCTAATCTCCAGTGGCGGCGACTGGGAGGGTGACATCAGCTGAAGCAGCGAAGAAGGACATCAGCGACGTTGGCCGGGAGGAGGAGATCTCCTCTGCTGATCTCCGCCTCCCAGCCGCTGAGACCGCTGATTGGGTGGCCGTGAACCATACTGTGTGAATGCATGCGGAGAATCTCCGCTGCGTTCACATCAGTATTAGTGATGAGTGAGTACTAAAATGCTCGGGTGCTCGAAGCTCGGGCCGAGCATCCCAAGGTACTCGTGTACTCGGCCCGAGCACCGAGCCTAATGTTATCCTATGGGAGGCCCGAGTATTGTTATGAAATGACTGCCGGCAGCATGTAGAAACCAAAAAAATGTCACAAAAGTCTCAGAAGAGTGCTCAAATGACATGGCAACAGCATGGGGAAGACCCCTGGAAGCATTTCTCACTCAAAAGTCACAGCTGTGAACAATGTTGTCCGAGTTTCACGCCAATTTTACGGAGTCACCAGAAAACCTTCCAAAATGACACCAAAATGAATATTTAGGGTGGAAATGTTAAGGGCACATACCCAATAGTGAGATACAGCTGGCGTATGTTACTTTTTGTGATTACATGAAAGATTTTACGTGAAAACATTGTGCGGCACTCCGATGTCCCTGAGAAGAGACGTACACGAAGCCCTGTCTTGACATATTGTGCCCATTTTGAGGAAGTGGGTCTATTGTAGTATTTTCCTTTGCCAGGGCAGTCCAAAATTGGGAGGTTCACCAATGCCCCTGGATAGAGACGTGCATGAGGGCCTGTAAACCTGAAGTGCCCATTGTAAGGAAGTGGGTGTATTGTAGTATAGCCCTTTGGCAGGGCAGCCAAAAATTGGGAGGTTCAACAATGACCCATGCATACAGACATGCATGAGGGCCTGTAAACCTGAAGTGGGTGTATTGTAGTATAGCCCTTTGGCAGGGCAGCCAAAAATTGTGAGGTTCAACAATGACCCATGCATACAGACATGCATGAGGGCCTGTAAACCTGAAGTGGGTGTATTGTAGTATAGCCCTTTGGCAGGGCAGCCAAAAATTGGGAGGTTCACCAATGATCCATGCATACAGACATGCATGAGGGCCTGTAAA
This sequence comes from Allobates femoralis, assembly GCA_033576535.1. Taxonomy (NCBI): domain Eukaryota; kingdom Metazoa; phylum Chordata; class Amphibia; order Anura; family Aromobatidae; genus Allobates; species Allobates femoralis. Next base: position 617,202,952 of record JARQOC010000002.1, read on the forward strand.
CCTGGAATGGGTGTATTGTAGTATAGCCCTTTGGCAGGGCAGCCAAAAATTGGTAGGTTCAACAATGACCCATGCATACAGACATGCATGAGGGCCTGTAAACCTGGAGTGGGTGTATTGTAGTATAGCCCTTTGGCAGGGCAGCCAAAAATTGGGAGGTTCAACAATGACCCATGCATACAGACATGCATGAGGGCCTGTAAACGTGGAGTGGGTGTATTGTAGTATAGCCCTTTGGCAGGGCAGCCAAAAATTGGGAGGTTCAACAATGACCCATGCATACTGACATGCATGAGGGCCTGTAAACCTGAAGTGGGTGTATTGTAGTATAGCCCTTTGGTAGGGCAGCCAAAAATTGGGAGGTTCACCAATGACCCATACATACAGACATGCATGAGGGCCTGTCAACGTGGAGTGGGTGTATTGTAGTATAGCCCTTTGGCAGGGCAGCCAAAAATTGGGAGGTTCAACAATGACCCATGCATACAGACATGCATGGGGTCCTGTAAACCTGGAGTGGGTGTATTGTAGTATAGCCCTTTAGCAGGGCAGCCAAAAATTGGGAGGTTCAACAATAACCCATGCATACAGACATGCATGAGGGCCTGTAAACCTGGAGTGGGTGTATTGTAGTATAGCCCTTTGGCAGGGCAGCCAAAAATTGGGAGGCTCCACATTGTCCCTGGATAGAGACGTGCAGTAGGGGCCCCTGCATGTATAGAACTAGCCAGCTACAACAGTCTGGTGACTGTTCTGGTCACAGGAAAGCTGGATTTTAGACCCTGCCTGTATAAAGCTAGTCAAGTACAACAAACAGTCTGGTGACTGTTCTGGTCACAGGAAAGCTGGATATTAGAGCCTGCCTGTATAGAACTAGTCAACTACAACAGTCTGGTGACTGTTCTGGTCACAGGAAAGCTTGATATTAGATCCTGCCTGTATAGAGCTAGTCAACTACAACAGTCTGGTGACTGTTCTGGTCACAGGAAAGCTGGATATTAGAGCCTGCATGTATAGAACTAGTCAACTACAACAGTCTGGTGACTGTTCTGGTCAGAGGAAAGCTGGATATTAGAGCCTGCCTGTATAGAACTAGTCTGCTACAACAGTCTGGTGACTGTTCTGGTCACAGGAAAGCTGGATTTTAGAGCCTGCCTGTATAGAGCTAGTCAAGTACAACAGTCTGGTGACTGTTCTGGTCACAGGAAAGCTGGATTTTAGACCCTGCCTGTATACAGCCAGTCAAGTACAACAGTCTGGTGACTGTTCTGGTCACAAGAAAGCTGGATTTTAGACCCTGGCTGTATACAGCTAGTCAAGTACAACAGTCTGGTGACTGTTCTGGTCACAGGAAAGCTGGATTTTAGACCCTGCCTGTATACAGCTAGTCAAGTACAACAGTCTGGTGACTGTTCTGGTCACAGGAAAGCTGGATTTTAGACCCTGGCTGTATACAGCTAGTCAAGTACAACAGTCTGGTGACTGTTCTGGTCACAGGAAAGCTGGATATTAGACCCTGCCTGTATACAGCTAGTCAGCTCCAACAGTCTCCTGAGGACTGTTCTGGTCACTGTAAAGCTTGGACTCCGATCTGGATCACCCTGCCTATATCCTCCTAGATTAGTCCTGAGAAGGACTGTTGTGGTCAGCAGCAGTTTGCAGCCCTGCTCCGGATTTACCTATGAGGGTCGCAAATCCGTCCCTAAGCAGCAGCAGACACTCTCCCTACACTCACTGTCTGGAAGGCTGTGTGCCGAGCACAGCGCGCCGGGACTTATAAAGGCTCGGTCACGCTGTGCAGGCCGGCCAATCACTGCAATGCCACAACTAACAGGGCTGTGGCATTGCAGTGACTGCCAGCCAATCCCTGCATGTTGCATGTAGGATGGCTCTCTAAAGAGCGCCAACATGCAGGGATGAGGACCACGAGCACAGCACGAGTATCGTGAGATTACTCAGTACTCGCCGAGTAGCCCGAGTACAGTGATACTCGTGCGAGTACCGAGTAGTCACAAGCATACTCGCTCATCACTAATCAGTATGGCAGACGCATGCAGACACAAACGCTAGTGTGAACCTAGCCTTAGTTAACTAAACTGGCTATAAATTGTGACATCATATGTATACTTTAAAATAGAACCTGAAAAGGGCAATGCTGTGAAATCAAGGCATCATAGAGTGTGGGAAAGAACAGTTTTATTGCTGCACAGAACACAGTGTAAACGAAAGAATGCTTGTACTAACACATTCCTATTGCTGCCAGAGGTTTCTGTACTTCCCAGAAAAAAAGGAACAGGATATCCCTTAAGCCAAAATTGGATGGCAGCAATAGAGGAAGATGGGTTCATTGTCCGAAATGCCGGACCCCCCTGACCGACTTGGAACATGGAATGTGGTCTTGTGTCGAGACGCAAAATTAGTGGAAAAAAGTGGGAGACCTGGCAGGGGGACTATACCCAGCTGAAAGCAGAAATGACCCATTACTATGGCTATTCCATTATTCAACGACCACTTCCTCAGAGGGTCGGATATACACCCTATTCCACACAATTTCTTTAGTGGCTAAGAGGCTACTTTTACTACATTGGATGCACGAATCTGTTCCCTCGATTGAAGAAGTACGCAATACAATTAGAAAAACATTAAACTTAGAATCCTTGGAGACATTAAGAAATCCCACTAGATTGACTAAAAAAATTTTTCACAAATGGAAACCTTTCATTTTAAAGACTTTCTCAGAAGCAGAGATAGGGAGTTTCATGATTCTTTATAAACACACAGAATGGTACGCTGTGGAAGATTTAAAAGGCACTCTAGGTAAACTGAAATGTAATACCTAAACTTTGAATTAGATATCTTTAGCTAATAAATTTCTTTATTAAGACATGACCAACTAAGTGTCATTGAGCTAACGAATCAGGCATTAGGGAATATTCGGGGTGGGTTTTTGATGTTTTTCTTTTTCTTTGTTTTTTACTTATTATTCTACATTATTGTATCATTTAAAATGTTCCTAATTTATTATTTCTGTTTTCTGCAACTAATGGTTTATATGTCACTGGATATTTTTTTGATGTGTGAAACGTTTAATAAGTAATAAAAAATGATGGTTCAAAAAAAAAAAAATTGGATGGCAGCATGCCAACCTATGCTGAAACTTGAAAAAATACATTGTGTACTAATGGAATATATGAGCACTACACATTAGAAATGTGCAGTTTGAATGTTGTGCCATCCAGGGACAAACAACATTTTAAGGAGCAGTGGCATAACTTGAAGCTCTTGGGCCCTGATGCAAAGACTCAAATGGGGCCCCCAATTATTACAAATCTTTATTAGCAAAAGTCTTTTTCTATAGGCCAAAGGAACTTTTGGGGCCCCTAGGCTTCAGGGCCCAGGGATGATTGCAACACCTGCACCTGTTGTAGTTGTGCACCTGTTAAGGAGGGTTTTCAAAGTGAATTGGTGCACATAATGGAGAAAATAAATTGTCCCCAATCAAAAGGACATTGACAAATTTCTACACTAATCACTTTATACAATTTTCCGATTAAGGTTTGGTAATACAATTCCTGCCTTCAGGCCCAATACGCATTAGAATAATATCTGCTGAACCTGGTGATATCGACAGGTTTGGCCAAAAGTTTAAAGGGATCCTGTCATGGCCACTTAACACGTCCCGATATCGGTGTCCAACTCCGACCAAAAGTCACGTGGTTCGTGCGTTGGCCCCGATATTGTTCATGCGTTGTATGGTTTAAACATCCAATACGATGCACGAACGATACCAAAACGATATCGGGGATCAAATGAGCGTGCTCTCCATCGGCCCGATATTGGTTGGACGTTGTGGCCGGATCGTGCTGTGTAAAAGCCGAACTACAATGTGAAGTACAACGTCCCCTATTCTCTCCCATGTTAAATGGTCGTTCCTGGGTCGGCCGTACAAGGGGGGCGTAGACATCATTGGAGCGTTGCCTGCCGATATCGCGCTGTGTAAATCTCCGATGCGATCTTGGAAATCTGCCCGGAAAAAGCGCGCTCCCGCGGCGTCGGATCGAATATCGGACCGACGTTGGGACGTGTAAAGTGGCCATCAGCCACTTTATGCCGCCAAAACTATCACTACCTGTCCCTGTAGCTTCCTACTAAATACCTAAGCATCCCTGTCTGACCTAAATGTGAAGAATAATGGTTTTTATGACTTACATTTTACACCCATCATCTCCACGTGTGGGCATTCTCTAAGGCTAGGGTCACATTAGCGCTAATTGGGGGGTTCCGTTAAAAACATTGGTTCTGGCAGCCTTAACGCAGTGTTACCGCCATGTAAGAAAATAAAGAGAAACAAAAAAAGATCACGTAGACTAATGTCACACAAAAATACAGAATTGCGTTCACCGCATCCAGATCTGGATGCGGTGAACGCAATTGTCTTCTGACATTCAGCAATCCAGTTCCCGCATTGCAGATGATAGAACCGCTCCGAAAACTGCAGCCTACATGATTCTTCACGCAGGCTGCAGAGCTGGAGATTGAAACCGGATTGCTTGTGAAGCAATCCGGTTTTTATCATAGACTCCTATGAGGAGCGTTTCCTGATCCGGTTTTGAGCTTTTTAAAAGCTCAAAACCGGATCAGGTTTTTAAAAAAAATCCGGATCTGTGACCCTAGCCATATTTGGTATTACCGAGTTTGGAACGAAACAATCTATAAAACTGCCAAACTGCCACACTGTTTACCTTTTACCTCTTCAGTGAATACCAGTAATGAAACATAAGCTTTTTTGTCATACCACCAATAAAAGTGGAAAAAAGTGTGATTAAAAAGTCGCATTTAAATAAAAATGGCATCTTGTCTTGCAAAAGACAATCTGCCACACAGCTGTTAGCGGAGAAATATAAATATTTATCCTGCGCTCACATTGTCAACTACCGTATTTTCCGGCGTATAAGACGACTTTTTAACCCGTAAAATTCTCCTCCCAAGTCGGGGGTCGTCTTGTACGCCGGGTACAGGTTCCTGCTGAGGAAAAAAATGCCGGCATCGGCCCGCCGTGCATAATATAAGGGCCCTCCCTCCCGAAAATTAGCTGTGGCAGGTGGCAGGCAAGAAAAAAAAAATGATACTCACCTGCCTCTGCCGTCCATGTCCTCCGGAGCTTCCCGCTGCCACCACCGCCGTGTACATAGCCGCCGGGCGCCATAGATGTACGATAATAAGCCATCAGCCAATCAGGAGGCTGCTGGTGTCTGATTGGCTGAGGCATTACCGTACATCTCCTGAACGGAGGTAACTGCGCCGCTCAGTGTGTATGTACGGTAATGCCAGGGCCAATCAGACGCCAGCAGCCGCCTGATTGGCTGATGGCTTATTATCGTACATCTATGGTGCCCGGCTATGTACAGCGGCGGTGTCGGTGTCGGAGGTAAGCTCCGGCAGGGTCCGGTGGCACGGCAGTGGCACAGTGTGTCTGGCTGTGTGTATGTCTGACTGTGTGTGTCTGTGTGTGTGTGTGTCTGACTGTGTGTGTGTGTGACTGTGTGTGTGTGTCTGTGTGTGACTGTGTGTGTGTGTCTGTGTCTGACTGTGTGTGTCTGTGTCTGACTGTGTGTGTGACTGCAGAGGAATATTGGGGGTTGATGGGGGCTGTACTCCCCCACCACCACTGTAATACTATAATATATGGAGGACTACGGGGATGCATTACACTATATGGAGCACAATGGGGTGCATTATGTTATCTAGAGGACTATGGCATGCATTGCACTATATGGAGGACTACGGGGGTGCATTACACTATATGGAGCACTATGGGGTGCATTATATTATCTAGGGGACTATGGCGTGCATTACACTATATGGAGGACTACGGGGTGCATTATAATATATGGAGGACTTTGATGATGCATTATAATTTATGGAGACAATTATACTATATGGAAGCCTTTATAATACTTAGAGGGCTCTGTGGGAGCATGATAATACTTGAAGGGGTATGAGGGAGCCTCTATACTTTATGCAGGGCTATTTTAGGGCTTTGTGGTGGCCATAATACAGTGTGAAGAGATGTAGGGGTCATTATTCTATATGTGGGTCCATTATACTGTGTGGGGGTCATAGTGGGAATCATACCGTAGAAGAGGGGGTAGTCTGATACGGCGAGTATATCCCAAACTCCATATTTTAAGTGGAAAAGTTGGGGGTCGTCTTATACGCCCAGTTGTCTTATACGCCGGAAAATACGGTACATGTAAATCTCTGAAAAATGTGATTCAGACAAATTTCTCAACGGAAATTTCTCTGTAATTAAGCAGATGGGGTCAATTAGGACTCCTGCCTGGCCCGTGGTTTGGCAGTGTTCATCTTTTTGCATGTCTTTTTAAGCGTGCACAGTTGCAGTCAACCATAGTTTTATGCAGATGCACAATTTCATACACTGATGAACAGAGTCAAAAAGAGTCCGGAGTAAGTGCTGCCCCATCATCCATCATAGTGAATAGATAAAATGGGGTTTCCCCTGAGTCACGCATTTTGGAGATGTAGATGGAAGCCCTAATGTTAGTGTTCAGCATAGAGCACAGGATAAATGCTCCAACTGAACTGCCCCAAAATGTTCTGTACCCAAAATTGTTTCTAATAGTATTCAACCGAACCCACAAAAATAAGTCCCCACTCAGGTTTGTCATCTGTTAACGGAAATATAGGGGACTTCCATGTCACTGGTAACACTAAAGGCCACGTCACACGTGGGGACATCGCTGCCAGTTACATAAGTGATGTAGGGGCGTGGCCTATCAGCGGCGACATCGCCCCTACGTCGCCTAATGTAAAGGGGCGATGTTAGCGTCTCTGAGCGGTCGCCTGGTTTCAGAGCAGTGCTCTGAAACCAGGCGAGTATTATGGGGCGATGTGTACACATCGCCCCATGTAAATGGCCGCCGGCGAGCTGACAGGCGATGGAAGCCATAGGCTCCCATTGTCCTGCATTGCCGCTGGGGTTTTGAGACACCCTCTCAGATCGTCGGCGCGACGCTGGAGGTGTCGCCCCATGTAAATGGGGGATGGCGACGCTGGTGGGGCGCCAAAAACGTGCGTGCACCCGCCAGTTGCCGCCGACATTTCCAGCCTCGTCGCCTAGTGTGACGGTACCTTAAGGCTCTGGAAAAGCAATATAGCTGATCCGAAAAAAGAAACCCAGCAGAATCTGCACTCTTGAATCCAAATGCCTTCCACCCTTCTGAGCACCACAATGTGTAAACCAAAATTCAATGTCCACATGTTTAGTATTGTTGTAGTGAGGAAGCCTGCCTAATTTATGAAGACTTTAGAAGCACTAGCTGAGCACAATGTATGGGCAGTACTATGTACTGGGCACTGCAAGGGCTTATTTGCAAACTTTCATTCTACAACATTCACTGCATTTGATTTCATGTTTTTCAAAGACAAAATTGTCAATACACCCATAGATCAATTCCCAGAGGGGTGTAATTTCCAAAATGTGGTTACTTGAGTGGGTTTCTGCTGTTCTGGCACTTAGGGCTCTGCAAGTGGAGTCCGCAAACTGTTCTTGGAAAATTTCACCTCCTCCTCCTGTGCCCGCGCTGTCAGCGAAGCCAATTCTCCTCTCTGTATCTCTAGCCACATGCTCTGTGTCAGTGCTGTGGTTCGTCTCCTTCACAGAGTGGGCATCTGTGGCAGATACAGAGAGGAGGAGGATTATTATTTATTTATTTATTTAGCGTCATTAGATTCCTTGGCGCTTTACATGATGCAAGGGTAGACGAGGACAAGTTCAATATATATGGGTAGTCTATACAAGCAGGAACAGGAGGGGAGGGGGCCCTGTCCGGTAGGGCTCAGTCTATGAGGGTTGGCTTCACTGACAGCATGGACACAGGGGGAGGAGGTGAGTGCACACACCGAATTGCATACAGTGTTCATCTCCTCCTCTGCCACAGTATGCCGAATCTGCAGCTCAGTGCACTCAGCAGTCATCTCCTTCACACAGCTGCAGATTCGGCACGCTGTGGCAGAGGAAGAGATGACCGCAGTGTGCAATGTGGTTCAGTTTACATAGGGGAATGGGGGTGGGTGGTCATATTGGGGACTGGGGGGCAGGCTACTAGGAGTCTATGGATCCGAACATGCTGGAGTCTGGGAGAGGGCGATCCTTTTGCAGTCTGGAGCGTGCTTGTAGGAGAGTGGGTGTAAATGACAAGTAGTTTCCAAAACAAATATGCTCTGGTCAGTGGCAGAGGCTGCTCCTAGAGATGCAAAATGGTGATACGTAGGTAACCCTGCAAAATGCTAAAAAGGCGTAAATTACAAACTGTCAGCATTTTTCAGCCTAGATACCCATATAAATTATACAAAAATCCCAGACAACCCCTTTAAAATTTGCATTCCGCTATGAAGGAAACAGCAATAAAAAACACATATTTTTATTTGCTGCAAATGTTGCAAAATATTTTTAAAGTGAACCTATCACCAGATACTTGCTGTATAAACTAAAACCACCATGTTCAGCCGCACCTGTGCTGCATTTCTTGAAGATGCATATTATGCCCTGACTCTCCCTGTATGCCTCACAAATACCATTTAAAAATCTCCTGCTCTGTATCCAAATTTGTCAGGTCTTGTTAATGAGTTTTATTGCACCACTGTCTGCTCCTCCTCTCAGCGCTGATCACCGTCATCCTCTAACGATTGATGTGGATGACGCCTCCTGTGTCATCCACATCGCCAGGGGTAATTATGTGCCTGTGCAATGGCCTCACCAGCTTGATCTGGCACACTGTGCTGTACTCTACTGTGGGCAGAGCCTAAAACACAAGTTTGCATTTGTGAATAGGCATGTTCCCTGCGTTAGTGCGAGACTTCATCCGGCTATGAGCATGATGCAGGAGAAGTCATCTTCGTAGCCGGGTGAAATCTCGCGACTGTGCAGAGGCCTGGCCAGCTTGTGTGGGCGCACTATGACCTGCCCCACTGTGGCCAGAGTCTAAAACACAAGTGTGCAATTCGGTAGGCTCAAGAATTACCCCGGTAATGTGGATGATGCATGAGGTTTCATCCACATCAATCATAAGAAGAGGAACGCAATCAGCATGGAGAAGAGTGGTGGACGGAACTCCAATCAAGCGAACTGGACCGGCCTGGCCAAATCTAAGTAACTTCGGGAGATTTTTAAAAGGTATTTGTGCAGTATGTGGGGAAGTCAGGGCATAACACTGGGGAACAATTTGAAAATATTTTTCTGTTGAGTTAGGTTTTTGAGCTTATTATACTAAAATTGGCATGCTGATTCCAAAAATGTAGTCATTTTTTTTCTAGCACGTCAAGTTTTCCCTCCACAACTTACCTGCCAGAGAAGCACAATTGCACTGATATCTGTAATAAGACCTTGTTATCTGATACATATATATATATATATATATATATATATATATATATCCTTTGTAAAAAAACATGATAGTGTTAAAAAACATATTTGTCATGCCTATTTCTTATATATTTCACTTTTTGTTTATATTTGAACTATTTTAAAAAAAAAAACACTTTTTAGGTACAGTAGTTTACATATTTTTGAGAGGACAAAAATCCTATAGTTCAAAAACTTGACGTGATAGAGAAAAACTGAGATCATTTCTGGATTCAGCATCCAAAAATTAATTAAGAACAGTTGTCTGACCTAACTCCTAAAAAATTGTGTTCCCCATATGCACCTTTATGGAATGCAGCACAGGTGTAGCTGAAGGTGGTGCTTTTAGTTTATATAAAAAAATCTGGTGACAGGTTCACTTTAAGGCTTCATTCAATGATCTGTTGTTTTCCACTTACATGGAAACAATGGACCAATTTTCATCAGTGTTTGGTTAGTTTCCAACATCATTGTTTCAGTTTCATTAGTGATTTTCTGCTTTGCAAAAAAAAAAAAAATAATTGCTGGCAACACTTCTTCTACGCCTTACAATATGAAATAGTGAAATCCATGTGCTGAGCAATAAATCAACTTTTATGAGTGTTTATAATGCACTAGATGGGTGTTATTACTTCAGGAGGGTAGCGGCCGTCTCTCCCCCACTGTGTACTCTCCCCCTGAATCTTCTATCTCCCCCTGTGTGCTGTCTCCACCCCTCTGTGCTCTATCATTTGACCAGTCTTCCGTCCTGTACGACATCTCTCTTCCCTCTGTGCTCATGTGGCACCCCTGAGGATCCAGTCGCCACAGAGGTACTACACCCATGTTAGAGTGTAGTATCCCACTCACTGGTAAGAGGGGTACAGATCGGTACTGGGAAACTCAGGCTACGCACTAGGAACCATTGTAGTGGGGCTGGGTGGTGAAGGAAGTAGTTAGAGGGAGCACTTGGGAAGGAGTGAGGTCAGGAAGAACACATGTGTATGACGTGGGAAACATGACAAGGAGTATAAATAGTGCGGGAAACATCTAGAATGCAGAAGAGACAGTTGAACAGAAGAAGAGAGTGACCAGCTGAGGAGAGGTGGTAGAATAGCTGAGGAGAGGCCATTGAACACCAAGGTCGAGTTGGAGGGAAGCAGGAGAATGTACGCCTGAGAAATGTCCAAATGACTGGAGCAAGTGGGAGCTCATCCTGAGGCCGAACCCTAGAGCAGAACAGCATCCAAGTGGCTCCAGGAGGAAGAGGGGGGTCTCAGAGGCACAGGAAGTGAGCAATCCACCCATGAGTCTGATATCCATTGTCAGGCGCAGGCAAGTGGAGGGACTAGGCTGCGAGCGGCAGCAGGAACTCAAAAGACTAGTGGAGAAGACCAAGCTGAGCTAGCATCCTGGAGGCTGTGGCACTTTCATGGTGACTCTCTCTTTCTGCTGTGCATTCTCTCTTCCTGCTGTATGCTTTCTATTCCTGCTGTGCACTCTCTATTCCCACTGTGCGCTGTCTCTGCCCCCCTATGCAGTGTCTATACCCCCTTTGCACTCTACATCCTGTGTGATCTCTCTTCCCCCTGTGCACTGTCTTTACCCTGTTTGCTGTCTCTCTCACCCCTGTGCTTTGTCTCTCTTACCTTGCGCTTCATATCTACCCCCATGCTATCTTTCACCCCCTGAGCTGTAACTTCCCCCAGTCCACTATCTTTCTCCCTGTGCTGTGTCTCCCCCTGTGCTCTCTCTCCCCCTGTGCTTTGTCTGTTCCCAATGCTTTCTCTCCCTTTGTTCTATCTGTCCCCCCTGTGCTTAGTCTCACCTCTGTGCTGTCTCTTCCCCCTGTGCATTGAGCGCTGGTGCTCCGGTGCACGCAGTTACAGGTATCCAAAGATGGCGGCAGCATGAGTAAATGGGCATGCTTGTTGGGTACACACATGCCCAGTTACTGAGGCAGCAATGTATGCAACGGTGAGATTCGGCAACGGCGACAGGCATTGAGGAGTGGCGGGAGTAGTGGCGACAATGTGTCAATTGGTTTAGAGTGTCGTCGGATTTGGGTGTTGGGGCTACACTGGCAATACTGAGCAATGGGCCAGTAACGCTAGTGGGCACCATATTTGCACACCCATCACTTGAGTGTGCAAATATGGCTTCTGTCACCAATTGATATGGGGACAACTGGACAAAAGTGGATGACGGACGGAACTTCGTGATTATGTAAGTAGATGACAGTCATGTTTGCTATTGTTTTGTGGAAACACGGTAAGTAAATAAAAAAAAATGAACAGCTTTGTAGACTATAATGGGTACATATTCTATAAATGAAAAATAAGGATAGAAGATAAAAAACAGATGTCTGAAAGAGGACTCAAGGTGAAGGAGATGACATGAAGAGAAGTGTGAAGTAGAGAACTTAGCAAGAGATGGGTGTCAAAATCCAGGTCCAGCACAATGAAGTCTGACAGTGGAGCAGAGTGTAGAGTACGTGCACACATTCAGTATTTTACCTCAGTATTTGTAGCCCAAACCAGCAGTTGGTGATAAATACAGAAGTTTCTATTCGGCTGGGGTCACACTTGGGAGTCAGTTTTCTAGAAGCTTCTGTGGCACCCCTGCGGGGGATTGCTATATGAGCCATCAGTGCAGGGAGGGATATACACCTTGGTACACACAGCATGCAACACCTTCCACCTCAGACCTGGAGGGGGAGCCCCACTGGTTTTCCTTAAGCCAGATCCCCTATAAAAGATCCAGGCCTGAGGGGAGGAGTCAGTGAGTTCCAGTAAGACAGAGAAGAGGGCAGTTGTAAGGAGCTGGTTGCTGGGACCAAGCCAGGCCCAGAACCAGGGACACTGACCCAGCTGTGCTGAGCCCTAGGGAGAGGGACGGAGGCCAGTGGGAGAAGCAAGAAGAAGGGAACAGACTTGTGAACCCTTTAGTTACCCGGACACCGGAGTCCGCAACTGCTGATGAGATATAATAGCAGGAATAGTCCGGACAAATCAGGAGGATCCAGTCCCCCTGAAGTAACCCGTAGAAGAATCCAAACTTGACCAAGTAAAGGACTAGGGACCTAGCCGAGGATAGTAATCCCACAGAGAGGTCCTCATTGTCAGATGTGGAACAGCACCCTGAGAGGGAGAAGTAGCGGCAGGTTCAGCTACAGGCAGAGCTTACCCCAAAAAGATGCACACACTAACAGAGGAGGCCTCACAACTCTCCAAGGTGAATGCCCCAAGCTGCACCGACACCTGGTTACCCTCCTGGACCGTGCCTGTTACTGGACAACAGTAAAAAGGTACTGAAACCAAATTGTGTGTGTGTGCCTGCTTCCGCACCACCGTCTGCAGAGTTCACAGCAGGACCGCTACTAGTACTCCCCTCATCCGCCCCGCTGCCCTGAGGTAAAGCTCCACCTGTGTGGAGCTGTACTACTCTGAGCTGCACCTCCATCACCTCAGCGGCCGGCCGCAGCGCTGGTAACCCTATTACCAGGTACCACAGGTGGCATCACGATACCATTACTTCCCCTCCATCATCATCATCACCCCATCCCGTATCACTGAGGGTCCAGGGCACAGAACCGGGAACCGACCAGCCGTGATTGCCCTATCGAAGCAACCGCCTATCCCGGTATCCGAGTACTTTCTACCCTGTCGACCGACTCACTTCCGTTACTGCTTGCCGTTTTTTTCTGTTATCATTTGGATTCAAAATTAACACTAGTGTTAACGCATGCGCTAAAGCATGGTACCTATATGTACCATGCATTAACACATGCGTTTCCCATAGGGTCCCATGTTAAAAAAATGCATGCGTTTTTACTACAGCACCCAAAAACGCTGCTAGCAGCGTTTTTTGTTGCTGATGCAAAAACACATAGCGTTTTTAGCAGTGCACCTTGACACTGCATTTTTTACTTTGGAGCCTGTGGATCTGCTAACTGATCCATATTTCAACTTTGAAAAACGGTAGGTTTTAGCCGATCCAAGCCTCAAGTGTGACCCCAGCCTTATACTTTTCCTCTGATTGTTCCACTCCTTGGTTTTGGCTGCAAATACTGAGGTAAAAAACTCTACAAATACTCAGTGTGTGCACATGGCCTTATAAACATTAATCTTTGGAGCTGCCGATATTGTCGGGAGCTACATTTCATTGATGCCATTATGAATTCACAGATGTTCTAATTATTATTGCAGTCATATAACGCTGTCTTCCTTATGAGATCAGGATAAGCATTTCATTCTAAATAATATTTCTTCAAATTAGCTGAATTATCTAAGTACCTATGTGCAGAAATAAAGCTAGAAACACATTTGCTCTCAGAGATTGCGGTTTCTTACTTGTGCCTTGCACCGTCCAAGGAAGGATGTGAAGTTACACTCAGTAAGCCGGAATGTGATATAATAGGGGACAAATGTCACAGGCTGCTGGAGGCCATGGACTTTATGACTGTTATCAGATTCCCCTCCTTCTGTGTAAATGAAGAGATATGGACCCAAATCAACAAAAACAATGGAAGAATATGGTGCTGTGAGACTAGGAATGTTATTGAGTAACCACCACCTCTCTACAGTGCAAAGGTTGGGAGGCGGTAACGACAAACAGACAGGAAGCAGCATGAAGTATTCAGACCTCAGATGTGGGGGCAGATTCCAGCTGCAGCTCTACAGCACATTCAGCTTTCTGCGGCTGTTTAGGTCCAGATGTAAGGCCACGTGCACAAATTCAGTATTTATTCAGTAATTTTTTACCTCAGACAAAACCAGCAGTGGGTGATAAATACAGAAGTGATGACGTGTTTCTATTAAGGCCACTTTACACACACAGATATCTGTGTCCAACTTCTGAACAGATCTCTGGTTGCAGTGAAATCATGGACACATGGCTCCATTTTGTGGCTGTGTACAAATCTAACAATGTGTCCATGATTTCACTGCAACCAGAGATCTGTTCAGAAGTTGGTCACAGAAGTTGGTGTGTGTAAAGCGGCCCTAAGAGAAATGTGAAATGGACATGTTAGTGTCGAGCCCAGGCATTGGGGTACTCAGGTATCAGATTGCAAGGGGTTAATGCTCCTGTTGTCACGGGGAGTGGTGGCCGCGCCTGATCCCGTGTCCTGGGTATATCTTCAAAAAGGGGGTTATATTTACAGGGGATTTATATACAGTTTGTCATGACGCCAGCTGTAGTTTCTGGTGAGGTGTCACCAGCGCCGCCACAGTCCGCCAGAGGTAGATGGTAGTACGGCAAGTTAGCAAAGTCCTCTACAGGCAGGGATGGACCTCCGGGGCAGCGTAGTGTAAATGGGCAATGTGTAGTAGAGCCGTAGATGGGATGGGGAGTGTTGGAGCAGTCTGTGAGGGGCACCGGGAACAGAGGGGAATGATACACGCACACAGCAGAAGTCTCTTTTACCTTTTTACTGATGTTACGGCAGGCCTCCTCTGTTCGAGTACCTTTAAACGCGGCTACATTTCTAGGGTGGCTACAGGTAACTTACTGGTTGCAGTGAAATCATGGAGACAAGGTTCTATCTTGTTGCTGTGTACAAATGGAATAATCTCTCCATGATTTCACTGCAACCAGTAAGTTACCTGTAGCCACCCTAGAAATGTAGCCACGTGTAAAGGTACCCTTCCTCTGTTGTTGCTGAAGCCCAGCCTGCATGCAACCTGACTTGCCTCCTCTCTCTTCCTGACTCTGATGTCTGTCTGTCCTCCTGTGCGGTCTCCGGGTTACCCTCTCTGATCACTGCGGTGGTACATTGCTGTGTCTGGCTCCCTCTCTTGACCTACAGGGGGACCGGGTGGCTGAAGCCTCCACGGTGTAACAGGGTTTTCTGTGGTCCTGGAGTATCCCACAGGTGCGGATCCCCGATGTCCGGTACGTCTTGGGATGAACTCCCTTGAGTTCCTCACTCCCTTTAAAGGGAACCTGTCACCCCAAATCACCCTTGTAAGCTCTAAATACATGTCCCTGAAGCATTACAATACAGTCCTACACATCCCTTTGTGAGGTTTTAGTGAAATATGAAAGTGCAATAAAGTCGTTTGTAAACTTACTAAATCCATGGCAGTGGGGCGTTCCCAAGCCTCCTTGTCTACTAGGCGGTTCCCCTGTGCCGCTGTATTACGCCCTAATGGGCGTTTTTTCAAACTTTCTAGCGCGGGCACGATTCAGATTCTCGCGCCCGCGACGTCACGGTCATGTGATGCCGTGACGCGTCATTTCCGGGCGGCCGGGGCGCTGTTGTCTGACGCGCACCTGCCTCTCTCTGTGAACGCGCACTGGCCAACTTCAGCGCATGCTTGGGCATCCCTGCGCTGCGGATTCCAGCCCCCAGCTGCTTAGCTGTACCTGGCTAGACATAGAAATTGCGCGGAGCCCCACGCATTTTTTTTTTATTATTTAATGAATTTCAGAGTCAGAGGCTCAGAGTCAGAGTCTCGGAGTCGGAGTCTCCTCAGAGTCGGAGTCTCAGAGTTGGAGTCTCAGAGTCGGAGTCGCCTCAGAGTCGGAGTCGCCTCGGAGTCGGAGTCGCCTCGGAGTCGGAGTCGCCTCGGAGTCGGAGTCGTCTCGGAGTCGTCTCGGAGTCGGAGTCGTCTCGGAGTCGAGTCGGAGTCGGAGTCGTCTCGGAGTCGGAGTCGTCTCGGAGTCGGAGTCGTCTCGGAGTCGGAGTCGGAGTCGTCTCGGAGTCGGAGTCGTCTCGGAGTCGAGTCGGAGTTGGAGTCATCTCGGAGTCGAGTCGGAGTCGGAGTCGTCGTCGTCTCGGAGTCGGAGTCGTCTCGGAGTCGGAGTCGTCTCGGAGTCGGAGTCGTCTCGGAGTCGGAGTCATCTCGGAGTCGAGTCGGAGTCGTCTCGGAGTCGGAGTCAGAGTCGTCTCGGAGTCGAAGTCGTCTCGGAGTCGGAGTCATCTCGGAGTCGGAGTCGGAGTTGTCTCGGAGTCGGAGTCGTCTCGGAGTCGGAGTCGTCTCGGAGTCGGAGTCGTCTCGGAGTCGAGTCGGAGTCGGAGTCGGAGTCGTCTCGGAGTCGTCTCGGAGTCGGAGTCGTCTCGGAGCCGGAGTCATCTCGGAGTCGAGTCGGAGTCGGAGTCGTCTCGGAGTCGGAGTCGTCTCGGAGTCGAGTCGGAGTCGGAGTCGTCTCGGAGTCGGAGTCGTCTCGGAGTCGGAGTCGTCTCGGAGTCGTCTGAGTCGGAGTCGTCTCGGAGTCGGAGTCGTCTCGGAGTCGGAGTCGTCTCGGAGTCGGAGTCGTCTCGGAGTCGTCTCGGAGTCGGAGTCGTCTCGGAGTCGGAGTCGTCTCGGAGTCGGAGTCATCTCGGAGTCGTCTCGGAGTCGGAGTCGTCTCGGAGTCGGAGTCGTCTTGGAGTCGGAGTCGGAGTCGGAGTCGTCTCGGAGTCGGAGTCGTCTCGGAGTCGGAGTCGGAGTCGTCTCGGAGTCGGAGTCGTCTCGGAGTCGGAGTCGTCTCGGAGTCGGAGTCGTCTCGGAGTTGGAGTCGTCTTAGAGTCGGAGTCGGAGTCGTCTCGGAGTCGGAGTCATCTCGGAGTCGGAGTCGTCTCGGAGTCGGAGTCGTCTCGGAGTCGGAGTCGTCTCGGAGTCGGAGTCGTCTCGGAGTCGGAGTCGGAGTCGTCTCGGAGTCGGAGTCGTCTCGGAGTCGTCTCGGAGTCGAGTCGGAGTCGGAGTCGTCTCGGAGTCGGAGTCGTCTCGGAGTCGGAGTCGGAGTCAAAAAAATGTGTGGGGCTCCGCGCAATTTCTATGTCTAGCCAGGTACAGCTAAGCAGCTGGGGGCTGGAATCCGCAGTGCAGGGATGCCCAAGCTTTCTGGGCACCCCCCACTGCAAATTGCAGCCCGCAGCTGCCCCAGAAGATGGCGCGTTCATTGAAGCGCCATCCTCTGGCGCTGAACCCCGCTCTTCCAGCGGCCCTGGTGGCGGTGGCACGCTGGGTAATAGAGGTTAGGGCCAGCTTTGTATTATCAGCTGGCCCTAAGCCCGAAATTTATGGCGGTCACGCCAATATTAGACATGACCGCCATGAATTTCTATTAAATTGTTTTAAAAAAAACACAACACAGAGAAATTTTTTTATTAGAAATAAAAAAAAAGCCATTAGGGACTCCATCTTTAATTAAAAAAATCCTCTTCCGTCTGACGCAGTCCAAAACGCGATGTCCTCTCTGCTACATCCCCTGTGTATAGATATAGATTTCTATGCACAGGGAATGAGCAGACTGAGAACAATCTCAGCACTGCTACATCATCTCTGTGCACAGACATTCATGTATGTACACAGGGAATGAGCAGACTGAGAACAATCTCAGCACTGCTACATCAGGCAGCAGGCAGGCTCTAGGACCCTGGAGCTGCACAGAGCAGACAGGACTCTTCTCTTATCTGTGCGAGTTTCCCAGCGATTACAGTTACAAAGTAAACGAGTCCAATGCAAATAAATGACAAAACTCGGATTGCTTCAGGCTGAAGCTTCCGAGACACATCTGCGATTTGTAAATCTCACACTACTCGCTATTACTTGCTTCCCCATTCATTAACATTGGACTCGCTAGACTCGCAACGAGTAGCGAGTCCTGGGCTCGGACTCGCTAGAGTCAAGCGATTCCGAGTAATTTAGGATTCGCCCATCACTAGTTGGATTCTCGCTTTGCTCAGATGCATGGTCTTGTCTATAATGCATAAAGCCCCCGTCACACTAAGCTAGACCGCTAGCAAGATTGCTGCTGAGTCACAAGTTTGGTGACGCTACAGCGACCTCGCCAGTAATCTCGCTACCAGGTCCCTGCTGTGAGATCGCTGGTCGTGTCAGAGTTGGCTGGACCATTTTTTGATCGTTGGTGTCCTGCTGGGCAGCATGCATCGGTGTGTTTGACAGGGACAAAGACCAACGACCTCAATACTACAGGTCTGAGAAACAGGGTCCCAACGACCTTCATATCATTCCGGATCATTGCTGGGTCACTGGTGAGATCTGACTATTTGATATCTCACCAGCGACCACATAGCGACGCACCAGTGATCCCTACCAGGTCGTATCATTGTCAGGATAGCTGGTGTGTCGCCAAGTGTGACGGTACCCTTAGTGAGATCCATTCCTATCTCTACCATTGACTCAGCTCTTCTCAGCCAGAAGGTTCTTTACCAAGTTGTACACAATGTTAACTTGTGTATAGACACTCCTCACAAGGAGTTCCTATCTTGTTACGTCTTGGAGAATTTACCTACACCCATCATCTTGGGCCTTCCTTGGCTGAGAAAACATAACTCGGTGATTGACTGGTGGTCCAGAGAAGTACTTGGTTCAGGTAATTTTTGTGAAAACAATTGCCTGGGTACTCCAGTTACTCCCATAGCAGTTAATCAGGGAAGTAGCCAGGTAAAACACACTCTTTCTCTCTGTTTTAACTATGTCCTTTATTTCATTCTGTTTTCCTATGTGCATTTGTCATTCACTTTCACCGCTGATCCCTCCTCCATCACCCACTCATCCACATCAGCCCTTCTCTCCTTCTCTCTACTATGTACAGCTCTCTTCACCCTTCTGAATAATCTCGGTCCACCATATTCCAGGGTATTACATCATAAACCGTGTCACAAATCACAATATAAATACTATTTGCTTTTTCTCGCTTTGCTTCTGCTCCTATCAGGTGATATCTCTTCAAATCCTGGTCCACCCTCTGCCAACTTCAACCCCTCCCCCACCTCACATAGAAACCCTACTAACCTTATCAATATTACTTGCAGTGGCGTAACTTGAAGCTCATGGGCCCCAATGCGAAAGCTACAACGGGGCCCCTAATTATTACAAATCTTTAACAGCAATAGTCTTTTTCTATAGGCCAAAGGGACTTTTGGGGCCCCCTAGGCTCCAGGGCCCGGGTGCGATCGCAACCCCTGCACCTGTCGTAGTTACGCCCCTGATTACTTGCACACCTTCATCTCCCTATTTAATTGTGCTCTCTGGAATCCACGCTCTGCATGCAATAAGCTTCCCTTCATCCACAACTACTTTCTCACTAACTCTCTGAAACCTGGATCCAGGATTCAGACACTGCTTCCCCCGCTGCTATTTCTCATGGCGGCTTACATTTCTCCCATTCCCCAAGACCTGGGAACAGACATGGTGGTGGAGTTGGCTTTCTCTTGTCCACACAGTGCACTTTCTAGGTCATCCCTCCCCAGATCCATCACTTTAATTCCTTTCTTTTGAGGTCCATACCATTAGGCTCTTCCATCCCCTCCCCCTCAGAGTAGTGGTTGTGTCGGTCTGGCCCACCGGGGAACCAGTTAAATGCCCGGCGGGCCTCAGGTCCCTATGCCCCTCCCCCTTGCCCCTTCCCTCACAACCCCCCTCCCATGGTAATAAAGGGGGTCCGAGCGGGTCCTCCTGGAGCTGCCGCTAATGATATCAGCGTGCATTGCGTGCCAATATCATTAGTCTCTCTGCTCTGGGGTACAGCAGGGAGACGCAATCTCCCTGCTGTACCCGCTGCCTCCTTGCACGCTGCTGGTGTGTGCATAGGAGGTTAGTTTCGGAGTGATGACATCATTGCTCCGGGACTGCTGTGTGCGTGCGTCAGAGCACACAGTCACAGACAGTGATTCCCCAGCGTTCGATGGACATCATCGGTTAGGTGAGTAAAGTGTTTTATTTTTCCAAATGCACAGGGGCTCAGGATGGGGCCCATGGATCCCAGGCTTGGGGCCCATGGATCCCAGGCTGGTGGCCCATGGATCCCCGTCTGGGGGGCCAGGAACCCAGGCTGGGGGGCCTGGAACCCAGGCTGGGGGGCCATGGATCCCAGGCTGGGGGGCCAGGCACCCAGGCTCAGCGCCCATGGATCCCAGGCTGGGGGCCCATGGATCCCAGGCTGGGGGGCCATGGATCCCAGGCTGGAGGGCCATGGATCCCAGGCTGTAAGCCAGTGTCTCAGATTGGGGGGGGCCTGGCACCCAGGCTGGGGGCCCATGGATCCCAGACTGAGGGGCATGAGTTCCAGGCTGGGGGCCAGGTGCTCAGACTGGGGGGCCATGGATCCCAGGCTGGGGATCCCAGTTTGGGGATCAGCTGGGGATCAGTTGTTCATTTGAAATAGCGGCTGTGAAAGCCGGCGGTGAAGTCTAGTCACCTCTGGCACCATCTGTTTCATATGATCAGCTGATCAGCATCAGCTGATCATTTGAAATAGCCGGCGGGAAAGCCGGTGATGAAGTCTTGTCATTGCCGGTTTTCCCACCGGCTATTTCTACTGATCAGCTGATCAGCATCAGCTGATCGTTTGAAATAGCCGTCTTCAGCTGATTCAGGTCCTTGAGCCTGATATTCATCATCTGATTGGTTTGCCATCTGGCAAACTAATCAGATGATATTGGATCCGGATTGAACGTCGTGGGACCCTCGAACCTGGACTACGTCGGAGGGGGTGGGGTTCTTTTCTTTAATAAAGATGGAGTCACTAATTGTGTTGCATTTTATTTCTAATAAAAAAAAATCTCTGTGTTGTGTTTTTTATTTAGGTGATTACTAAAAATTCATGGTGGTCATGTCTAATATTGTCGTGATCCTATGAATTTCGGGCTTAGGGCCAGCTGATAATGCCAAGCTGGCACCAACCCCATTATTACCCAGCAAGCCACCCGGCACCAAGGCCACTGAATGAGTCGGATGGCGCTTCTATGAACACACAATTTTCTGGGGTGGCTGTGGACTGCAATTCACAGTGGGTGGGCCCAGAAAGCTTGGGCCACCCTGCACTGCGGACTCCAGCCCCTAGCTGCCTAGCTGTACCTGGCTGGACATAAAATTAGGGCGAAGCCCCACATAATTATTTAATGAAATTCATGAAATAATTAAAAAAAAGGGCTTCCCTATATTTTTGGTTCCCAGCCGGGTTCAACTAGGCAACTGGGGGTTGGGAGCAACCCGTAGCTGCCTGCTGTACCTCGCTGGTATACAAAAATATGGTGAAGCTCACGTCAATTTTTTTTAATAGTTTATTTAAATAAAGAAAAACACAAATACATTTAGGGACTTCATCTTTATTGACCCCTCGACCCTCATCTCTGTGCTGAACAGTCTCAGCTCTGCTTCATCAGAGACCAAGGGGACGAACAAAGCTTCTATGCCCTTGGTCCCTGAAGTAGAGCCCGAAGCACTGCAGCATCATAAGGGGGGTAACTAAGGTCACCCGAGGACAGTTCAGGTCATGCCTAGTGATGGGCGAATCCTAAATTACTCGGAATCGCTTGACTCTAGCGAGTCCGAGCACAGGACTCGCTACTCGTTGCGAGTCTAGCGAGTCCAATGTTAATGAATAGGGAAGCGAGTAATAGCGAGTAGTGTGAGATTTACAAATCGCAGATGTGTCTCGGAAGCTTCAGCCTGAAGCAATCCTAGTTTTGTCATTTATTTGCATTGGACTCGTTTACTTTGTAAGTAATCGCTGGGAAACTCGCACAGATAAGAGTCCTGTCTTCTCTGTGTGCTGGCTGCCAGCTCCAGGGTCCTAGAGCCTGCCTGCTGCCTGATGTAGCAGAGCTGAGATTATTCTCAGTCTGCTCATTCCCTGTGTACAGACATGAATGTCTGTGCACAGAGATGATGTAGCAGAGCTGAGATTGTTCTCAGTCTGCTCATTCCCTGTGCATAGACATCTATATCTATGCACAGGGGATGTAGCAGAGAGGACATCGCGTTTTGGACTGCGTCGGACGGAAGAGGATTTTTTTAATTAAAGATGGAGTCCCTAATGGCTTTTTTTTTTATTTCTAATAAAAAATTTTCTTTGTATTGTGTTTTTTTTAAAACAATTTAATAGAAATTCATGGCGGTCATGTCTAATATTGGCGTGACCGCCATAAATTTCGGGCTTAGGGCCAGCTGATAATACAAAGCTAGCCCTAACCTCTTTATTACCCAGCGTGCCACCGCTACCAGGGCCGCTGGAAGAGCGGGGTTCAGCGCCAGAGGATGGCGCTTCAATGAACGCGCCATCTTCTGGGGCGGCTGCGGGCTGCAATTTGCAGCGGGGGGTGCCCAGAAAGCTTGGGCATCCCTGCGCTGTGGATTCCAGCCCCCAGCTGCTTAGCTGTACCTGGCTAGACATAAAAATTGTGCGGAGCCCCACGCATTTTTTTAAAATTATTTCATGAAATTCTGAGATTCTGACTCTGACTCTGAGACTCTGACTCTGAAATTCATGAAATAATAAAAAAAAAAATGCGTGGGGCTCCGCGCAATTTCTATGTCTAGCCAGGTACAGCTAAGCAGCTGGGGGCTGGAATCCACAGCGCAGGGATGCCCAAGCTTTCTGGGCACCCCCCGCTGCAAATTGCAGCCCGCAGCCGCCCCAGAAGATGGCGCGTTCATTGAAGCGCCATCCTCTGGCGCTGAACCCCGCTCTTCCAGCGGCCCTGGTGGCGGTAGCATGCTGGGTAATAAAGGGGTTAATACCAGATTTGTTATACAAGCTGGTATTAAGCCCGAGATTCTTAATGTCAGGCCACGTTTGACCCAGCCACTAAGAATCTCCAATAAAGGATTAAAAAAACACAACACAGAGAAAATTTTTTATTTGAAATAAAAAAAAAAAGCCATTAGGGACTCCATCTTTAATTAAAAAAGTCCTCTTCCGTCCGACGTAGTCCAAAACGCGATGTCCTCTCTGCTACATCCCCTGTGCATAGATAGATGTCTATGCACAGGGAATGAGCAGACTGAGAACAATCTCAGCACTGTTACATCATGTCTGTGAGCAGGCAGGCTCTAGGACCCTGGAGCTGGCAGCCTGCACACAGAGAAGACAGCTGGACTCGGCTCGCAATGTAACAGCAGTTATTTGCGAGTTTCCCTGCTATCACTGGCACAGTAGCCGAGTCTAATGCAAACAATGGCAATCCTAGTTTTATCAGCGTTTCTGACAAAACTAGGATTGATATTGATTTGCATTGGACTCGTGCGAGTAATCACTGGGAAACTCGCAGAGTACCGAGTCCTGCGAGTCCCTTACTACTCGCCGAGTAACGAGTCCTAGCGAGTAGATTCGCCCATCCCTAGTCATGCCACCTGAGCTGTCCTCGGGTGAACTGAGTTAACCCCCCTCCTTACGATGCCACAGCGCTCCAGGCTCTCCTTCAGGGACTACAGTGATAGAAGCTTTGTTTATCCCCTTGGTCTCTGATGAATCAGAGCCCAGAGTGTTCAGCACAGAGATGAGGGTCGAGGGGATAATAAAGATGCAGTCCCTAAATGTGTTTGTGTTTTTATTTTATATATTTGTTTATGAATTCTTAAAAAAACATTTGACATGGGCTTCGCCATATTTTTGTATGCCATCACCGTACAGCAGGCAGGTACGGGCTGCCCCCAACCCCAGCTGCTTAGTTGTACCCGGTTGGGAACCATAAATATAGGGAAGCCCTTTTCTTTAATTATTTCATGAAGTAATTAAAAAAAAAAAACTATGTGGGGCTTTGCCCTATTTTTTTTATCCAGCCAGGTACAACTAGGCAGATGGGGGCTGGAATCTGCAGTGCAAGGTGGCCCAAGCTTTCTGCTTCCCCCCCGCTGCGAATTGCAGTCCACAGTCGCCCCAGAAAATGGCGCGTTCATAGAAGCGCCATTTTCTGGCGCTGTATCCGACTCGTTCAATGGCCCTGGTGCCGGGTGGCTCGATGGGTAATAATGGAGTTAAGGCCAGCTTTGCATTATCAGGTGGCCGTAAGCCCGAAATTCATGGGGTCACGACAATATTAAACATGACCATCATGAATTTCTAGTAATCAGATAAATAAAAAACACAACACAGAAATTTTTTTTATTAGAAATAAAACGCAACACAATTAGTGACTCCATCTTTATTAAAGAAAAGAACCCCACCCCCTCCAACATAGTCCAGGTTCGAAGGTCCCATGACGTTCAAACCGGATCCAATATCATATGATTGGTTTGCCAGGCGGCAAACCGATCAGATGATCAACATTAGGCTCAAGGACCTGAATCAGCTGAAGCCGGCTGTTTCAAAAGATCAGCTGATCGTTGAAAATAGCTGTCAGGAAAGCCGGCGGTGAAAAGCCTTCACCGCTGGCTTTCACGGCCACTATTTCAAACGAACAGCTGATTGTTTGAAATAGCCGGCAGTCACAAGACTTCACATAGGGGACCAGAATGGAGGCACATAGGGGCCCAGGATGGAGGAACATAGGGCACCAGGATGGAGGAATATAGGGACCTAGAATGGGAGACAATTATTATTATATGGGGGCCAGTAGTAAGAACATACATTATTGGTTTATGGTGGCAAGTGGGGACATATTTACTGTAGTGACCAATTAAGGGACATTATTACTACTACTACCACTACTACTGATATAATTTACTTTTGAGAATACTGTTTTCCATGAGGGGAACAAAAGGGAGGACTTGTTACTATGCGGGGTGGCACTATGTTGCTTTTTTGTCATTTGATGTAGTGTAGAAATATTGGGAAAAGTGTGGACTGTGCTCTGGAAGTGATCACTTAGGGCCCCTTTACACACGGCTACATTTGTAGCTTGTCACCAGGTAACTTACTGGTTGCAGTGAAATCATGGATACATAGTTCTATCTTGGTGCTGTGTACAAATGGAATCATGTATCCATGATTTCACTGCAACCAGTAAGTTACCTGGTGACAAGCTACAAATGTAGCCGTGTGTAAAGGTACCCTTACAGATAACTGTTATTTTCTGCAGGGATGAGTCCTGGCTAGAAGACGTGATATTGGTTTGCACCAAGTCAAGAAGAAAACTGAAGACGAAGGACTTCACCTAGAGACAACACTTGTGAGTATGTGTATTACCTATTCACGCACACAGCTCCTGTTTATAATGTCAAAGGTGATCTCTGCATTACCTGTACCCTGACACTATATACAGAGCTCCTGTGTATAATGTCATTGGTGATCACTATATTTCATGTTCACTGAAACTATATACAGAGCTCCTGTTTATAATGTCACTGGTGATCACTATATTACATGTACACTGACACTATATACAGAGCTCCTGTGTATAATGTCACTGGTGAAATCTGCATTACCTGTACACTGACACTATATACAGAGCTCCTTTGTACAGTCACTGGTGATCAATATATATTGCATGTACAGTAGATACTATATACAGAGCTCCTATGTATAATGTCACCAGTGATCACTGTATTATCTGAACACTAGACACTATATATACAGAGCTCCTGTGTATAATGTCACTGATAATCACTGTATTACCTGTACATTGACTGACAATATACAGAACTTTTTTAAAAATCTTCATTATTACACTATGCAGTGTGGCATTATATGCTCTGGTCATGGCGTGGCGGTATTTGTCCCTTGTATGTTGTATTATTTGATCACTATCTGGTGATAATATGTGGTCTTGTCATGGTGTGGTAGTATTTGATCACAATTTGGTGGTATTATGGGCTCTGGTTAAGGTGTGGCAGTATCTGGCACCTTGTATGTGGCATTATTCGTGCACTATGTGGTGATAATATGTTTTCTGGTCATGGTGTTGCTGGATTTCTCCCTTTTATGTGGTATATGGTATTATTAGTCTTGTATAGTGGACTGTGGTCAGTCATTTGTTTTTTTTTTCTGATATCAGTAAGGGAAAAAGTCTTAATTTCCAAAAGATATTAAATACTTGGATGTTAAACCCCTTTCTGTCCTGTGACTGTTACACAGCAGCAGAGATGCACTTACAGAGGTTCTCTGGAGAAAGCAAGTAATCATCTCTTGTAAGGCCACATGAACAGTGAGTATTTCGTGAGATTTTCACCTCAGTATTTGTAAGACAAAACTGGGAGTGGGTGAGAAATGCAGAAAAAAATATCACCGATTGTTTCACTCCTGGTTTTGTCTTACCAATACTGAGGTAAAAATCTCACCAAATACTCAGTGTGTACACGTGGCCAAAGATAAGTGATAAGTTATTTATTGGTGGGGGCCGATTGTGCAACTTCTATCCCCATTGCATATCCAAAAAAATAGAAAAATATCCAGCACAGAGTCCTGAGATCTAGATCCTTAAAAATTCATTTTATTAGAAAAAAACATTAAAACACACACAATAAACACATTAAAATCATTAAAGATGGTCCTTAGTCACAGGTTTGTTTTCTCCCCACTTGACTGGAACTCATGTACATCTCATCCATGATCCATTTATTCCCTCAATGGTTGTGAGCACTGGGTTTGGCTTTTTCTGGGAGCTCCAATGATGATGAATGGAGCCACAGTCACATCATCACCAGCCGCTGCATTTTATAATAGGGATAAAAGTGCCACTTTCTTCTGACGGTGCGGCTCCAATGGTCGGATTCCACCAATAAATACGTGATCACCTACCGAACCTTTGGATCACTGATAACATATTTCCACTAAAGAATCCCTTTTAAGGGAACCTGTAACCTCCAAAAAGCCACCTAACCTATAAAAACATGTCCCTGCTTCATCCTATGACTATTCTCACAATCCTTTTGTCGGCTAAATGCTGGCTGTAAAAGTACTAAAAAAACGTTTTTATACTTACGCATTATCCATTATAATGAGTAGGGACCATATTCCTTAGCCTTCAGGGCGTGTTGCTTTGCTGCCTTCCTCATCAGAAGATCACGCCCTAATGGGGGTGATCTTGTATTCATATTCTAGGCAGGCCCTGCCTGCTTTGCACGTCGCTGTCTGGGCATGTAATGACACGAATCACGTCTTTTCCGGTTTATTTGACATCAGTACACCCACGCCGCTTATCCGGCTTCAAGCTGGCATGCGCAATGCGGTGCTTGAAGCTGGACAAGTGGTGTGGGTATACTGATGTGACCCAAACCAGAAATTACGCGATTCGCGTCATTACATGCCCAGGGAGCGAAGTGCAAAGCATGGAGGGCCTGCTTAAAATATGAATACAAGATCACGCCTATTAGGACGGGATCTTCTGACGAGGAGGCAGCAAAGCAACACGCCCTGAAGGCTAAGAAATATGGTCCCTACTCATTATAATGGATAATGAGTAAGTATAAAAACATTTTTTACAGACAGCATTTAGCCGACAAAAGGATTGTGAGAATGGTCATAGGATGATGCAGGGACATGTTTTTATAGGTTAGGTGGCTTTTTGGAGGTGACCGTTTCCCTTTAATGTAAATTACAGTAATTGTACATCGCAGTTAGGGTGAGCGCTCAGTGAGGTGCAGGAGCCACCACTATAATGGGTAAAAGGACCTACTTCACCACCCTGATCTCTTCATCATCTAACAATCCAAAAAAACTCTTTGACACCTTTCACTTTCTACTCAGGCCTAAAGTGCAGGCCCTGTTCACTGACCTCTGTGCTGATAATCTGGTTCTTACTTCACAGAGAAAATAGAAAACATCCGTCAGGAAATCCACTTCCAGCGTCCAAGCGTTACTACTCCCTTTCCCCCCCCACACTACTTTGGCTTACTCTCCACATTTGACCCAGTCACAGAAGAAGTCTCCAGGCTCCTCTCTTCCTCTCGTCCAACAACATGCACCACTGACCCCATTCCCTCATACCTACTCCAGTCCCTCTCTGCAGTGGTGACCACTCACCTAACCAAAATCTTCAATCTTTCCCTCTCTTCTGGTGTTATGGCAATAAATAGTTAATAATTTATATTATTTATTAGAAGACATTCAGAACTCTCTTAGAATGGGCTAGAGGCCTGTTTGTAGGAAAAAGGCCTTGGCCTTGCTCTTTTCCCTAATGTTTTGATTTAGAGGTAGCCGTATAGAAGTTCTTATCAACATGTTCTGAACGTCCGGTACGACTTCAAGGCTAGTAACACACAGAATGTAATTGAATGTTTTTTAGAATAAAATGTATATTCAGCATAAAATGATGCAATTACCTAGAACCACCCTTAAGAAATGCCCCTTTAATGATGAGTATAAAACTGCTAACCACTCCCTTAATAAAAGGTCTTTGTCATTAAGCTCTACATTGACTTGTGTGTCAGTGTGACAAAGCATCCAATTTGGCAGCAGACAATTAGGATGACAGCCTCATCCGAAAGGTGTGGGGGCATCCATAACACTGGCATCTTCCCCTCCTCCTTCAAACACTCTATCATTACTCCATTATTAAAGAAAACATCTCTTGACCCATCCTGCATAAATAACTACAGACCAGTCTCCAAACTCCCCTTCATCTGTAAGCTCTTGGAGCACCTGGTTTACTCCCGCATCACCTGCTACCTCTCCACTCACTCTCTTCCAGATCCATTCCAGTTTGATTTCTGTCCCCTAAATTCTACAGAAACTACACTCATCAAAGTGACCAATGACCTTTTGAAAGCAAAATGTAACGGTGACCACTCTCTCTTTTTATCCTTCTTGATCTCTCTGCAGCTTTTGACACTGTTAACCACCATCTCTTACTCGCTATGCTGCACTCCATCAGTATAAAGGACACCGCTCTCACCTGTTTCTATTCTAATCTTTCTGACTGCTCTTTCAGTGTATCATTTGCTAGCTCCACTTCCTCTCCTATTTCTCTCACTATTGGGGTCCCTCAGTGTTCAGTCCTTGGCCCTCTTCTCTTCTCTCTCTACATGGCCCCAATTGGACAGACCATCAGCAAATTAGCAAATTTGGCTTTCTGTACCATCTTTATGCTGATGACACAAAACTATACAATTCTTCCCCTGACCTTACCCCTGCTGTATTACAGAACACCAATGACTGTCTAAGCACAGTTTCCAATATCATGTCCACTCTCTACCTAAAATGCAACCTTTCCAAAACTGAACTTCTTCTGCTCTCACCCTCCACTAACCTCCCTAAATCTGACATCTCCCTATCAGTGTGCAGCACCACGATAATGCCTAGGCAGCAGGCTCACTGTCTGGGCGTTATGTTTGACACTGATCTCTCCTCCACCTCCTACATACAATCTCTCGGCCACTAGGGATGGGCGAATCTACTCGCTAGGACTCGTTACTTGGCGAGTAGTAAGGGACTCGCAGGACTCGGTACTCTTGAGAGTTTCCCAGCGTTTACTCGCACGAGTCCAATGCAAATCAATGGCAAACGCTGACAAAACTAGGATTGCCATTGTCTTGCATTAGACTCGGCTACTGTGCCAGTGATAGTAGGGAAACTCGCAAAGTAACTGCTGTTATTTTGCGAGCCGAGTCCAGCTGTCTTCTCTGTGCAGGCTGCCGCAGCTCCAGGGTCCTAGAGCCCGCCTGCTCACAGAGATGATGTAGCAGTGCTGAGATTGTTCTCAGTCTGCTCATTCCCTGTGCATAGACATCTATATCTATGCACAGGGGATGTAGCAGAGAGGACATCGCGTTTTGGACTGCGTCGGACAGAAGAGGATTTTTTAAATTAAAGATGGAGTCCCTAATGGCTTTTTTTTTTATTTCAAATAAAAAATTTTCTCTGTGTTGTGTATTTTTAACCCTTTATTGGAGATTCTTAGTGGCTGGGTCAAACGTGGCCTGACATTAAGAATCTCGGGCTTAATACCAGCTTGTATAACAAAGCTGGTATTAACCCCTTTATTACCCAGCATGCCACCGCCACCAGGGCCGCTGGAAGAGCGGGTTTCAGCGCCAGAGGATGGCGCTTCAATGAATGCGCCATCTCCTGGGGCGGCTGCGGGCTGCAACTTGCAGCGGGGGGTGCCCAGAAAGCTTGGGCATCCCTGCGCTGCGGATTCCAGCCCCCAGCTGCTTAGCTGTACCTGGCTAGACATAGAAATTGCGCGGAGCCCCACGCATTTTTTTTTAAATATTTCATGAAATTCATGAAATAATTAAAAAAAAGGGCTCCCCTATATTCTTGTGTCCGGCCAGGTACAAATAGGCACCTGGGGGTTGGGGGCAGCCCGTCGCTGCCTGCTGGATCCGGCTGGTTCCAGAAATACGGCGAAATACTGACAAATCCATAAAACAATGTAAATAAAAGGGACAGCATCTTTATTAACCCCTGGACCATGGGCGAGGGGTTAATAAAGATGCAGTCCTTTTTTAGGATTGTTTTATTGATTTTTCAGAAAAAAAAATTACATGGGCTTCGCCGTATTTCTGGAACCAGCCGGATCCAGCAGGCAGCGACAGGCTGCCCCCAACCCCCAGGTGCCTATTTGTACCTGGCCAGACACAAGAATATAGGGGAGCCCTTTTTGTTTATTATTTCATGAATTTCATGAAATAATTAAAAAAAAATGCGTGGGGCTCCGCGCAATTTCTATGTCTAACCAGGTACAGCTAAGCAGCTGGGGGCTGGAATCCGCAGCACAGGGATGCCCAAGCTTTCTGGGCACCCCCTGCTGCAAATTGCAGCCCGCAGCTGCCTCAGAAGATGGCGCGTTCATTGAAGCGCCATCCTCTGGCGCTGAACCCCGCTGTTCCAGCGGCCCTGGTGGCGGTGGCACGCTGGGTAATAAAGAGGTTAGGGCCCCAGCTTTGTATTATCAGCTGGCCCTAAGCCCGAAATTTATGGCGGTCACGCCAATATTAGACATGACCGCCATGAATTTCTATTAAATTGTTTTAAAAAAAACACAACAGAGAAAATTTTTTATTAGAAATAAAAAAAAAGCCATTAGGGACTCCATCGTTAATTAAAAAAATCCTCTTCCGTCCAACGCAGTCCAAAACGCGATGTCCTCTCTGCTCATCCCTGTGCATAGATATAGATGTCTATGCACAGGGAATGAGCAGACTGAGAACAATCTCAGCTCTGCTACATCAGGCAGCAGGCGGGCTCTAGGACCCTGGAGCTGCGGCAGCCAGCACACAGAACACACA
The DNA here is from genome assembly GCA_033576535.1 of Allobates femoralis. Lineage (NCBI taxonomy): Eukaryota > Metazoa > Chordata > Amphibia > Anura > Aromobatidae > Allobates > Allobates femoralis. Next base: position 617,234,200 of record JARQOC010000002.1, read on the forward strand.
GGACTCTTATCTGTGCGAGTTTCCCAGCGATTACTTGCACAGTAAACGAGTCCAATGCAAATCAATGGCAAAACTAGGATTGCTTCAGGCTGAAGCTTCCGAGACACATCTGTGATTTGTAAATCGCACACTACTCGCTATTACTCGCTTCCCAATTCATTAACATTGGACTCGCTAGACTCGCAACGAGTAGCGAGTCCTGGGCTCGGACTCGCTAGAGTCAAGCGATTCCGAGTAATTTAGGATTCGCCCATCACTATCGGCCACTCTTGCTGCTTGCACCTGAAGAACATCTGCAGAATCCACCCCTTTCTCACCATGGAAATAACGAAAACCCTCACTGTGGCCCTGATCCACTCCAACCTTGATTATTGTAATTCTCTATTAATTGGCCTCCCCCTCACTAGGCTTTCCCCTTTCCAGTCCATCCTTAATGCGGCAGCCAGAGTCACTTATCTCGCTAACCGTTATCGTTACCATAACTGTGTGCCGTCATTGCACTAGCTGCCCGTACAATGTAGGATCCAATCCAAATTGCTTGTTCTCACCCACAAAGCTCTTCACAGTGCAGCACCTCCCTACCTCTCTACCCTCATCTCTGTCTATCACCCCACCCATTCTCTACACATCTTTTTAGGGCAGCCTATCATGCCCCCTAGTCATAGTCACTTAAGGTCCTGTCACACACAACGACGCTCCAGCGATCCTGACAGCGATAACGACCTGCTGGGATCGCTGGAGCGTTGCTAACTGGTCGCTGGGGAGCTGTCAAACAGGCAGATCTCCCCAGCAATCAGGGACAAGGGAGCCAACTCCCACATCGCTGGAAGCGATGTTACCAGCGTCCTCCCTGCTTAGCTCAGCCTGTAAGCAGGGAGGAAGCTGGTAACTATGATAAACACCGGGTATCTAGGCAGCGCGCGCTGCCTAGATACCCGGTGTTTATCATGGTTACCAGCCTGTGAGATCGCTGATCATTGGTCTCTCGCAGTCACATGCAGTGAAGCGTGCTGACCAGCGGGAGAACCAACGACCAAAAAATGGTCCTGAGCAGTTTGCAGCGATTAGCGATCTCACAGCAGGGGCCTGATCGCTGCTAGATGTCACACATACCGACATCGCTGGGGATATCATTGTAACATCACAAAACGTGTGACGGTACAACGATCTCGTTATGTGTGACTGGGGCTTTAGACATAGCCTATTCATTCAACCAGACTCAAAAGATTTACAAAGAATGGCTGGTGGCCACTCATGTAGCTCTTATCTATTCTCCACTTCCTTAAGTTGGCAGCACCATCATTGTAAATAAACCCCTGTACATATGTCACCCTCACCTCATTGTAGATGGTAAGCTCTTATGATCAGGGCTGTCATTATTTTGCTTTAATTATTGTATTTTTTGATAACTGTTACTTTTGACTGTATATGAACCTCTGAATTGTAAAGCACTGCGGAATATAGATTCAAAGTGTATAGCTCACCATGGCCTTCCTAGGCTGTTTATGCTGGAATCCAAGCTGGTATCCAGATTAGCCGTGAAGTAAATAGAAAATTCCGCACAGACCGGGTATTCTGATTTAAAACTCCAATTCTTTATTCATCCATACGAATAAAACACAAGTTCTGGGGTACACAAGCCCCCCTCCCACGCCTTACGCGTTTCGGTTAGAGCACCTTAATCATAGGCATTCGTATGGATGAATAAAGAATTGGAGTTTTAAATCAGAATACCCGGTCTGTGCGGAATTTTCTATTTACTCTACTGCGGAATATGTTGGCGCTAAATAAATAAAGATTATTATTATTACTACTGTCTGTGCTGTATTGGTTAAATCTCTACTATGTCTCCAGCGGAGGAGGTGGTTAAAGGAGAATAGGGGTAATACTCAACCTACAGCCCAGGTTAATGCTAGGCTTTGGTGTCAGTTGAAGGATGGTGACAGACTTCCACTAAGTATCCTGTGGGTAAGACTCCTAAGACAAAGGGGGGCACCTCCGGTGACTGCCCTCCTAGAAAAATACCCACTGTCAACCTATGAATGATAATAAACTTTGCATTGGTATTTACCAAAAACATCAGGTGGAAATGTTCATCTGGGCCGCTGAGCTACAATATTAGTCCATGTACGGTGACGGCCATGCTAACTCTATGTACCTTCAGCTCGACCTACCCCTCATAATTAATGTTTGTAATGTATTCCAGAAGTCATCACTAAGGCTGTGTGTCATGGCCCAAGAGGCAATTGTATGCTCTTCATCTCATCTCAGTGTTTACGGGGATCAGCAGGATCTAATGTCTGTGGAAATGAACGTAAGTGTGTTTGTGCATTCTGACTATAGGTCATTGCCAGACAAGTCCAGGCGTAAAGGTCCTGAGGCCCTCATGGGAGGGGTAGTGTCACAAGTTGACTGCTCTGCAGTCTGTTCATTTTAAATGTTGTTAAATTTCCTGTGGGACATTAAGGGTTAATGTCAGTTTTTTCCATGCTGTTGTTGCTGTTGCTTTCATAAGGTGATGTGGCTTATGACTTCTTCCCCACCCTTTATATAGGCACATGATCCCTCACCTGATGTTGCTGCTAGAGTTTATTCTCTGCTAGACCCTCTTGCTGTTTGGTAGTACTTTGCTGCTGAAGCTTTCCTAGAGACCCGCTCGCTCTGCCTTGGAGTGCTGCTCCCTTTCCTAAGTATTCTTATTGTGAGCTCACCTGTCTGTCTTTACCTATCCCTGTGTTTTATTACCTGCAGTGGCACCCTCACCAGCCAGTTCAATAGCCACGGTTACCTTAGGTGACTAGCAGGGAATAGGCACATGATGGGGGCAGGGGGAAGGACCTGCTTAGGATGTCAGGGCTGAAAGGGACAGATATAGGCCAGTGTCAGGTGTTGTCCTCAGCCCCCGATCCCTACTTTTAAGGATTTCCTTCACCTTTTGACCATTCTGCTGTCCATTTCTGTCCCGCCGTGTGGCGGACGTTTTACCTATGTGTACATGAAAGCCGATAACTGGTAACACCTGTCCCTGGATACGCAGGTATCTGAATATTCCGGATGCAAGGTAAGACAAACTCAAACAGGATACCAGACTAAGGCAGATCACTAGACTCATGCAGAATACCAGAGTTTAGGCAGGACACTGGACTTCAGGCAGGACATCAGAACCCAGGCAGAACTCAGGACTTTCAGGTGCAGAGTACAGGCTTCAGACAGAACACAAGGCTTCAGGTGCGAAATACAGGCTTCAGGACACAGGACTTCAGGTGTGGAATACATGCTTCAGACAAGGCATTTGACTTCATGTGCAGAATACAGTCTGGTGCCAGGACACAAGAAGCAAATAGGAACACAGGCAGGACGGGTAAAGAAACACAGACAGGTTAGACACAAGAATTCATGCTGAACAGGTCCAGGAACACAGGCTGGTTGGCTTAGGTAAACAAGCTGGTAAGATCCACGAAATCCAAGCAGGGCCAGTACTGGAATATAAGGCTGGAAACTTCCAGGAACACAAGCAGGACCAACTCTGGAACAAGGGCTGGACAACCAGGAACTCGAACAGAAATGACACTGGATAACTGGCTGGACAGGGATAGGCTTGGAACACCTTTTCAAGGTGTGTGCACTCCCCTGTTAACAGGTGGGGTGTGCACAACCTAGAATTGAGTCCAGGAAATCCCATGCAAGCACAAGCTCTGGGTCTAGGAAAATACTTGGTGCTTTCCAGCGATAGGTTGGAGACTAAGAAGCACAAGTCGGCATGCGGAGAGCCGGGGGCCTAGGAACCTTGGCAGGACACGTGGGCTGAAGCACACATCAGCAGCTGTGAAGCAGAACTAGGGTATACAGTTCACATTGGCGGAAATGCATGAGAGTGAGGATCACACAGCATGCAGAGGACACACAGCTCAAGGATAGCCGTGCAGGAAACCGAGACGTATGTGCATGGCCAAATGCGAGAGCAGGGGACCATGCAACACATACATGCCCACAATGACAATCAGGTGGCCAGAGAGCTAACAGCACAGGTGTCCCTGCTGGGTGGGTTGAGCGGAGAGTGCAGGGACATCAGCACATGGAAGCACTGGGAGTGGGACACAGGTGTAAATGGGGAAAGGAACTTTGGAGTTATACACTCAGTATTTCCTATTAATGTTTGTGCATTTTGTTATTACTAACTTTGAACATTGATTTATTCTATTCAGTTTTGTTGCGACCTGTTACTTCTACTATGTTGTATCACATACAGTCATGGCCAAAAGTTTTGAGAATGATACAAATATAAATTTTAACAAAGTCTACTGTTTCAGTTTTTCTAATGGCAATTTGCATATACTCCACAATGTCATAAAGAGTGATCAGCTTAACAGCAATTACTTGCTAAGTCAATATTTGCCTAGAAAATTAACTTTAACCCCCAAAACACATTTCAGCATCATTGCAGTCCTGCCTTAAAAGGAGCAGCCAACATTGTTTTAGTGATTGTTCCATTAACACAGGTGTGGGTAATGATGAGGACAGGGCTGGCGAACAATCAGTCATGATTAAGTAAGAATGACACCACTGGACACATTAAAAGGAGGCTGGTGCTTGGTATCATTGTTTCTCTTCAGTTAACCATGGTTATCTCTAAAGAAACACGTGCAGCCATCATTGCACTGCACAAAAATGGCCTAACAGGGAAGAGTATCGCAGCTAGAAAGATTGCACCTCAGTCAACAATCTATCGCATCATCAAGAACTTCGAGGAGAGAGCTTCCATTGTTGTCAAAAAGGCTCCAGGGCACCCAAGAAAGACCAGCAAGCACCAGGACCGTATCTTAAAACTGTTTCAGCTGCGGGATCGGACTACCAGCAGTGCCAAACTTGCTCAGGAATGGCAGCAGGCTGGTGTGAGTGCTTCTGCACGCACTGTGAGGCGGAGACTCTTTGAGCAAGGCCTGGTTTCAAGGAGGGCAGCAAAGAAGCCACTTCTCTCCAGAAAAAACATCAGGGGCCGACTGATATTCTGCAAAAGGTACAGGGAGTGGACAGCTGAGGACTGGGGTAAAGTCATTTTCTCTGATGAATCCACTTTTCGATTGTTTGGGACATCTGGAAAGCAGCTTATTCGGAGAAGAAGAGGTGAGCGCTACCACCAGTTTTGTGTCATGCCAACTGTAAAGCATCCTGAAACCATTCATGTGTGGGGTTGCTTCTCAGCCAAGGGAATCGGCTCACTCACAGTCTTGCCTAAAAACACAGCCATGAATAAAGAATGGTACCAGAATGTCCTCCAAGAGCAACTTCTTCCAACCGTCCAAGAGCAGTTTGGCGCCCAACAATGCCTTTTCCAGCATGATGGAGCACCTTGCCATAAAGCAAAGGTGATAACTAAATGGCTCAGGTAACAAAACATAGAGATTTTGGGTCCATGGCCTGGAAACTCCCCAGATCTTAATCCCATTGAGAACTTGTGGTCAATCATCAAGAGACGGGTGGACAAACAAAAAACAACAAATTCTGGCAAAATGCAAATAATGATTATGCAAGAATGGACTGCTATCAGTCAGGATTTGGTCCAGAAGTTGATTGAGAACACGCCAGGGAGAATTGCAGAGGTCCTGAAGAAGAAGGGTCAACACTGCAAATATTGACTTGCTGCATTAACTCATTCTAACTGTCAATATAACCTTTTGGTACTCATAATATGATTGCAATTATATTTCTGTATGTGATACAAACACAAATGTTCTGTATGTCAAACAAACACAAATAAAAACCAGGGCAGCAGATCATGTGAAAATATAATTTTGGTGTCATTCTCAAAACTTTTGGCCATGACTGTAGTCAATGACTTGTAGCTAGAGGTAAGCAAACTTTTTCAAACAAGGTTCTCCAATTTCAAATTCAGGATGAATATTGATGATTCTGTTCGAGATCAGAAAACCCCGAGCAATTTACTAAAAAATTGTTGAACACTCCTTTGTTTGGGAAAAAGTTTGAAACTTTAAAATAGCCCTAATGGTACCTTTACACGCCGCTACCAAAGGTAGCAACAGGTAGGCACTGCACGTGCAAGTTTTCAACGGTTGCCAACAGTACCTGATACCGCAAATACACACCGCCACAAGGTGCTCCACAGAAGGTATTTGCGTTCCCCGGAAGTGCCGACGGGTACCGCAGGTTACCTTCTGTGGAGCACCTTCCCTGATTTACACACCGCTACCACAAGGGAATATGGGCGTACATATTGTGCGCCGTAACTACATAGGCGTGACAGAGTTGTGTATTACGCGACACTCGTATGGTGGTAGGACAATGCAATAACATCATGATTGGCCAGCCAGCGCAGGGAGGCTGGCTAATACATGACGCTATAGCAAATGTGTAGTGTGACTGGTCAGATCGTTAAATATGCCGCCCTGTGCACGGACAGCCAATGGGTACACAGTAGTCCCCACCAATGCTAGCTGATGGGGCGTGGTATACATGACGCTCAAGCACGCCCCAGGTAACTCAAATACCGTACCTGTGCCCCGATTACACTCCGCTACCATAGGGTTTATACCAGCTTGTTTTTCAGCACGGCTGAAGACAGGTATCCAAAGAGACAGGAGGGTACAACCTGAATTACACGCCGCCACTTCGCGGTGTTTTGAAGGTAAAATGTACAATTGTCTCCGACAACTGCCGGTTTCTACCTTTCGGTAGCGGTGTGTAAAGGTACCAATAAACCTTCCTTGAAGGTTTGGGGTCAAAACCCTATCCAGAATATGCAGTGGCTGAGAACACAGCCATTGGGTCCCCAAGTTTCTTTCAACATAGTAAATTTAAAGTAGCTTTAAAAGAAAGTTTTTAAGCTTCCTTGAGTTTCCAGGGACACCTACAGTCTGTGAACCTTTGGAAGAATGCCAAATCCAAGAACTTTAAAACTCCTTTAAACATCCCTTTTAAGAAAGCTTTTAACTATTATGATTTTTTTTTTTAATTTTTATTTTTACAGAGAAAAAAATGTATTATTGCAGAGGGTCAGCTGCATTCGAGTCCACCTCTTCTACACTCACCTGCTAGCAATTCAGATAAAAATAGCATATGTCCATTGTATGATTAACATATATCCTTATGTGGCTCAGTGGTAGCCTTGCAGTGCTCGGGTCCTAGGTTCAAATTCCACCAAGGACAACATCTTCAAACAGTTTGTTCGTTTTCTTCGTTTTTACATGGGTTTCCTCCGAGCACTCCAGTTTCCTCCCACATTTCAAAGACATACTGATAGGATATTTAGATTGCGAGTTCCAATGGGGACAGTGTTGCCAATGTACAGTGTATAAAGTGCTATGGAATTAATAGCGCTTTATATATAAATAAATATTATTATTATTATAGGTCTGTTCACACTCATAAAACACTATATTATGGATATTGCTTCTTGAAAGTGTGCAATCCCTTTATTTCCTTTCCTTCCATACATTTAGAATACTGATTTATGGCATGGGCAGACGTATTTTATATGTATTATTAATCTTGGACTTGTCCGTGCATTGCCCACTACCCTTATTCAACATTAAAGATGAAGTGGTGAGCTGAAAAAACTTTTATTTTTATGTCAGGCTTGTGGCCCTAACCACGGGCCCAATTCTTTACAACAATTTGCTGCAGCCCACCCCATGGAGGGATTAATGAGGACCAAGAATGGCAACAAGAATGGGCAAACAATAATATCCCCTAAGCGACTGGGTTCTAGCGTTGGAAGAGGTGAGACCCTAGTCAAAAGAAAGTAGTGTCACCGTGGAGATTGGCACCATCTTGGAATTGCCATACAATGCAGTAACACTGTACTACCATGTGCCTGAAGTTTGGAGCTTGTAGACATGATGGATCCATACCAAGACATGCCAGATCTTGAAGATCTGACTTTACTCACCATCCCATGGGCCAAGGATGCCTCACTGCCACTAAAGCAGCTCGCAAAGGAGATGGCCACATATGTGAGCTGGAGCTCCACTGCTGTGAGCTGTTCCCGATGCCACCTGAGACCACCACAAGTTGGAGGCAGGATGCCTGACCTTAACAAACCTACTACCAGTCCTGCAGCCGGTGGATCGGCAAATAGAGAAGAAGGAGGACAAGGGGATAGTATTGGCAGAAGCCTAAAGTCTCTGTATTCCTACCTTCCACATTACCCCCACTAGAGACCTTTGACTGACCCAACCACCTATCAAACAGTATCCTTATTGGCATGAGGCACCATGGCCTTTTCATTTCTGGAAGAGATGATGCTCTCAGATGCCCTTGCCCGAGAGTTGTTGCAAGGGTCTAGTTGTAACCACGTTCATGAGCAATGTACCCAGGGCCAGTTGGTAACCTTCTCCCAGATGAGCGGGTTTGAGTTCCTAATCGAAGACATGACTGGTTACTAGTGCTATGTCAACTGGTTTACTGTGAAGTGACCATCTGTCTTTCAGACTTTACACCCTCCATGTTGGTGACGTATTCACCTTTATAAATATAAAGGGCCGTGAGGGATGGTACGAGGTGGGAGTAGGTTGGGTTGCTTCCGCAGAGGATGTGGAACATTGGCAGCAATAAGCTGACATGAAAAGCATGGAGCATTGGCAGTTGGCCAAGCCTGACCATGTTAGCCAGCCAGCTGGAGTTAAATTCACAGGGGCAAAAGAACCTGTAGGGCTGTCGTGGATGCCAGTGTTCTTCTGGTGTGTGCCAGAGGAGGTGTCATCACCTAACTCCTCCATCCTCTACTCCAGCGTTGGCTTTGATGAAGTGTGTTTTGGAGCAGGTGGTGGTGGAGAGTGCCCCTGGAGGAGTAGCCCCTGTGACCCACCAAGACATGTCAAGAGGGGTGTACATAGTGGAAAAGCCAAGTATATCCCGTGAAATATGGATGGCATTTTACCAGAAGTGTAAGGCTTCCAAAAAGGCCTTGGATTAAAGGCCCTAAAAATTGCCTGTTGTTGAGTCACTGAACCGTTATAAGAAATAACCCTGCTGGCCTGAAGAGGACTATTTGCAGTTCTGAGTTCTGACAACAGCGAGGTCTATTTTGTTTTTGATTTGTGACCTGGGAGGCCTAATTTTATTCTTCTCATTCCCCTGTTTAGCTCTGGTTGCGCTTTTCCCTGCTGGATTAATGGGACTGCAGCCTTCGGGATACATATCAAAGCCCTAAATGGACTGTGCCCCATTATCTTGATGGGCTGTGCCCGATTTTAATGGCCTCTGCCAATTCTTGTGGGACTTGATGGGTCTTATGAATTGTTGTGTGAAACGTGGAAAAATTGAAGGACCCAATATGGGAGCTGGGTTATTTGTTTGCAACGTTCAAGAACTGTGAAGGACTCACTTATATGCTGATGCTCCATGTCTTGTGCTAGTGCCACAACAAGGGAATAGAGTGCAGTGCCTATGCAACCCAGTGAGAATGGGGTTGAGACGACCCAAAGAAATAAGGAAAAGACTTTTTATAATATTTTACTTGTTTTGTATGCAATTGCATTCATTATGTCTTCCAGAAGTCCACTGTGGCCGAGGACTGCCATGATTAAAGGTATGTGAGTGTGGTGGCCCTATAAAGTCTTTGCTCAACTGAAGACATCACTGTTATATTTATACATGTGTGTCTTTTAGAGTTATTGTGAATAGTGTATGCTAAGTGCCTATTTGAAAATGATCACTGTTTGTGTAACATAAATATAAACAGTTCAATCATGTACCAACATGATTTGTTTTAACTCTGCAACAATAAAGCTTTTTAACTTCATTCCTTGTGTGCCGAACTGTTTTTGCAAAGTAAGAAGTGCTTTGATACTCCCCTACAGATGCTTGAGAGCAAGCCAGAGGCCTCTGGCCTGAAGGTGTCAGGTATAGAAATGCAAGACACTACACACACTCATGTAGAACAGGACTGGAAACTCCAGTCCTTAACAGCCTCAAACAGTGTATGTTTTCAGGAATTACTCAGAAGGTGTTGGAATCATGACCGTTGCAGGTGATTAAAATACCACCTGTGCAATGCTATGGAAATCCTGAAAACTTGCACTATTTGCACTGTTTTGCAGCCCTTGCAGACTGGAGTTGCCCATTCATGCTCTAGAAGTAGAGGTAGCCAGGGAGCAAAAGGAATCCTCGAGCAAGTCCACAAATGTGGCTCTCCTTGGACGCTCTTACAAGCATATGAGAGTCACGTTCACAGAAAGAATTCTCCATATGCTGTGAGAGTAGTCACACAAGCACAGGTGACAGTGTGACAAGCAATGTCATCACAAAGAATGCTTCATTTCAGACTCGAGTGATCACACAGGGGCTATACTACAAGTTTGAACTGCACGATGTACAAGCTAAATCTTGTGCGATATCATGGTTCTTGCACTATTTTATGATAAATTTTTGTATTCCTTTATTAAATTATAAACACTACAAGGACTACTCTAAAAGCGTCAATTTCGGTCAAGCGTCAATGGTCAGTACATACAAAATGTGAAATTGAACAAGGAAATATTATGTCTAGATTCCAAAGGTTCTTCCTATACTAATCAAATGAAGATACTAGGTTGACGATAACTGACCGTTGATGCTTGACCGAAAATTGACGCTAGGTCAGACTATTATATCCGTACCTAGGACATTGGGAGATCCTATGGGATCATTGTAAATATTGTATGCTGTGTAACTGTGTGAGGGAAGGGTCGTTGTTTATGCACATGCCACATAAGCCACATATATTTATATAATGAAAGTCCCACAGGGATCAGCAGCAAGGGGAAACTCACACGGTACAAAAAGGCAAAATTAGCATTTAAAAAAACACATGCCTCTGTCAAGGAGGAACTGAAAAACAACTAAAAAAAGTTGATCGCTGGACAAAATGCCAACCAAGGGATGGGTCATTAACTATACAAGATGCCTTTATTTAGAAATGTCCACTATACGTGGTGTTAAAATGGTCTTCCAGCATTCTCAGGGTTGCCTGGGCTGAAGGTCAGCGTTGGTAATGATACTCCGCTGCTGGAAAGTCCTGGGGGTTCGCAAGGACTACTTCTGCTAGGGCATTCTCCGTCACCACCTACCCCCAGTGCACTCCATCATGGCCTCCGCTGGAGAAGATGATGGAGGAACTAGGGGACGACCATGCTCTATAGGCCAGATAGGAGCAACTTGTGGCACACCGAGAGGCCATGTGGGTTTGTGTTCAGCTGGCTAACCAAGAGAGGCCTGTCCTCCCCCAATGCCACATTCTCTCCTGGTCAGCCTCCTCCTGCCACTTCTCAAATTGGTCAGCGGTGGCAACCCGACAGACGCCAACTGTGAATCACCCCTTGCTGCCCCACACCTTCATGAAAGTGACCTCCTCCCTGACAAACAGAAGTGCACAGTCTTTTGAGAAGATGGTCATGCAGCAGGGTGGACTGGTTGACCTAGCACCAATGCCTAGTACATGGTGGTATTGGTAATCCAGTAGCTGGGAGACTGGCTGAAGGTTGAATACATCCAGGCATGCTGCAACGTCCTCTGCAGTGTGACATGTGATACTCCTGGACGACATGGGGAACTGGTCACCTCTTGACTGTGATCTCAGGTCCTCCTCTGGCATCCGAGTCCAGCATTGTATCCGCACCTCACTGCACAGGATGCCCAATGTGGGTAGCACGGTGATGCCCCAGGTCACATATGTGTTAATGTTATCCTCTGGTAGATGCCGATCTGGGTCTGGTTCTGAATCTGCACTCTCTGCCACTGAAGTGGTGACGTAGATTACCTCCTCCAGATCAGGCATGTCTTGCTGGGGATCCATGACCAAACTGTGTAATGCCACCACACAGTGGCAGGTGAACCATGGTGTAGCACAGAGTAGCTAGCTTGGACTGCAGTGATAACATGGCGATGACACGCTGAACTCCAGGTTGATACCTGTTTGCTTTTCCTAGGGGCCCACTTCTTCCACTGCCTGGACCGAGTCAGACACAAATAATCACTACAAGAGATCGCTGTTTGCACAATCTTGTTGCCTCATTAACCCTTCAATCAAGTGGGTTGCAGAAGTAATGTCACTCACACAACCAATTCCCCATGCCACTAAGGAAAAACTGGGTTGCGTGGGTACTAAGTGCAGTGATTATTGAAGACTGACATATTTATAATGAAAATGAATAACTTTATCCAGGTCATAAATTCACCAATTTATCTGGAATGCTGATGAATAAAGCTAGTGGGCAGTGCACTGCAGCAATGCAAGGACAAGTTCAATATGAATTATACAGTATATATAATGACACAGTTGTGCACTTGCCAAAAATCTGTATATTAAACATATGGAATGACATAAAATAGTGATTCAACGTTTTCAAGAAGCAATAGTATGGTGTTTCTTGAGTGTCAACACAAACAGACCTTTAAGATCATGGATATGAAACATAATGGCCATATGCTATTATTATATGAATTGCTATCACATAATTGTTGCAAGATAAGGAAAGGGGAAGTGAAGAGCCGCTCCGCCGCCTAATTACCCCTGAACTCCAGCACTCGGTGTGATGGCATGGCAATCATAAATCATGAATAAAGGGAGATCCACCAGTGCAATGCTTCTCAATTCTTTATTCCATGAATATAAAAATTAAAATCATTCAGGAATCTAGCAGACGCTAGACGCGTTTCTGAAGTAACCCTTCCTTAGTCGTTGGCACATTAAAATAACACTACAACACATTTATAATACAAAACTGCTTTACAACAGCTGAACAAGATTGACAATTAACATGGCAAAGAATTTAACCCCTTTCAGTACATTGAAATTGAAGTGATCCGAACCCATAGTTTGTGTAACAAAAATGCATTCATGTGAACTGATTGTGAATTAATATGTGATAATTGGAGAATGTACCAAATAAAAACATAATTCTATAAATCATTTTAAACAGCCATGAAAGACATACATGATATTTCAACCATATTATTTATTTTCTGTCACACACAAATGTTCAATGGTAATTAATAGTAAATTTCTCCTGGATCCATAAAGATCACCTACAATTTGGTTTCATTATTGTTTACTTGACATACATACAAAAATCCCAAGTTTATCTATTTACTCTCCTTTGTCAATATTGTTTATATTACAAAAAAAAAAAAAAAATATATATATATATATATATATATATATATATATATATGTATATGTAACCTGTTTCTTGACAACATACGATGATGCGGGAGATACATCGATGATATGGTCATAAATTGGACTGTTTTGTCGTATGTGTCTCCTGCACCACATCCCAATGACCTTATGAATTATTTCAATGCAAATGAATATGGTTTATCTTTCACCATAGTTATACACAAGAACCAAACTCCTTTTCTTGATGTCATCTTATGTGGTGATGAAAAAAACGGGCATAATCAGCACCAAACGTTTCCGTAAATAAATAAGTGGCAATACCATTTTAAGAGCCAATAATTGCCATCCTAAACATGTTATCTTAAATCTCCCCATAGGTGAATTCATTAGGGCAAGAAGAAAGTGTTCTGGGGTAGTGACTATAGAGCGAAATCCAGGGTCATTCAAGATAGATTAAAATGTAGAGGATATAAGAATTGGGTCATAAAAAGGGCACAAATCATTGCGGAGAAGAGGAATCGTGATTCTCTCTTATTTGGGGATAATAGGATAGAACCAACATCAGGAATAGAAATAAGTCCTTTGGTAAACACATTGGGATTAATAATCAAAACTTGGGCTATGAAAACCATCCTCCTACTTTTGTTACTCAGTTTAGTTTAGACTTTAATGACTTCAAAAGAATACTAAACAAGAACATTCCTGTTTTGTATCAAGATGTAAAATTAAACGAAATCTTAACAGGGGGTTGGAGAATGGTAGCAAAAAAGGCAAGAAGTATAGGAAATATAGTGTCCCCCAGCACCTTTTTAAGTGAGAAACCCAATAAACCCACCTGGCTGACACACAAAGGCACCTATAAGTGTGGCGGCAATAAGTGTAACATCTGCCAGTATATAAAAAAGGGTGACACATTTCAAAATAATGTCACAAAAAAGCTTTTTAAGGTAAATGAATATATAAATTGTGCTACCACCCATGTGGTATATCTTGCTACATGTACTACATGTAACCTTAGTTACGTGGGATGTACCATTAGACCTCTAAAGAAAAATATTGCTGAACATATATCTGCTTCTAATCCTGACTATGAGAACTAGCATTTCAGGCCTTTCTAAGCATTTTTGTGACTATCATATGGGTAACCTCTCATCTCTCACAATCATGGGTATAGAACGTGTACAACGACCATATAGGGCCGGGGATTGGGAAAGAGCCCTCCATAATCGGGAACTTTTCTGGATACTTCAACTTGATGCCCGTTTTCCAGGCGGTTTAAACTCTAGAAAAGATATGCTATATTTTTATTAAATAGCGTTTTCTACATCTTGTCTGTATCACTTGGATCATCTCTTAATTGAATCTCATACTATATCTTTGAGAGTACGAATAAAATCAAAGAATATATATGTGAACTGTGACAGGGTAGAATTATTGTCATTGTGCTTGACATACGTTCCCCCTCTATCCCCCCCTCCCTTTTTTTTGTTCTGTTTTGTTTAATCAAATTGTATGGAATAATTACGGATAAACGGTGCATTTCCTTAATGGCAAATAATGCTGTTGTTGAGACTAACATTTTGTGGTCCTGGTATTCAATGTTGTTTAGCCATAATGCGTGGTTTAGAAAGAAAGAGACCAAAGATGTTTTTGTGACCCAGATTAAATCACCCGAATGTCCACACTAGGTAATTGCAGTACAAATAATTTATTTAAGTTACTGGTGGTACAAAACAGGCAGAGTCATATAGTGAACATAGGACAGTGTGGAGAGAGGGAGGTGGGAGATGAAGGCAGGAGATGCAAGGGACGAAGTTACCCTCACCCTGGTAGCAGAGGATAAAGTGCCTGTGCTCATTGAGGGACAACACAAAAGCAGCGCGAACGCTGTATGAAGTTGTCACCTAATCTATGCGGTCAAAGCTACAGGCAAACCGACTGACACTTACCCATGGGTGTAATTACAGGGGTCCGGCTTCCGTCTCAGGGGCCCCGACACGTGTTTCGCGTCCGGCTTTCTCAAGGGGCGAGTGGTGCTGGGTGCTCTAAGTGACTGGCTTATATGTGTGAGCGGGCAACAGCTGCAGCTTGTTTGGCTGCATGACGCACCTTCCCGTCGGAAGTGGAGCGGCAGGGAGGCTCTCCTGGGTGCGCTGTGGTCGGGAAGAAAACTTCCCATGACATCACATCCGTTGCGCATCCATTCTGGAGGTCCCCGTCACCGTAAACTTCCGGCGGTTCAGTGCGCATGCGCGCGCTGCTAGCCACCATTTTGGAGAAGGGCAAAAGAGCTCTTTTTTGCCCTTCTCCCATGATTATAGTATTTTGATAGAATCTATCATTATCAGTGGGGGCAGTGATGGAAGGGCTATTGGCGATCATGGGCAGAAGGCAGCCAAGGAGGTTACCAGAAGTAGGACAAATTAACACACAGTGATAGCGAACGCTACACTATAGGAGATACACAAGAGGGGGGAGGAGGAAAAAGAGGGAGAGACACATAAAAACTGGGGGCTAAAAACACACTCAAATTGGAAAAATGTCCGCATAATACATCTCCACAATCCTCCTCCATGTCCACTTTTTTTTGTAATATAAACAATATTGACAAAGAGGAGTAAAAAGATGAACTTGGGATTTTTGTATGTATGTCAAGTATACAATAATAAAACCAAGTTGTAGGTGATCATTATGGATCCAGGAGAAATGTACTATTAATTGCCATTGAACATCCGTGTGTGACAGAAAATAAATAATATGGTTGAAATATCATGTATGTCTTTCATGATTAAAATGATTTATAGAATTATGTTTTAATTTGGTGCATAATTGGAGACAATTATCACATATAAAATCACAATCAGTTGACATGAATGCATTTTTGTTACACAAAGTATGGGTTCGGGTCACTTCAATTTCAATGTACTGAGAGGGGTTAAATTCTTTAACATGTTAATTGTCAATCTTGTTCAGCTGTTGTAAAGCAGTTTTGTATTATAAATGTGTTGTAGTGTTATTTTAATGTGCCAACGACTAAGGAAGGGTTACTTCCGAAACGCGTCTAGCGTCTGCTAGATTGCTGAATGATTAAAATGTTTATATTCATGGAATAAAGAATTGAGAAGCAATGCATCGGTGGATCTCCCTTTCTTCATCACATAAGTATAGAAGAGATGGCCTCACATGCTGCTGACCTTCTGCAATAATAAAGGTTTGCGCTCAATAAAATAAAATAATAATAACAATAATAATAGTAAAACAAATAATAATAAAGTAAAAAAAATATTTAAAAAATTCCCTAAAACAAGATAAGCTCTCTTATATGCATGTTTCAAGGACATTGTAAGCTTCTTGGACTTCACAGCTGCTGCGACATCTAGCACTGTTACCAAATTTAACCATCTGCAGGTGTCGAAATCCCTGCAAACTCCTGGAAGCTTAAAAAAATTCATTTAAATCTCAAAAAAATTCTACAGCTTGATACAAACTGGTAGACCCGATTGCGGGAACCCTACTAACCTGTTAGGTCTTGTTGACAGCCAACGGGTTTTCCAGTGAGCATTTTGGCCCGAAACAAATAGAGAAAGTTTTAAGGCCATTTTAAATTCCAAACTTATTTTGTGAACATAGCCGCATTCGCCGATTTTTTTGGGAAATTGTTCAGATTTCAAATCCCGAACCAAATCTGCAATTTCGTGCAGAATTTGAAATTGGCTAACATGTTTGGGAAAGTTTCGCTCATCTCTAAATGTCAGCTGACATTACCCAGCTGGCATCAACTCCAAATACCATTACCTCGTTTGCCAACACCCCTTTGTGATATCCAGGTACCCGTTCTACTGGTTCTGAGTGAAACAGTTGTCATGTGGCGGTAGATTTGTTCCAGTGTGCCAGAATTACTTAGGGCTCTGTAACTTAGGAAATCTGCTCTGTCCCCTGCAATAGAAAATGGTAGAGTCAAAAGCGTGAGTAGCTCCATACCCCATAACCGTGAAGTTGCCTCCATCAGCGTAACATTATTTGGACTGTGCATAATAATACCTCCCATAGCAAGTGAAGAGAACTGTACTCCAGCCGATCTGAGAGGCCCTAAATTTGCTTGTCTCATAAGGAGAAAACACCATCTTTCATACACAAAATATCCAGTGTATCCTATTCGATGGACCACCGTCCTTGCCTTTGACAGACTGTATCCTATTATTTCCTTAAGTAAAGAGTTATATTTTCAAGTCCATATTTGTGTCTGGCTGCCTATAACTGCACGAACATCACAGGAACTACAACACCTGCACCCAGACATCAAAACTACAGGAGCGCCCCAGCAGGAAATATACCATCTCTATAAGTGCAACCTCCCACTTTGACAATTATTGTAGACACAAGGGAAGTGTTTAGGGGTCTATGATAACTCCACATTACCAATCCGGTAAGTAAATAGTTAAAAAACACTACTATAAAAATCCATTATTTTAAATAAAACATCGCTTTTATCCATTTATTAAGACCAAACATACCCTCCGACGATAATCCACAGTGATGTCCAGTGAAACAGACTCATCGTGCAGCCTGTGCCAATCTAATGGCTCTGGAGTGGGGGGAGTCGTGTGCGACACGCATGGGCTTCTGTGCAGTGGCTTAGGTAAGGCGATACTCTCTTTGTTCCATATTATCGTTTGCACGTTGTTGCCTTTTCCACTGTGCTGCTGCTTTCCTTTCCATATCATCTGTGTACTTTTTGGGATGGTCCATCTTGGCGTAGATTTTGAGTGATCAACCGAACTTAACTGATCAACCCAATGTGAATTGCTGTTGAGATTTATTTTCTCAAACGACTATGCCTATATGTAAATTCTATTTCCTTTAGGACTAGAGAAAAGTGTTTCAACCATAAAATTAAATCAGTGTTTACCTGCAAACAAAAGAAAAATATACCGGTATGTGCAGATTTTTGATGTGCTCAGTGGGGCCATTTAATAGAGTAATTTCAATACAGTATGACAAGATTAAAAAAAGACAAACTGCTGAAGTATATTTCTAGCCAGACATTGTTGCGGCTTGGGAAATGTGCAGCACAAAGCAAACAAACCATAACAAATTTGAAGGCGCTAATTACTGGAGCTCATGCAGATTTCTTGGCAGTGAACATGGAAGCCTTATGGCTGAGTAGTATGGATCCTCCAAAACACCAAACACTGATACACGATCTACATTGGGAACCATATGTAAGAAGATATTCTCTGTGCATACAGAGTCTGATGGAGCATGCTACATTTTTTTCTCCAACTATCAAATTGGAAACATACAGGGGAACAGTAATTCCAATATTCACTGTTATTGGTGATGTTCAATGTTGCTGTACAACTCTGCCGCATAAACCCTCATCCCCAAAAAATTTAAGTTTAAATGCAGTAATGCAGCTGTCCTTTTAGTCTTTATTAGTTTTTCATAAGATCCCATCTACACTATTAATGGTGGGTTTACACACACCAATCCATGTATCCAATATCTGAACAGATCTCTGGTTGCAGTGAAATCATGGACACATTGCTCCATTTTGTGGCTGTGTACAACATGGAGCAATCTGTCCATGATTTCACTGCAACCAGAGATTGGTTCAGATATTGGATACAATGATTGGTGTGTGTAAACCCACCATCAGACTAGCATGGACTAATGATACAGCCAAATTCTAAAATTACTACAATGAGAAGAAATAATCTGATACTACAGTTGGGCAGTATGAAAGAGGTATGAACAAGAGTTTGGCATCCAAGCCGGCAGAATAGCGTGTCATAGGGTGGACCGCCGTCAGGGCATGTTCCATACAGTCTGTAACCAGGTGAATCTTCGGATTACAATTAGATAGGTCTTTCTCAAATATCTTGCAATCTGTGTGGATAAACAGTAAAATTAGCGATGAGTCAGATACAGTAAATACAGCTCCATACTATCTTCAATAATACTGCCCACAAGTAGTAAATCTCATATCTTAATTGTTTGTGATTTGATAAAGGAAACAAAATAATTTCTAAACTGATGAATGAAATCTATGTCTCATTGGAAAGGAGTTTATTTTTTTCTTTTACTTGAGGACAATTAGGCGATGTATGGAACAACCTAAAGTACAAATGGTTTAAAAAAAAATTTCTACTTTTTAGTATACATGTTACGGACAAAGTCATGGGTACCAACACATTACATTTACATTACAGTTTTATGGTTTAATGCAATAATAAAATGTGGTATATAGAAATGAGCGCTAGGGATAATGGAACAAGCCGAACGCTTTTGTAGACATTACCTATAGGTTTATTACGATAAACACAGTACAGGTCTTTCTCCCACAACGCGTTTCGACGCTACATGCGTCTTTCTCAAATGGATCCACTTGAGAAAGACGCATGTAGCGTCAAAACGTGTTGTGGGAGAAGGACCTGTACTGTGTTTATCGTAATTAACTTATAGGTAATGTCTACAAAAGCGTTCGGCTTGTTCCATTATCCCTAGCGCTCATTTCTATATACCACATTTTATTATTGCATTACGTTCCTTTCTCCCTTCAGGGAGAGTGGTGCGAGCAGCTCTGGGAGAGGACCTTGCTGAAGAAAACAGAAACCTGGCCCTGCGCGTGCACGGGACGGTGCACGTGTGAGAGACGGAGCACAGACCTGGGTGCAAAGGAGAGACAGGCAATAGATGAAGACAGGGATCCTGCATAAAAAATCTCACCTGCTTGCGGTTAATCTAGTTGTGCAGAGGGCACAACCAACTGAGGTGAGTGAAACGTACAGTGTAACGGGAATTTATACCCCTAAATTTGCAGTGTGGCGCAACCATCTATTTTGAATTTTTTGCAAGTTTTATGGTTTATGCTGTTTCATTGGCATTATTATGGAGTTAGTTTGCAGATACAATCCCTGACAAAACGTATGTCGCTTATCCATGTTATGTAAATAAAACCTTAGAACCTGATGTTAAATTCATCCATTGGTTTTATAAATTACTCTTTTGAAAGCTGAAACCCTCCCAAAATGTGGTTTAGGTTAAGAAAATAAATTGGTATCAATGCTGAAATATTGATCATTTAATGAACACAGAATGGTCAGATTTGGCAAGACAAAGGTTTTGTCGCCTGGTCATATCATGCACCCAATCCTTGTTTACATCCTCACCTGTGCTCCGTAAATGATCGGCTAATTAGTGGGTGTGTATAAAAAGAAACCCAGTACCCCAGACCTTCACTTAAACTGCAACTTGAGCTCTGACAACATGTCAAAAATCCACCCTGCGACCAAAGCCTTGATTATCAAGAGACTGAAGATCAGATTCACTGCAGAGGTGGCTGGAACCTTTAATGTGTCACAGCGTCAAGTACAAACAATTAAAAAAAGATTTGAAGAGACTGGAGATGTGTTTGACAAGCCCAGGTCCGGCAGACCCCGCATGACAACTGTTCAGGAAAAACGTTTGTTGGTTAGAAAATCCAAAGCAAGCCCATCTTCCAGGGCAGCAGAGCTCCTTCAGGCCTGGTCACCTCAAGTCCCTGTGTCAACTAGAACAGTTTGTAGGATTCTGTCTCGAAATGGCCTCCATGGTCAAATCAGTGCCCTGAAGGCAGCACTAAACAAAAGGCAGATAAAAAACTGTGTGGCATTTGCAAAGTCCCACAGCCTGCTAAACAGATGGATGCTGGAAAAGTGACAGAAGGTGGATTTCTCTGATAAATCTTCAGTAGAATTACACCACAGCCACCGAAAATACTGCAGGAGACCTACAGGAGTCCGTATGGATCCAAATTTGGTGGTGGAAAGATCATGATCTGGGGTTACTGTCAGTATGGGGGTGTGCAAAACATTTGCAAGGTTGAAGGCAATATCAATAACCTAAAATATCAAGAAGTATTAGCTACCTCTTACATTCCAATTCATAAAAGGGGTCAAATTCTGCAGCATGATGGTGCACCATCTCATACATCCATCTCTACAATAAAGTTCAGCCCAGTCTCCAAACATGAACATCATTGAGCATGTTTGGGGTAGGATGAAAGAGGAAACTTGGAAGACAAAACCAAGGAATATAGATGAACTCTGGGAGGCATGTAAGACTACATTCTTTGCTATTCCTGATGACTTCATTAATAAATTGCATGAATCATTGTTAAATGGCATGGATGCAGTCTTTCAAGCTCATGGAAGTCACACAAAATATTAAATATGACTCTAATAGCACCACAACTTCATTCCCCAATGTTATGCAACTTATATTTGTATTTTAAGTTAATTATTTGTTTGAATATCACATTACTTTCTGTGGGCGACAAAACATTTGTCTTGGAGAAATCTGACCATTCTGTGTTCATTAAATGATCAATATTTCAGCATTGATGCCAATTTATTTTCTTAACCTAAACCACATTTGGGAGGGTTTCAGCTTTCAAAAGAGTAATTTATAAAACCAATGGATGAATTTAACGTCAGGTTATAAGATTTTATTTACATAACATGGATAAGCGACATAACTTTTGTCAGGGACAAACAGCTTCCATAGCCTTTAGCACCATCAGGGGTGGATTAAGGGTAGCCAGGACCCGGGGCTGTTCAGGCTCTGTGGCCCCCCCCGATCATGTAACGGGGGACATGTAACGGGGTCACGAGGGTCATGTGACGGGTGTCATGGAGCTCATCATATACCTGAAATAGATTATTCCAGAAAAATAGTTGCGGAGTGAAACTCTACCTGTCAAACATCCATTGATCTAGTCAATTTACTCTTCAGTTAGGAAGAAAAAAAAACCCACTTTAAGCCATAGGATTGAACAGTCCATTAGAAGGAGGCTATTATGCCCTGACTGCCCCTGTACTCAGAATAAATAACGTATAAAAATCTCGAACAGTGTGCCCCTGTATGTCAATCACCTGTTACCAGCCTGATGGACTTGCTTGCAGATCCCGCCTCCTCGGAGTCCGACAACGTCTTCTTCTGAATGATGTAGATCACGCCTCCTGCCACCTGCGTTATCCACGTAACCACGTCCAATTTTCCCATAGCCTACGCTACGCCCATACCTCTCCGGCTTGTGCAAGTGCAATGTGCTCCATCATGGGGTTATCCTACAAGTTTAAACTCTCAGTGATGTCACCATACATTACACGCAGCAGACTGGAGCCTGGAACCATGTGCAGTGACCCCTGCGGTTCGCACATGTGTAGATGAGTTTACATTGTAGCTGCAGTAGGGCAGAGCACAGTGCTTTTGCGCAAAATGGAGAGGCATCTGCACAGACGTGAGATGGGAAAGTGGGACGTGGATAATGCAGGATGCGTGATCCATATTATCCAGAAGAAAAGGCTGTCGGACAGTGAGGAGAGGCTGAATGGACCAATCTGCAAGCAAGAATTTCGGACTGCTAACAGATTAGAATACAGGGTGTAAGGTTTTTAAACGTTATTTATTCTGTGTACAGGGGCATTCAGGGCATAATAGCCTGTTTCTTATAATGCAGTATAGGCATGTGCATGAGGCCTTACAAATACTGAGGTAAAAACTCACCAAATACTCAGCATGTGCACGAGTTCTTACAGATACTGAGGTAAAAACTGACCAAATACTCAGCGTGTGCACGAGGCCTTACAGATACTGAGGTAAAAACTCACCAAATACTCAGATTGTGCACGAAGCCTTACAGATATTGAGGAAAAAACTCCCCAAATACTCAGCGTGTGCTCAAGGCCTTACAAATACTGAAGAGAAAAAACAACACATACTCAGCGTGTGCACGAGGTCTTACAGATACTGAGGTAAAAATCACCAAATACTCAGCGTGTGCACGAGGCCTTACAGATACTGAGGTAAAAACTCCCCAAATACTCAGCATGTGCAAGAGGCCTTACCAATACTGAGGAAAAAAACTCCCCAAATACTCAGCGTGTGCACGAGGCCTTACAGATACTGAGGTAAAAACTCACCAAATACTCAGCGTGTGCATGAGGCCTTACAGATACTGAGGTAAAAACTCACCAAATACTCAGCATGTGCAAGAGGCCTTACAAATACTGAGGAAAAAGTCACCAAATCCTCAGCGTGTGCACGAGGCCTTACAAGTACTGAGGTAAAAACTCATCAAATACTCAGCGTGTACACGAGGCCTTACAAATACTGGGGAAAAAACTCCCCAAATACTCAGCGTGTGCATGAGGCTTTACAGATACTGAGGTAAAACTCACCAAATACTCAGCGTGTGCACAAGGCCTTACAGATACTGAGGTAAAAACTCACCAAATACTCAGCATGTGCACGAGGCCTTACAAATACTAAGGTAAAAACTCATGAAATCCTCAGTGTGTGCACGAGGCCTTACACATACTGAGGGAAAAACTGACCAAATACTGAACTTCTGCACGAGACCTTACATATACTGAGTTAAAAACTCACAAAATACACAATGTGCGCACCCACTACTCCTCCACCTTGGATAGACATGTGAAATACCTCTACATGCTGTGTGTGCCCCTCTATGTGGATATTTTGCTTGAATAATGTATGCATGGACTCCATACATACATGATTCAAGCAAGATAGCCACTTAGAGGGGCACATACAGCATGTAGAGGTATTTCACATGTTTCTGTGTTATCCAAGATGGTGGGACACAGTTTATATGGGGCAAATTTGCCCCATGTAGTTTCAGGAAAGATTTCCAGTATTGTCTCCCCACACCCTCCCTGACCACTCCAGTGATTAAGGGGTCTTTCACATCAGCGGTTTTGCTGATGTGCGGCCGATCTGGCAGGTGGCGCCGGATCAGCCGCCTGACGGCTGACTGGCGGCCCGGATGAGGCAAGCCCTATGCATTGTCTATGGGGATTGCGGACTGATGCGGAAAGCGCGGTTCTGCTGGGTGCGGCAGATCCGGCACTTGCGGCTGCAAAAAAAAACACCGCTTGTAGCTGTTTTTTTTTCGCGGCCGCAAATGCTGGATCTGCGACACCTGGCAGCATAGCACTTGCTGCACCGGACCACAAGCATCATAGACAATGCATGGGGTTTACCGCATCCGAGCTGCAAGTCGGCCGTTAGGCGGACGATCCGGCACATGCAGCGCCACTTGCCGGAACGGCTGCAATCATCAGCTAAACGCTGATGTGAAAGCAAAGTTAGTTAGGCCCCTTTTACATCAGCGTTTCTTTCAAATTATGGCAGATCCAGAAGATTTACCGCATCTGTCGCCCAACGGCCGTTGCGGCGGTGTGAAGAAACCGCGGTCAGCAGCATTTTTTTTTTCACCGCCGCAAATGCTGGATGTGCCGCAACCGGCAGAACTGCACTTGCCGCACCCGACCGCAAGCCCCATAAACAATGCATGGGGCTCGACGCAAGTGCGGCCGTTAGGCAGCAGATGCGGTAAATCTGCCACAATTTGAAAAAAAAAGCAGATGTGAAAGGGGCCTTAGTACACAAATCATTTCATTAACGCTTACATTCTTTTTTTACACTGACTGAGTCCTCCCTGCCGTACAGCAGCCACCAGGAGGTCTGGCTGCAGTGCACATGTGGCGTCCCTGCGACCAGGGTGGCCACGGGTAGGAACTGCAGCCAGGCAGGAAGGTAGACAGTTTGTATATCAAACACCCTCAAAACACACATCCACTGACATAGACCCAACCCAGAGCCTGGGACTCTAGGCAGGCAAGGGGTAGTAGGGCCAGTTTTAAGTGGGTGAGGTATAGTCATGTTAACGAACCAGTATAAAAAAGAGAAACAGGAATTAGTTAGCCAGTAGGCAAGTGCCGAGCAGCAAAGACCAAGAGGAGTAGGCGAGTGCTGACAGAGTGATCAGTAAAGACAGGAACAACAGAAACCGGACCGGTGTCACCAGGTCCGAGGAAGACGGTAGCGCTGACAAATTACTGACAGGAAAGACTCTCCTGAAGTACCCGGGAAGTTACAAGGGTAGGAAAGAGCCTGATGATCCCTTGCAAGACAGGGACACTCAAGGCTAGGCTGGAACCAGAGTGTCAGCTCTGAGGGGGACTGAAGTCTCATACCGGCTCCCCAGACAAACTGATGGGGAACACAGATTTTAGATCCGTATTCCCATTGCAGGGTTGGGGGCATAGCAGCAACTAGGAGGACCCGGCTTACCGCCCATACACTTAGGGGGAAGCTACATTGAGGGACCGAGCTGCCACTCCGCAATCCACCCAGAAGAGAGAGAGAATCAGCCTGAAAGGACATATAGAAAGAGTGAGGGGTCTTAGAGTGACAACCTGGCTGCAGAGGGTTCAAGTGTTCCCGGGGTTAAGTGCACTGTGAACTGCTAAGAGCTGAACTGTACTGAGAATTGCTGTAAATTGTCTGAAGAGCTGACAAGTAAACCCAGTGAACCCTGCCTGAGTGTCCGACCAAGACTGCCGTGACATCCCCAGCAGTACCCCGGTCCGGCACCAAGTGCCCCGTCCCAGCGGGCTCCACACACACACAGAGCACAACCACAGGCAGCAGCAGGGCAGGAGTCAGGAGTGGACATATCACTCTCACCTCACTGTTACACAGACACGTTCCCTCTGTGCGCTGTGTCGGCATTAGGCGACGGTCCCTTTCCTCAGACTCCCTCTCTTCTTTCAGGCAGTGGCATAGGAGGTTGTGGACGGTGATCGGCGGGTGAGACACGGACTCAGTCAGGAGGACAGAAGTGTCTGCTCAGCCTCAGTTGATATCAGCTATCTGTCTGGGTCTGGGAAGTCTGGGTCCTCCTAGAGCAGGAGGATTCAGCAAAGCCCGGCCGGGCTGGCAGAATCATCATAGCAGGGCGGACAGTGGCGCCGGGACTTGGGAGAAGAATGCTGCCTGCAGAGGTTACCGGGACTATAGGAACGGGAGCGGCATCTGCGGGGGGCTACCACTGGTACACACACCTTTTACACACACGGCTCCACTCCATACACTTAGTAGACACTCAGCTCTGCTTTATACACCTTGTACACACGCGGCTCCGCTTCGTACACCTCGTAAACACGTGGCTCTGCTCCATACACCTTGTAAGCACTCTATTCCACTCCGTATACCTCGTACACACGCTGCTCCGCTCTGTACACCTCGTACACACGCAGCTCTGCTCCGTACACCTCGTACACACGTGGCTCCGCTCCGTACACCTCGTACACACGTGGCTCTGCTCCGTACACCTCGTACACACGTCTCCATTCCGTACACCTCGTACACATGTGGCTCTGCTCCGTACACCTCGTACACACGCGGCTCTGCTCCCTACACCTCGTACACACGGCTCCGCTCCGTACACCTCGTACACAAGCGGCTCCATTCCGTACACCTCGTACACACGTGGCTCTGCTCCGTACACCTCGTACACACGTGGCTCTGCTCCGTACACCTCGTACACATGTGGCTCTGCTCCGTACACCTCGTACACACGTGGCTCTGCTCCGTACACCTCGTACACACGTGGCTCCGCTCCGTACACCTCTTACACACGTCTCCGCTCCGTACACCTCGAACACACGCATCTCTGCTCCATACACCTCGTACACACGTGGCTCTGCTCCGTACACCTCGTACACACGTCTCCGCTCCGTACACCTCGTACACATGTGGCTCTGCTCCGTACACCTCGTACACACACGGCTCCGCTCCGTACACCTCGTACACACGCGGCTCCGCTCTGTACACACTGGACTCCACTCCGTACACCTAGTACACACCTGGCTCTGCTCCATACACCACGTACACACGCGGATCTGCTCCGTACACCTCGTACACATGGCTCCGTTCCGTACACCTCGTATACTCATGGCTCCGCTCCGTACACCTCGTACACACATGGGTCCACTTCGTACACCTCGTACACACGCGGCTCCGCTCTGTACACACAGGGCTCCACTTCGTACACCTAGTACACACCTGGCTCTGCACCATACACCTCGTACACACGCAGATCTGCTCCGTACACCTCGTACACACGCGGCTCCGCTCCATACACCTCGTACACATGGCTCCGCTCTGTACACCTTGTACACACGCGGCTCCACTCCGTACACACTGGGCTCCACTCCGTACACCTAGTACACACCTGGCTCTGCTCCGTACAGCTCGTAAACACTCGGCTCTGCTTCGTACTCCTCATACACACGCGGCTCCACTCCATACACCTTGTACACACACGGCTCCGCTCCGTACACCTCATACACACGCGGCTCCGCTCCGTACACCTCGTACACATGTGACTCTGCCCGTACACCTCGTACACACTGGGCTCCGCTCCGTACACCTTGTACACACGCGGCTCCACTCCATACACCTATTACACACTTGGCTCTGCTACATCCACACTGCAAACCCTCCTCACCCCACACATAAACTCCACCTCATCCACTTCACCTCTACTCTTCATCCTGCACGGTGGAGTTCATTCACGAGGAGCTGATCACGTGATCTCTGACTCTCCCCTCCATTGACATCATCACAGGTCCTGTAAGCACAGGTCCTGTGCAGCTCCACAGGTGGGCTCACACTCCGGGGTGGAAGGGGGGTGGAATGTGTAACGCGGCGGCCAGGACATAGTAGAAGGAGCGGCATCAGCAGGGGGCCGCGCTACCACCTGGAGCCCCTGCAGATGCCTCCCCATGTCTACTAGCAGGGGTCGTCGCCTCATGGATGCTGCGCCCCTACGTGCAGAGTGCAGTGTGGTGCAGTGCCATGGCGGAATATAATGGGGCAATTGATCCCCTGGGCTGTGGGCAACTAGATACCATTGGGCCCGGAGCTAAAGCCCATATTGACCTCATTATAATCCGCCACTGAGCACCATCCTCAAAAGAATCATCATGGGGTAAATTGTTAGAAGCACTGCACCCTGATGATGATTTGTTTGAGGGGGGGGCTAGAAGTTGTGGGGTGGCGCTGGTGTCACTCACTGCTTCTCTCTCCACTCCCTGATGATGTGTTGTTTCACAGAAGATGCAGTGGTGGAGATAGAAACAGAGTGGTGGCACTGCACTCACTTTTCCTGCAGTGCCCATCATCATAGACTTTTTCAGAGGGCGACGATGCAAGAAGCTATAGTAAATAAATACAGTGCTGTTCCCAAATGATGTCCTATCCCAGAAGAGGCAAAAGAAAAGAAGGGAAAAGAGTGCAGGGTCGGCTTCCTGTGATGTCCTGTTTGAGACTCCTCTCAAACAAATATCACAGGAAGTGAAGTAAAAAATAAACACATTTATGCATTATCTAGATAAAGGGACGTGTACTGAATTGTATAATAAAGCTAGCTTAAAAACTGGTTATAGTTAAAGAAAGATGTTTAGAAAGGACATTTTAGGTTTGGGTGAACCCTTAAACCCGTTCACCTCTGCGCGATTTTCCGATTTTTGTTTTTTCCTTCCCTTTTTATAAAAGCCATAACTTTTTTATTTTTCCATCAATATAGACATATGAGAGCGTGTTTTTGCAGAAAGAGTTGTACTTTTGAATATTATCATTCATTTTATCATATAATGTACTGGAAAATGAGAAAAAATTCCAAGTGCAGTGAAACTGCAAAAAAGTGCAATTTTACAATTGTTTTATGAGTTTATTTACCATATTCACTATATGGTAAAACTGACCTGACAATACGATTCCCTTGGTCGGTACGAGTTCGTAGATATAAACATACAGTGGGGAAAAAAGTATTTAGTCAGCCACCAATTGTGCAAGTTCTCCACTTAACAAGATGAGAGAGGCCTGTAATTGATATCATACAGTTGTGGCCAAAAGTATTGACACCCCTGCAATTCTGTCAGATAATACTCAGTTTCTTCCTGAAAATGATTGCAATCACAAATTCTTTGGTATTATTATCTTCATTTAATTTGTCTTCAATGAAAAAACACAAAAAGAATTGTCCTAAAGCCAAATTGGATCTAATTCCACACCAACAAAAAAAACATAAAAAGGTGGTGGACAAAAGTATTGAACTGTTAGAAAAATCATGTGCATGATCTCTAATTTGTGTAATTAACAGCACCTGTAACATACCTGTGGCACCTAACAGGTGTTGGAAATAACTAAATCACACTTGCAGCCAGTTGACATGGATTAAAGTTGACTCAACCTCTGTCCTGTGTCCTTGTGTGTACCACATTGAGCATGGAGAAAAGAAAGATTACCAAAAAACTGTCTGAGGACTTGAAAAACCAAATTGTGAGGAAGAATGAGCAATCTCAAGGCTACAAGTCCATCTCCAAAGACCTGAATGTTCCTGTGTCTACCATGCGCAGTGTCATCAAGACGTTTAAAGTCCATGGCACTGTGGCTAACCTCCCTAGATGTGGACGGAAAAGAAAAATTGACGAGAGATTTAAACGCAAGATTGTGCGGATGGTGGATAAAGAACCTCGACTAACATCCAAACAAGTTCATGCTGCCCTGCAGTCTGAGGGTACAACAGTGTCAACCCGTGCAATCCATCGGCGTCTGAATGAAAAGGGACTGTATGGTAGGATACCAGGAAGACCCCACTTCTTACCCCGAGACATAAAAAAGCAAGGCTGGAGTTTGCCAAAACGTACCTAAGAAAGCCTAAAACGTTTTGGAAGAATGTTCTCTGGTCAGATGAGACAAAAGTAGAGCTTTTTGGGCAAAGGCATCAGCATAGAGTTTGCAGGAGAAAAAAAAGAGGCATTCAAAGAAAAGAACACAGTCCCTACAGTCAAACATGGCGGAGGTTCCCTGATGTTTTGGGGTTGCTTTGCTGCCTCTGGCACTGGACTGCTTGACTGTGTGCATGGCATTATGAAGTGTGAAGACTACCAACAAATTTTGCAGCATAATGTAGGGTCCAGTGTGAGAAAGCTGGGTCTCCCTTAGAGGTCATGGGTCTTCCAGCAGGACAATGACCCAAAAACACACTTCAAAAAGCACTAGAAAATGGTTTGAGAGAAAGCATCGGAGACTTCTAAGGTGGCCAGCAATGAGTCCAGACCTGAATCCCATAGAACACCTGTGGAGAGATCTAAAAATGGCAATTTGGAGAAGGCACCCTTCAAATATCAAGGACCTGGAGCAGTTTGCCAAAGAAGAATGGTCTAAAATTCCAGCAAAGCATTGTAAGAAACTCATTGATCGCAGTTATTTTGGCTAAAGGTTGTGCAACCAAGTATTAGGCTGAGGGTGCCAATACTTTTGTCTGGCCCATTTTTGGAGTTTTGTGTGAAATGATCAATGTTTTGCTTTTTGCTTCATTTTCTTTTGTGTTTTTTCATTGAAGACAAATTAAATGAAGATAATAATACCAAAGAATTTGTGATTGCAATCATTTTCAGGAAGAAACGGAGTATTATCTGACAGAATTGCAGGGGTGTTAATACTTTTGGCCACATTTGTAGGTGTGTAAATCACATTGTCTGATTTAAAAATACATTTTTTTCATATTTTGGTGGAAAATAAGTATTTGGTCAATAACAAAAGTTCATCTCGATACCTTGTTTTACAACTCCTGGCAAAAATTATGGAATCACCTGGCTCGAAGGATGTCCATTCAGTTGTTTAATTTTGTAGAAAAAAAGCAGATCACAGACATGGCACAAAACTAAAGTCATTTCAAATGGCAACTCTCTGGCTTGAAGAACACTAAAAAAAAATCTTGAAAAAAAATGTGCTAGCCAGTAATGGTTACTTTTGTAGACCAAGCAGGGGTAAAAATGATGGAATCACTCAATTCTGAGGAAAAAATTATAGAATCACACAATTCTGAGGTAATAATTATGGAAACACCCTGTAAATTTTCATTCACAAAATTAACACCTGCATCAAATAAGATCTTCTCGTTAGTCTGCATCTAAAAAGGAGTGATCACACCTTGGAGAGCTGTTGCACCAAGTGGACTGACATGAATCATGGCTCCAACACGAGAGATGTCAACTGAAAAAAGGAGAGGATTATCAAACTCTTTAAAAAGGGTAAATCAACATGCAATATTGCAAAAGATGGTGGTTGTTCACAGTCAGCTGTGTCTAAAATCTGGTCCAAATACCAACAACAAGGGAAGGTTGTTAAAGGGAAACATACTGGTAGACCAAGGAAGATATTATAACGTCAAGACTGGAAACTTAAAGCAATATGTCTCCAAAACAGGACATGCACAAAACAAATGAGGAACGAATGTGAGGAACTGGAGTCAATGTCTGTGACCGAACTGTAAGAAACCGCCTAAAGGAAATTGGATTTACATACAGAAAAGCTAAACAAAAGTCATCATTAACACCTAAACAGAAAAAAACAAGGATACAATGGGCTAAGGAAAAGCAATCATGGACTGTGGATGACTGGATGAAAGTCATATTCAGTGATGAATCACGAATCTGCATTGGGCAAGTTGATGATGATGGAACTTTTGTTTGGTACTGTTCCAATGAGATTTATAAAGATGACTGCATGAAGAGAACATGCAAATTTCCACAGTCATTGATGATATGGGCTGCATGTCAGGTAAAGGCACTGGGGAGATGGCTGTCATTACATCTTCAATAAATGCCCAAGTTTACATTGATATTTTAGACACTTTTCGTATCCCATCAATTGAAAGGATGTTTGGGATGATGAAATCATTTATCAAGATGATAATGCATCCTGCCATAGAGCAAAAACTGTGAAAACATTCCTTGAAAGAAGACACATAAGGTCAATGTCATGGTTCGCAATTGTCCGGATCTCAATCCAATTGAAAATCTTTGGTTGAAGTTGAAGAAAATAGTCTATAACCAGGCTCCAACCTGCAAACCTGATCTGGCAACAGCAATCAAAGAAAGTTGGAGCCAGATTGATGATGAATACTGTTTATCACTCATTAAGTCCATGCCTCTGAGACTGCAAGCTGATATAAAAGCCAAAGGTGGTGCAACAAAATATTAGTAATGTATTTGAATTTTGTTTTGTTTGTTTGTCATGATTCCATAATTTTTTCTTCAGAATTGAGTGATTCCATAATTTTTCCCCTGCTTGGTCTACAAAAGTAACCATTACTGGCTAGCATATTTTTTTTTCAAGATTTCTTTCACTGTTTCTTCAAGGCAGAGAGTTGCCATTTGAAATGACTTTAGTTTTGTGCCATGTCTGTGATCTGTTTCTTTTCTACAAAATAAAACTACTGAATAGACATCTTTCGAGCCCGGTGATTTCATAATTTTTGCCAGGAGTGTATATTTTTTGTTGGTCTATTCGTCTATGCTGATCACCTCTAGAGCAGTGATGTTATGGGGCTGTCGCTGGGCAACACAAACTTTCAACTCACTCCAAAGACATCTGGCGACTGGCTAGGCCACTCCAGGACCTTGAATTGCTTCTTACGAAGCCCCTTCTTCATTGCTCTGGCGGTGTGCTTGGTATCATTGTCATCGTTTCATCATCAGCCACATTTCATCTTCATTGCCCTTGCTGATGGAAGGAGGTTTGCACTCAGAATCTCACGATACATGGCCCCATTCATTCTTTCATGTATACGGATCAGTTGTCCTGGTCCCTTGGCAGAGAAAAAGCCCCAAAGCATGATGTTGCCACCGCCATGCTTCAAAGTAGGTATGGTGTTTTTTTGATGCAACTCAGCATTCTTTCTCCTCCAAACACGATGAGTTGTGTTTCTACCAAACAGTTCTAATTTGGTTTCATCTGACCATATGATATTCTCCCAATACTCTCCTGGATCATTGAAATACTCTCTAGCAAACTTCAGACGGGCCCGAACATGTACTGGCTTAAGTAGGGGGACACATCTGGCACTGCAGGATCTGAGTCCCTGGTGGCTTAGTGTGTTACTGATGGTAGCCTGTGTTACATTGGTCCCAGCTCTCTACAGGTCCCTAGGTCCCCCATCTGGTTCTGGGATTTTTGCTCACCGTTCTTGAGATCATTTTGACCCCATGGGGTGAGATCTTGCGTGGAGCCCAGATCAAGGGAGATTATCAATGGTTTTGTATGTCTTCCATTTTATAATTATTGCTCCCACAGTTGATTTCTTCACACCAAGCTGCTTGCCTATTACAGATTCAGTCTTCCCAACCTGGTGAAGGGCTACAATTTTGTTTCTGGTGTCCTTCGACAGCTCTTTGGTGTTCACCATAATGGAGTTTGGAATGTGACTTTTTGAGGTGTGGACAGGTGTCTTTTATACTGATAACAAGTTCAAATAGGTGCCAGTACTACAGGTAATGAGTGGAGGACAGAGGAGCCTGTTAAAGGAGAAGTTACAGGTCTGTGAGGGCCAGAAATCTTGCATGTTTGTAGGTGACCAAATATTTATTTTCCACCAAACTTTGAAAAATATTCTTTCCAAATCAGACAATGTGATTTTCAGGATCTCATAGTTGACTACCTAGTAATAAGTATACCGGTCTATTGGTACAGCGCTTCCACAGGAGACCCGGGAGTTCAAATAGATTTTCCTTTATTCTTAAAATGTATATCACAGTGGGCAGTACAAAGCGTTTCGACCCTTTTAATGGGTCTTCCTCAGGTACAGTTGTATAATTTCATGACACTTACATGTGTCTCCTTATATAGCTCATGCAGTGTCTGAGTTCAAGAAATTGAGGGTTATCTCATTAGCTGATTGCTTTCAAGTGTGTGCATATCGTTAGCATAGAGTTGCTCTGCATTGTCCATTAATTAACACTGCTTTAAATAAGTTGAAAAAAATTGTAATATATCGATATAATATATCTAGCTATAATACTCATAAAGTCAAGAATGGCTAAAAACTTTCTTATACAATTTGCTTATAAAATTATCTTATTTGTATATATAGTATATACATATATAGGATATATATATATATATATAAAAAGCCAGTCAGTCATATAAAAAAAAAATAAAGTAATATGTTCTGGCTCTTATTTCATATCTTACATATTTGCATCATTTTCTAATGTTCTTTTAGCTTTTCGGTTTATAAAATTATATAAAAGAGGAAGGTGCTTGTTTATTATTATTGTACTGCTTATCTCAATATAATAATTGTTATTTTTAGTTATATGAATGTGGTGAACTTATATATTCTTTCATTGTATCTATTTCCACCATGATAGTAGTTATCAAGAGTGGTGATTCATTATTTACATTAGATATGGATCGGATTTGAACTTGTTCTGTTATGTTCCAGTCAGTCTCCTGCGGAGTTAGGGCCACTTTACACACACCAACTTATCTGTCCAACTTCTGACCAACTTGCTGGTTGCAGTGAAATCATGGACACATTGCTCCATTTTGTGGCTGTGTACAAATGGAGCAATGTGTCCATGATTTCACTGCAACCAGCAAGTTGGTCAGAAGTTGGACAGATAAGTTGGTGTGTGTAAAGTGGCCATCAGATATATTCTATTTTGTCATTGAGTCCATCTGGGTGTATGCTTCGCAGGCAATATATCCAGAAGGACTCCTTTCTGTTTAATACCTGAGTTCTATTGGGATGAGAAAGAGGTATATGTTCATCAGGTGTAATTTTAACATCAAACTTGTCTCCATGGCAAATGGAGAGATGGCGTGAAAGACTGTGTGTCTGTAATTGAATTTTTGCATTCTAACGATGTCCACTCAATGTTGTCTGTACTTTTTGAGTTGTTCGTCCGACATACTGTAGATTGCATTTACAAGTGATCACATATATTACAAACTCGGTTTTGTAGGTAAGATGTTGTTTTATGAGAAATTTTTCTCCAGTAGTATTGGAGATAATTTCTGTAGCACCATGTGAAATGCTACCACAACAGTGGCAATGTTTATTTCTGCATTTATATACCCCTGATTTGTGGGTTAAAAATGTTAGTTCCCTATCTGTGTGTGTTGATTTCAATCGACTTGGGGCTATCATATTGCGTATGGTTCTCCCTCCTATGAACGTGAGTCCAGGATTATCAGGGAGCTAGCTCTTCAATAAAGGATCTTGTTGCAATATGTACCAGTGTTTTTTCAAAATACTCCTGATGTTCACATTTTCTGTGTTAAAAGTTGCTATAAAATTTAGATGCCAATTTTTAGTATAGTTATTACGAGTGTGCTTCTGCTGGTCTGTATTATGAATTACGGTGGTTTCAGATACAATGGTCTCTTGTGGATTATCACCCTTCTTATTTTTTATCTTTTGTTTCATTTTTAGTAGGCAATCCATCTGTGTTTTTTCCTTATGCAATTCATAGGCTGAGGTAGGTCATCAATTTTTATGGGTATTTTTTCATTTGGAACCTGTTGATTAGGATCTTTGACTGTTCATTATAGACCTCTACTGTGGTATTATTTTGTCTTATTCGTAAGAATTGACTGTACGGTATATTTTGTTTCCATTTGGAATAGTGTGCACTTGTGTAATTCAGATATCCATTGCAGTCTATGGATTTAAAGTGTGTCTTGGTACTGATCCCATTGAAGATGCATTTATTTCAAGGTCTAGCTATACAATACTATTCTTATTGATGTTGGAGGTGAAACTTATACCCTAGTTATTATTATTCAATGCTTTAAGTAGCTGCTCCGCTTGTG
The DNA here is from genome assembly GCA_033576535.1 of Allobates femoralis. NCBI lineage: Eukaryota > Metazoa > Chordata > Amphibia > Anura > Aromobatidae > Allobates > Allobates femoralis. Next base: position 617,269,838 of record JARQOC010000002.1, read on the forward strand.
TTGAGCTCCCTTCCCATATTTTGTTTTTTTCAATCATCATTTTTATTGAAAGATTTTCATTTTACACATCCAAAGCAAAAATCAATACAAATAAAATTACAAATAGCATTACATTCAGTGGATATTACATCCTTTCAATTACATATTTACTATCAGCTAAATGCTCACTTCATCTAATAGCCAAGATAAACTAATAACCAATCCAATTAATGAATTTTGCCTTCTTAAACTCCTCTAGTCTTCCGTGTTAACTTTATCCTAGATCCCATCCCATTCCACTATTCTTTATACTTTGGTCATACCTGAAGTCTACCAGTGAACCTTCCAAGCTCTTCACGAAGTACCAGGAAGTGTTTTTGAATGGATCCATTATACCCCTGATGTCACTATCAGACATTTGATTTTCTATAAATCCTCTCCCCTTCCGCATGAAAAAGGGTGTTGACCTCTCCTTATCCCTCAAAGTCTCTCTTCTATCTATCTCCATTGCTCGGGTCAATCCCGACATGATATCCTCATCTTTTGGTAGGTCGGGGCGTACCCAGTGATTCAGTAGAAGCCTCTTGGCTAACAATACTATCACATGCGATAGGTGTGTATCCTTTTTCTCCCACTCGTTTCAGGCAAGTCCTGAAAAATCCAATGTTTAGGGGTCAGTTCGTATGTAATGTTACAAATGCGGGTGAGTAGATTTCTTATCATATTCCAATAATTTTGTACTTTCCACAACTCCACATCCCATGTACCATGTCTGTCTGTTCTTGTGTACATTTTGGGCATTTGGTATGTCTGCCCGGGTTGGCTTCATTGGGAGGTATGTTAAAACCACAAATCAACCTATGCATGATTCGGAAATGTGAGTCCCTCCACTGCTCATTTAAAACATATCGTCTTACTTTCCCCCAACCCGTCAGTATTTCCTCCTCAACAGACTCTCTTGATAAATATCTTTTCCATTTGGAGAATATATTGCCCGCTCTGCTGGTATCAGTATCTCTCTGAGTTCTCTGTAAACATTGGAAATACTCAGACATGAATTGTCTAGTTCAATCAGTCTATCACATATGTTGGGGCGTGTTTCTTTCGATACATCCCTTAGGTTGGCCATAATGTGATGTTTCACTTGCATGTATTGAAGTCCTTGGAGTTTATGTAACCCATAAGTGTCTATGAGTTCCTGTCCAGTCATCCATCTGTGTTCCTCCTGTGTAATAGGTCCCCCATGTTCTCTATCCCTTTCTGCTTCCATTCTGTAAATAACATGTTTTCCCTGCCCATCCTAAAGTCTGGGTACGCCCATGGGTTAAGATGTTTGGATACTCTCCAAGACAAGTTACACTTTTTCGGACTGCCTTCCAGGACATAATGGTATCCTTAAATATTACTGTCGATTTGATATGTCGTGGGATGACTGCGAAGGTTGTATGCACCAGAGAGCATCCGTCTCAAGGGGTACAATACTCTGCCTCCAATTGGCCGCCTGAGTATTTATTTGCGTTCCTGATCCACTCTACTACATGTCTCAGCAGGCATGCCAAATTGTACCCCTTATGTCTGGTAAATTTGCTCTCCCTCTGTCTCTTGCTAGCATCAGAGACGACAATCTCATCCTGGGTCTCTTACCTCTCCAAATAAATCTAGTGAAGGCTTTGTTTAACCTGTCCACGTCAGAATGCTTTAATAAGAGTGGGAGGGTTTGTAGCGGATAAAGGAGCCTGGCAAAACTTATCATCTTCAGTAGATGACATCTGCCCAAAAGAGACAGCGGCAGACCCGCCCATCCCCTCAGTTCCCTCTCAATTTTTTCCATAAGTGGTTTGTAATTAAGCGTATATACTTGGCCCGGGGTCCTCCCTAGATCAAGACCCAGGTACCTTATCGAGGAATGTGCCTGTGGGATACCTAGAGTTTGCAAACTACTTCCCAACCCCTCCCCTTTCTCAATTTTAAAATTTCGCATTTCCTCTTGTTGAGACGAAAACCGGAAAATGTGCCAAAATCATCTATATTTTTGAACAATGTAGGTAGGTCACGATCTGGATTGGCCATAAAAAGGATGATGTCATCCGCGAAAAGTGCAGACTTCACCTCCTCCCGTCCAATCCTTATGCCCTCAAACGAAGTTTGTTTATTTATATATTTCGCCAAACGTTCTAAGGCTATATTGAATAACAATGGGGATAGGGGGCACCCTGTCTTGTTCCCTTTTGCAGTGGGAAGGCCAATGACAAAAAACCAGGTGTACAGATCTTTGCCTTTGGGTTAGCATACAAATTTTGGATAAACTGTCTAAATCTTCCCTGGATGCCTATACGATCTAACACTAGACCCAGCCATGGCCACCTGACATTGTCAAAAGCCTTTTCGGCATCTAGTGTGACCATCACTGGGTTCCCCCCCTCTCCTACCTTCCTCTCTCACCACGTCCATTACTAGAAGAGCCTTGCGGACATTTGTTACAGCAGATCGTCCCCTAATAAAACACGTCTGATGTTTATCAATCAATCCCGGGAGGACCCCAGCCAATCTGTCCGCCATTATCTTTGACAGAATTTTGAGATCTAGGTTGATGAGGGAGATGGGTCGGTAGTTCGCCGGGTCTTCCCCACCCTATCCCCCTTTGGCAACAATTTTATATGGGTCATGTTCATGTCCTCTGATAATGGTTCCCCCATTATGATTATATTGTATAGATCTGTCAGGTGTGGTGCTATTTCTTCCTTTAATATCTTATAGAACTCTCCCGTATACCCATCTGGGCCGGGAGCTTTACTTGTCCCTAGGTTTTTAATAGTGATATGGACTTCCTGAATGGTAACGGGATTATTTAAAGCCTCTAGTTCCGTTTCTGGGATCTGAGTAAGTGGCACTTTATCTAATCATTCTCTTCCCCCCATCGCTTGGTTGTTATCTGTCTGATATAGGGACCTATAAAAGTCCCCAGTATGTTGTTGATCTCCCTGGGATTATTGGTGTTACCTCCACCCCTTTTTTTTAATGACAAGATAAGGTTTGACTTACGTCTTCCAGCAGCCAGTTTTGCAAGAATGCGGCCCGCTTTATCCCCAAACCTATTAAGATCACTATCAAGTTGTCCTCTAACCATCAGTTCTCTCTTTTCTGCTCACTCGTCAAACTCTTTTTTGGCTTCCTGCCAGTTTACTTTATCTCGATGGTCTCGTGACAGTCTAAATTTTGGTTGGCCTCTGATACTCGCGTACTTGCTTGTATATATTTCTACCTTACTTTTCTCTTCTGTGTTACTGTGTGCGCCATAATGTGTCCCCTAATTACCACTTTACCCGTTTCCCAGAAGAGCTTATGGTCCTCTTTATGATTAGCATTATCGAGAGAAAATTTAGACCACCATTCTTTCAACTTAAGTTTGAAATCGCCATCCTTTGATAGATATGAGGGTAACCTTCACAAAAAATCAGAACCTTTTGGCTGGACATCTATTATATCAATACGTACTGGACTGTGATCAGAAATGACCATCGATTCTATTTCCACCTCCTCCGTCTTTCGCATCACATGGTCATTTGTGAGTATTAAGTTTATTCTCGACCAAGATGAGTGTGCATAAGAGAAGTGAGTAAATTCAGAGTCTTGTGGGTGTAAGGTTCTCCACGCATCCATCAGTCCTACCCTACCTACCATATCTTTGTTCACTCCCGCTCTTTTATTTTGGGCCCCGGAACCACAAGCCGACCCCACCCATAATTTTTGCATGTAATGGAATTCATGAGATTGTAAATGTGTCTCTTGTAACATGGCTATATCTGTTTATAGTCTTTTCAGGTGTCTGAGTATCATGTATCTTTTATTGGGCGACCTGAGCCCCTTAACATTCCATGTTATCTAGTGTATCATGGCTCCCGTGTTTGGAGGCTAGGCTTGACCTCCTCGCCGTATTCCTCAATATTTGGCCTGTTAGTTGAAATTTGGGTATCCGAGTTATTTCTGGAATGGGGGGGTGGGCTTTACCTATTCTACTAGCTTCTGGAAGGCAACTTAGATACTTGGCTTTATAACCACAAACATAACATACATAAAAGTAAAAATAACATAAACTCAAGAGGAAACGTTCTTCATCTTTACGTCCCCTTGGAACCTGTGCTAAACCATTGACTTCCTTTTTTCTGCGCATGTCTAGCTCGGACCGCGCCGCTTATTCTCTGATATACTAGTTTAAACATTTTGCACCGCTCACAATTAAGTTATCCCTCACAATTATTTCCATGTTTAGTTATATGATTAAGAGCAAAAATACCACCCCGTCTATGTGTCTGTCCTCCTATTAATTAACATGTAATGTAATCCCTTTTCTCCCCTCTCCCCCTCCCCCTTACCCCCGTCGCCTTTGTTTAGCGACTGTAGCTTAGTCCCAAATGAAAAAGAACTGTCATAGTTATGCCTTCTTGCCAGGCCTGCCCTGGAAAAACATGCCCCTCTCCCTCCTCCCCCTCCCCGTCAGTGACCCCAAGTCGACGGCCTTAACGGCCACGCTTAGCACTCACAGTTCAGGATCACCAATGGGTTAGAATGTGCATCGCTCCGATCAAATCGTCTCTCTCCTCCTCTCCCCCCGTTACCGTCTCAGTCCACTGCCGTTGCTGCGCTCTATGTCCAATTTTTTGTTCTTCCACATGCAGCTGTTAAGTGCAGCCTCTCTGAGGTAGGTGACAAAGTGCGTAATAAAAGATGGGAAAGGGAAGAGGAAAAAACAACAGCGCCAGCTTTTAAGGGAGACTGACCAAGCGAGAAGGGGAGAAGGGGGAAGAGAGACAGGGAAGGGAAAAAAGAAAAAGAGAAAAAGAAACAAACAAAAAAACCCCAAAAACATCCAGCTCTCGATTCTACTGTTCAATCCACGTCTGATGGAAGAATTTAGTCTCAGGGGCAATGGACTTCTCAGGGCGCAGAAGATTAAGCATTCCTGTCTCAAGCCCTTATGCCCTGGCGTTGCTCTTCTTCTTTGGACCTCTCGTCATTGGGGTGCGTTGCTCTTTAGCCTCTGCTCTTTCTCCTCTTGGACTCTGCCTTTTGTACGACACTTATGACCAACTCCTTCCCGCCTCTTTGCCATCGTCTCCCCCTCCATCTTCAGAGCTGGACGCCCCTCTCAGCCTCTCAACCTGCTTCGGCGTTGTTGGTCGTCTGGCCTCTGTAGATGTGTCACTATGGTGGGGGCTTAAAGTCTCATGCCACAAAAAAGTCACTGCAGCTTTGTTGTTATTGAAGGACATAATTTCGCTATTCGGGGTTCGAAACTTCAGCGTGGCTGGAAAGGCCATTTGAAATCTGATATTTTTCCTATATAATAAGGTGCATGCCTCATTGAATGATTTTCTCTTGCGTGCCACCTCTGCTGAATAATCCCATACAGTCTGACTTTATGACCTCTGATTGTCAGCGGAATACGACTAGATTTGTATTCCCTGAGGAGCATTTCTTTTTCCTTGAAATCCAGGAACTTTGCAATGACTTGGCGTGGGCCGGCGGGAGGATTTTTAGGGGGTCCCACCCTGTGCACCCTTTCTATCTTGTCCTTGATTTGTAGACCCAGAGCTTTAGGTAATTCAATTTCCCAGATGTCATCTAGTTGATTGTTCGTAAAAGACTCTGGCAGTCCCACCATCCTCAGATTATTTCGCGTAGAGCGGTTCTCCAGGTCGTCTAATTTATCTTCAGTATACGCTGAATATTTTGGAAGTGATGCTACGTGTCTCTAGGCTGGTGATCATATCCTCTGCCTCAGCCAGTCTCTGTTCAGCTTCCGACAGTCTCTTACTATGTTGCTCTGTGGCCTGTTTTATATCTATAATGGCTTCTGATATCGCCTCTGAGATAGCCTCCTTTAGTGCAGTTTTCAAGTCCACTGTAATATATGGGGCTACTTCCTTCACATTGATGCCTGTTTGACCTCCTGTGGACTGTGGGTCACTATGGTCGTCTCCTATTTCTTTTCTGGGGGGGTCTCCATGCTTCACCCTCTCCCCCACCTCCTCCGCTCCATCCACCTGTTTCCCCTTTGCCTCCTGTGCTGTTTTCACAGCATTAACATTATCTGGGCCGATGTTCCTACCTCTGGAGCTGCTCCTGCCGCGTGCAGTGTATTCGCGGCTTTCCCCCTCCGTCGCCATCTTTGATGAGGCCCTTCTCTGCCTTGTGCTCCTCCGTGCCACCGCTTCCTCTCACCCCGCGCTCCTCAGGACGTAGCGGTCCAGTTTCCCTGAGGCCATGTGTGTCGCCGCCAGCTTGGTGGCATTATTGCTGCGGGGGATCGTGGTGTTTAAGTGCGGATTTGAGGCGTGGTGTCCTGGAGCTCCTCGCTCACGCTGCCATGCCCGCAGCGCCGGAACCGGAAGTCCCACTTCCCATATTAAAACTAGATCATCTATATATCTACGGTATAGAACGATCTTATCTGCATATTGGGGATCAGTCAATGCAGATAGGGACTCGAATCGCCCCATGAATAAATTATCGAAACTTGGCGCGACCGAGTCCCCATCGCGGGTCCCGAGTCTCTGGATGTATGTTTGGTCCTAGAATTCAAAAATGTTTCTTTTAAGAATGAATTCCAGGCCGGAGGGTAAAAAGCATATTTGATCGTGGGGCATTGTAGTTTGATTTTCTAAGTAGAATCGCACTGCTGCGATTCCTAATTCATGATTTATATTTGAATATAATGAGATGACATCCAAGGTAATGAAACCAGTAGTTATCTTTCCAAGTTATGTTATTAAGTTCCTCCAGGAGCTGGGTGGGAATCTCTTAAATAGGATGGTAAATTCTTGACCAATTCTTGTAGTTGGAGGTCTATAAAATGTGATAGGGAGCTCGTAAGTGAGTTTATCCCAGATATTATTGGGCGACCGGGAGGTCTTTTTATGTCCTTGTGGACTTTGGTAAATGGTGAAAAAAAGGCACGTGAGTATTCTTTATTAGTGAGAAATTGCCTCTCCTTTTTTTTAAAATAATCCCTTTAGCATATGCATTATTTATCAGGTGATGGTATTCTTTACACACCGTGATAGAGGGATCTGATCTCAATTTCTCATAGTATTTCTCATCCAATAATATACGGTGAGGTTCTGCAATATATTCCCCCCTATCATGTGCAATTATTCCCCCCCCCCAGAATTGGTGCCTCCATGAGAGACGCCAAAAATGGCAGTTACCCCACTTTTCTAGCTGCCATGTAGCGGTTCCAGGCTGGGTAGTAAAGGGGTTGATGTCAGCTTTTTTGTCAGCTGACATCAAGCCCTATTACTAATGTCAGCCGACTGTATGACATTTGGGGCCATTAGCAATACTTTCAGTAAAGAGAAAAAAAAACACAACACAGAGAGAAATCCTTTACTACATACGAAACAGAGAGATACCTTGTTATCCACTTTATTAGTTTCCACCAAGTTCCCCTCTGACTTAATCCTGAAATTACTTTAATCTTGAGTGGGGAGGTGGTATGCGTCATGCCGCCACCATCTTTGTATACCCGAGTGTCCACATAGGGGGCTGCGTGAGCAAGCGCGCATGTGTGTGTGTGTGTAGGTGTTTGCATACATGTATGTGTGTGTTTCTGCCACGTGACCCGATGCATGATTGTTTTACGTATATGTGGTGACCCACTGTATCATGTGACCCGCCGCATGTTTTGTATGTAGGTGTGCACTTGTGTGTATGTGTGTCCCGCCGCATATGTGACCCACCGCATTTGTATATGTGTGTAAAGAGGACCACTGCATCACGTGACCCATCGTGTGTGTGTATATATGTGTGTGTGATATATGTGTGTATGTGTGCATATGTGTATATCCCCAGTGCATCACGTGATCATCCATGTATGTGGGTATATGTGTGTATATATATGTGTGTGTGTGTATGTGTTTGTGTCCCTGCCATATCGTGTTACCCGCTGCATGTATGTGTGTATACATGTGTATATGTGTGTGTATATATTTGTGTATAGGTGGACCCACGTGATCCGCCGTTTGTACATGTGTGTGTGCATATATGTCTGCATGTGTGTATATGTGTATGTCCCCGCCACGTCACATGACCCGCCACGCCACTTGACCAGCCGCCTGCCATGTCACATGACCCACCGCGTATGTCTATGTGTGTGTGTGTATATATATGTGCACATGTGTATGATGTGATATGCCATGTGTGTATATGTGTGCATACATGTATATGTGTGTATATATGTATATATATATGTGTATATGTGTGTGTGTGTATGTTAGTATATGTGTATGACATGACCTGTGTATATATGAGTACATATATATATATATATATATATGTGTGAATATGTGGGTATGTATGTTAGTATATGTGTATGACATGACCCACCCATATGTCTATGTGTGTGTGTGTATATGTATGTGTATATGTGTATGATGTGACATGCCATGTGTGTATATGTGCGCATACATGTATATGTGTGTATATGTGTATATATATGTTAGTTACATGTGTATGACATGACCTGCTGTGTCACGTGATCCAGTGTGTGTGTATATACTGTAGCAGACTCGCTGGGTGACGACAGAAAGTACGAGGAGGCAGCGTCTTCACACGTCACAACAAGAATGGTTTATTTGTCCTTCATAATCCATTCCACAGCAAACCAACAATGAAGTACACAGACCCTCCCAGTGCTAACACCAGGTTCCACGATAAGCCTGTCACCACGCCCCTTGGGGAGGTATGTAGGTCCTGGACCCACCCGTCTCTCACAGGACCCATAAGCCGGCCCCTTCTGGACTAAGAAACCTCTTAGTGCTCACATGCACTAAGGATAATACTCCGACTTATGTCACAGACAACAGATATCTCTGCGACACATACCTCCCATCAATTATGCGACCCCTCGCCCCCTTACATTCCTCCCCCCTCTGCCGAAAGCCGTGGGGCTCGGCACTTCGGACAACCAGACAGGGGACACGAGAAAGGGCATCGGCATGCCCATGGAGCTTCCCCTCTCGGTGCTCCACCCGGAAACTAAAGTCCTGCAGGGCCAGAAACCAGCGAGTGACCCTGGAAATTTTTCCCCTTGGAGTCCCTCAACCACCTGAGCGGGGCATGGTCAGACACCAACCTGAACTGTCGCCCCAATAGATAGTAGCGTAACGAGTCCACTGCCACTTTATGGCCAAGCATTCCTTTTCTATTACGGAATAGTTTTTCTCACACGGGGATAGCTTCCGGCTCAGGAAGAGGACTTGGTGTTCCTCTCCCCGTATCTCCTGAGACAGGACTGCCGCCAAACCGGTATCTGAGGCATCTGTTTGGAGGACGAATTCTCTTCTGAAATCGAGGGCGATCAAGACCGGTTGCCTACAAAGGACCCTTCAATTCCGTAAAGGCCGCTTCTGCCTCCACAGTCCACTTGGCCATAGTCGACTTGGTCCCCTTTAAGAGGTCAGTCAGGGGTGCAGCCACCACAGCGAAGTCGGGGATGAAACCGCCTGTAGTATCCAACGATTCCCAGGAAGGCTCGAACTTGTCTCTTGAACAGTGGTCGTGGCCAGTGTTGGATCGCTTCGACCTTCGTAATTTGGGGTTTAATCACGCCACTGCCGATGACATAACCCAGGTATTTAGCCTCGGCCTTCCCTAGGGCACATTTCTTCGGGTTGATGGTAAACCCCGCCGACCTCAGGGCATCCAACACCGCCTGGACTTTCACCAGATGACTCTGCCAGTCGAGGCTGAAAACCACGATGTCGTCCAGATATGCTGCGGCGTATTCTTTATGAGGATTAAGGATGCGATCCATGGCTCTCTGAAAAGTGGCAGGAGCCCCCTGCAGTCCAAATGGCATTCGGACATATTGAAAACAACCGGCAGGTGTGGAGAACACCGTCTTCTCTTTGGCTCCCGGTGTCATAGGGATCTGCCAGTACCCTTTTGTCAGGTCCAAGGTAGTGATGTATCGGGCTGGTCCCAGGCGCTCAATCAGCTCATCGACGCGCAGCATTGGATATGCGTCGAAGTTGGAGACCTCGTTCAGTCTCGATAATCATTGCAGAATCTCCATTCTCCATCGGGTTTTGGGACCAAGACAATCGGGCTTGACCAACCACTCTTGGATTCCTCTATCACCCCAAGTTTCAGCATCCGGGCCACATCCTTGGAAATCACCTCCTGTCGGGCCTCGGGAATCCGATAGGGCTTCAGGTTCACTCGCACCTGTGGCTCCGTCAGAATGTCGTGTTCTACCTCGCTGGTGCGCCCTGGCAGCTTTGAGAACAAGCTCCTGTTCCTCTGTAGCAGCTCCCGACACTGCTGCATCTGGCTTTCGGTGAGGGTTTCTGCTATGGTGACCCCTCCAATATCGTTTGCTGGTAGGTCCACCAAGCACGGTGCGTCCTGGATCTCTCTGTCTTGCCATGGCTTGAGGAGGTTAACATGGTATATTTGGTACGGCTTCCTTCGTCCTGGTTGGTGAACCTTGTAGTTTACTTCGCCAAGTTTCTCGACCACCTCATACGGCCCTTGCCATTTGGCGAGAAACTTGCTTTCGACCGTGGGTATCAGGACTAGGACTCTGTCTCCGGGATGGAACTGTCTGACTCTGGCGGAGCGATTGTAGACTCGGGCCTGGGCCTCCTGGGCCTGTTGGAGATGTTCCTTCAGGATTGGCATCACCTTCTCAATCCTCTCCTGCATCATTGCGACATGCTCGATGACACTCCGGTGAGGTGTGACTTTGGCTTCCCAAGTTTCCTTTGCCACATCTAAGAGGCCGTGCAGATGTCATCCATATAGGAGTTCGAATGGTGAGAAGCCCGTAGAAGCCGGTGGAACCTCCCGGATGGAAAAGAACAGATACGGTAGGAGACAGTCCCAGTTCCTTCCATTCTCCTCTACAACTTTCCTCAACATGCCTTTGAGGGTTTTATTAAACCTCTCGACGAGGCCATCTGTCTGAGGATGATATATGAAAGTCCTCAGCTGGGTGATCTGTAGAATCCTACACAACTCCTTCATCACCCTACTCATAAAGGGGTACCCTGATCAGTCAGGATTTCTTTTAGTAAACCCGTTCGAGAAAATACGTGGACCAACTCTCGAGCTATACTCTTCGCCGAGGAGTTTCGTAAGGCAATTGCTTCAGGGTAACGGGTGGCATAGTCCAGGATAACCAAGATATACTGATGGCCCCGAGCTGACTTAACCAGGGGACCCACCAAGTCCATGGCTATTCTTTCGAAGGGTATTTCAATAATGGGCAAGGGAACCAGGGGACTACGGAAGTGACTGGTAGGAGCGGTTATCTGACAGGTTTGGCAGGATCTGCAATATCTCGCTATTTCCCGATGACACCCAGGCCAGTAGAATCGTTGCAGTATCCGGTCCTGTGTCTTTTCTACCCCTAGATGCCCTCCTAAGATATGGGAATGGGCCATTTCCAGTACCTGCTGTCTAGATGGCCCCGGCACCAACAACTGCTCCACCCGGTCCTCCTTTTCTTTTGTCACCCGGTACAACAAGTGCCCACTCAGCATAAAATGGGGGAAGCTAGTGTCACCAGCAGGTTCCTGTGCGATCCCATTTATGACAGTCACGTTGTTGAAGGCCTCCCTCAGAGTCAGATCCCTATGTTGGGCTGTCCCAAAGTTCCCCCGGGTCACCCCCAAGTCTGTCTCAGGCGACACATCCTCCTCGTCCCCTGTGAGGACACAAAACTGGAACTTAGCTCTGTCTGGGGGGGGGAAGGTTATTTCCGGGGTACCGTTCCCCAACCCTGCCCCACAGCTCCCAAAACAAACAAAAGTCCCGGCCTATGATGATGGGGTACAGCAAATCCTGAAAGACCCCGACCTCGTGGGTCCTAGTACCGTGGGCCGTTTCAAGGTCCACTCGGGCCACGGGGTAGTCCTTGGCGTCCCCATGGATGCACAGTACTCCGACCTTTTTTCCCGGGATCAGGTGAAGGGATGAGGAAACCCTCAACAGGGTCACGAGACTCCCAGAGCCCAGCAGCCCGACTACTTTTCTCCCATTCAACTTCACGGGATATGCTGGCGGCCCCTCGCTGGGTAAACTGTTCACACTGCAGACTGAATGGGCATAATAGGAACAGCAGCGACTCATGCTGCAGTCCATCTGCTCAGAGATCAGGGGGCACCGTGCCGCAATGTGGCCTGGTCCATGGCACCTCCAACAAATAATCTCGCCCGTTGGGACCTTGGCACCGCCTCCCTGACCGTAGGGACCTTGGACACCCCACCCTTTCCGGGCCTCCGCCCCCTGCTGGGACCCCCAGTAAGGAGTGGGCAACCTGGTCCCGGGACCTTCCATCTCCTGGTACCTTTCCACTGACCCAATGAGGTCGTCAGCGTTCTGGGGATCACCCTGGGCAACCAGGTCTGGACAGATCGTGGCAGGGAGTGTACAAAACGGTCCATCACAACACGCTCCACCATCTGTGCCAGCGTAGAGCTCTCCGGCTGCAACCATTTTTGTACTAAATGTAGCAGGTCGAACATTTGGGAGCGTCTGTCCTGATGATACGCCCATCGGTGAACCCGCTGAGCCCTCACAGTCATTGTCACCCCCAAGCGGGCCAATATTTCTGTTTTCAATGCTCCATATTCTTTGGCGTCTTGCAGCGCTAAATCATAGTAGGCCTTCTGAGGTTCCCCTGTCAGATATGGCGCCAGCACTTCCGCCCACTGTGCGGGTGGGACGACACTCTCTCTCCGCTACACGTTCAAAGACAGTCAGAAAGGCCTCTACATCATCCCCGGGAGTCATTTTCTGCATGGCTCCTCTTACAGCCTTTCGGATGGTAAACTCGCCACTGACCTTGTTGCTGCTGACACTGTGCTTCGGACCGCTTCAGCCAGTATGTCGATCTGCTGCTGCTGCTGCTGTTGCTGGAGCTGGATCTGCTGCATCAGCAGTTTGGTGGTGTCTTGTTGCGCCATCTGCTGCTGCTGTAGCAGTTGCTGGTGCTGGGCTTGCTGTGTTTTTTGGGCCTGAAACAGGTGTTTCAGCAGGTCCTCCATGATTCCCGGAGTCTGTGGTTGGGTGATTGCAGACTGCACCTAGGACATAGGATCCTATTACCACCTGTCTCACGAGTCTGCTGGGATGTCTGCTGGATTTCTGCTGGGATTTCTGCCCGCAATCTCCACCAATTGTAGCAGAACGACTCGCTGGCGACGACAGAAAGTACGAGGAGGCAGCGTCTTCACACGTCACAACCAGAATGGTTTATTTGTACTTCATAATCCATTCCACAGCAAACCAACAATGAAGTACACAGACCCGCCCAGTGCTAACACCAGCTCCACTATAAGCCTGTCACCACGCCCTTGGGGAGGTATGTGGGTCCTGGACCCACCTGTCTCTCACAGGACCCATAAGCCGGCCCCTTCTGGACTAAGAAACCTCTTAGTGCTCACATGCACTAGGATAATACTCCGACTTATGTCACAGACAACAGGTATCTCTGCGACACATACCTCCCATCAATTATGCGACCCCCTCGCCCCCTTACAATACGTTTATGTGTATACATGTGTGTATATGTATATGTCTATGACATAACCCGGTGCGTGTTCACATGTATATGTGTGTATGTATGACGTGTGTATATGTGTGTATA